>CAUYUJ010015607.1:36186-81186 GCA_963575745.1 Prorocentrum cordatum
CCCCCCCCCTCTCCCCACTCCTCTCTGTGTCCCCCCCCACTATCTCCTGGGTACGGGATGGCAGGGGGGGGAGGTGCCGAGCACCGAATTCGTCTGAATTCGTCAATTAATTACGTCCCCCCGCTCCCCCCCTCCCAAGCAGAGCTAAAGTTCATGCTGAAGCAGAGCTTCAGCTTAGATTTCTTAAACTCAAACGCCGGAGCCGCGGATTACTCTTATGATTTGTGACATCGCCATCAGCAGTACCATCATCATCATCATCATCATCATCATCATCATCATCATCATCATCATCATCATCATCATCATCATCACCATCACCATCACCATCACCATCACCATCACCATCACCATCACCGTCATCATCATCCGCATCATCACCATCATCATCTGCATCTTCATCATCAGCAGCAGCAGCAGCATCATCGCCGTCGTCATCATTACCATCGCCGTCATCATAATCGTCGATGCCGTCGCCCCCGTAAAAGTGATGCGCGCGCAGTTCCTCGTCACCTGCGCGCCAATGTTATCGTTGCCACCGTGATCAATATCACCATCAACTTAAGTTCAATCGCCGTGAGTAGCATAATCATCGTCATGTTCATCGTCGCTCTCGAACCCTGTTGAATTGTGCCAGCTAGATGCGGGTGAGCGGGTGGAATGTTTGCACGAGCGTTCGAGGTGGTCACGCGCGGATGCAGGCAACCAAACTTACGCCACACAGTATAGATTGCAACACACAGCCCACACACGCACACACACACACACACGCACACACACACACACACACTGGGTACAAGGACTAACTGGTCTGGGCCCACGCCTGCGAACGCTTGAATCATACAAACAGCTGGTGGCTCTGATAGGCGCATGAAGAATGAATCGCAAACGCGCACATGATACGGCAAGCTGTATGTTGACAGGCTGGGGAGGGAGGGGGGGGAGCGGATGAGGAGGGAGGAGCGGATGGGGAGGGATGGCGGGGGGGGGGAAGGTTGGTTGGCGCGGAGGGGGAAGGGGAGAAGAAGGCCGCGTGAGCCGAGGTATTACGAGACCATGGTGTACCAGTCTGGCTGGCTGAACTTCTGGCTCAGCAGAGGCCCCGCTGCTCCTGCCCTGGCTGTCCTGCTCCCTCCTCGCGCGTGCCCCCCTCCTGCCCTCGCCCACTTCCCCCCTGTCGTCCCCCTGCTCCGACCGTTTTTCTCCGTTTGCCTCTTTTCTCCCGGCCCCATCGCCGTCCGAATTGCCTCTGGCTGCGCGGTTCCCCCCGGGGCCGTAGGCGACCCGAGGAGGAAGAGGAGGAGGAGGAGGAGGAGGTGTTGGGGGGGAGGAGGAGCTGGAGGAGGAGGAGGAGGAGGAGGAGGAGGAGGAGGAGGAGGAGGGAGGAGGAGGAGGAGGAGGAGGACCAGTGTAAACCCAAGAGTCACCAACGATGTTGAAACTGACCCGCCCTCCAAGCTCCCTCTTCATAGGCCCCTACAACGGTTCATTTCCAGTGAGGGAACTGCCTCGTTGGGAGACAGCCGTTTGAAGACCCTGACGCATGCCTGACGTTTGAAGACCTTGACGCATGACGAACGCCACGGATCAACTTGACTGCTGCGTCTTGACGATCCGGAATCCTGTCAGAACGCCATTTTTGGAATTTCAACACCGCGAACCAACATGATTGTTGCACCCGCATAATCCTGAATCGTTGAAAGCACGATTTTTGGTGCGTTGATATTGGGAACCCGTGCAAGAACGAGTGTGCTCGGCGCTAAGGCGAGAGTCACATTTTGAAAAGGAGCCGCCCTCGCTCCGTGAAGCCCTTGCTCATGTTTAAATGTACGCGCGCGGCGCTAAGGCGAGAGCTACACGTTGAAAAGGAACTGCCCTCAATCCGCGAAGCGTTTGCACACTTTTAAATCGAGTGTGCGCGGCGCCGAAGCGAGAGCCACATTTTGAAAAAAGAACCGCCCTCGATCCGTGAAGCCACTGATGACTTATGCACGCGGCGCTAAGGCGAGAGCCATATTTTGAAAAAGGCCCGCCCTCAATCCGTGAAGCGCTTGCAGGAGTTCAGATATACATACATACATGTACGAATCAAGTTTGTATAGGTAGAGAGAGAGAGATAGAGAGATATAGAGAGAGAGAGAGAGAGAGATTGGATGTGCACGGCGCTAAGGCGAGAGCCACGTTTTGAAAACCACCCGCCCTCCATCTGTGAAGCTGCTGGCACAAGCTTCAGAATCAGAAGTGGTGAGGAAGCCTCAGGCGAAACGCCCGCACCGCCCTAAGAACTGACCTCGGGGCGCGACAGGGAGAAATGATTTATAAGAAAAAGGAATAGAGGAGGAGGAGGAGGAGGAGGAGGAGGAGGAGGAGGAGGAGGAGGAGGAGATCCGTAGCAAGGTTGGCTCAAGTACGAAACCGTGCCCTGCGGTTTCGTGCTTGTCAGCGGCCGAGGGGCTGGCTCGAGGCGAGCCGCCCTCAGCTTCCGCAGGTGATTATCGTCGCTGCTGCCAGTCGCCCGACTGCGGCAGTTCCCTCGCCAGGCCCCCTGGCCCAGTGATGAGGCTCGTGCCACCACGACCGGTGGCGACGACAAGTTGGCTGCAGCGTGGGCTGCCGTTTCGACCTTCCCGTCAACACCCGAGGCCACGCTTGTCGAAAACCCGAGCAAGCGCCAGCGGATCGGAGTGGTCGCCCCGGGTGATGCTGCGAGCCTGCGCAGCTTTGTGGACACGTCCAAGCAGACCATGCTCGCGGCGCCCGCCGCTGTGCAGCAGTCCGTCGCCTCGCTCTCGAACACCTTCACGAAAAGCTGGGATGGCATTGGCCAGAGGGCCGAAAGCCGACTCAACGCAGTCGAGAACAAGCAGTCCGCACAAGAAGCCCGCATCGACCTGCCCGAGGAGCCCATCAAAGCTTTGCAGCAGACGCTGGGCGACATCACGTCAGTGAGACCGCCCGCTCTTGCTGCTGCTCCTGGGTTCAATCGGAACACCGACCCCACCATGCTCCTGCTCCGCACCAAGCTCTCCTGCGCCAAGGCCGCCGTCGTGGCCGCCATCGGTGACTGGCTCCGACGTGCTCAGATTCAAGACGAAGACTATGTGCTCGAGGGCGAGCCTGTGGCCACCAGGTCTGTTCCCCGCATCAGAGGAACGATCCCGTTCGCCACGAGGAAGGTCCAGCAGGCTCTCGGAACACTTCGTAAGCATGACAACACATGGGAGCGTTTCCAGTGCACCGCCGCGGACAATTCCAGCCAGGAGGTCTTCATATCAGGACACAAGAGCATGGCCCAGGTCAAGCGTGAGCCTGGCCTCGCCTCAAGTGAGGTCGGCGAGAGTTGGGACCCCATCGTCACAACCTTCGGTTCTACAGCGACAAGGAGAAGTGCGAAGTGTCATGCCAGTGGAAGCCACTCGTGCATGTGGAATCACACGCGGGTGGCTCCGCCGAAGACTTCTTCCTGCATGGCGAATTTCCGCACTTTCGGCATCGATAAGAAGACCATCCTCGACGGTGTCACGGCTGGTTTTCGCCCCGCATCCGAGGCCTCGTGGAGCATTTAGCCCGCTGCTTCAGAAGTGGGTCAATCCCGAGGGAGCTCGGGCCCCAGCGAGACTGGCGACGTGGAGCGCACAGGCGCTCTTCCATTTCAAGGCCAGCATTCGTTTTGAAAAGATCGCTTTCCTCAGGGCGCCGCGGCAGCCTGGCTCCATCATTGCGATCCAGGAGACGCGCGGCACCGACGCAGAGATGCGTGACCTGTCTTACTTTTCCAACTCCGCCCTCTCCTTCGTCTCATCCTTCTGCCCGAACCCCCGTGCCGGTGGGGTCGTCGCGCTCGCCCCCCATTGTTGACAGGACGAAGCTACTTGTTCGGCCTCATCAAGTTCGTCATTCGGTCCTGGTCCCTGGTCGGGCTTTGGAGCCGATGGTTTCGTTTTTCGGAGACGGAGTGGACCGCCCGCTTCAACCTGTACCTACATGGGCTCTCGGCTGGGGAACGTCGTCTGATCGCTCCCACCATTCGTGATCGTCTTGCCTCTGCCGCTCTCTCCCCCACCTCTAAGCTCGCGGCGATTGCTGGCGATTTGAACCTTGCTGACCGTGACCCGCGGAAGCTGGAAGGAACCCTGCCAAGGGCCCTCTCTGTTATCTTCGGGACTGGAGAGCCTCCAAGGACCCCATCATCTCCCCGATCCTGGCTTATAAGACTGAAGCCGGGACCCCCAGCCCAGTCCATTTCAACCGCGCCCTGGGGGCCCTCAACACGATAGACCGCGTCTTCATCAGCTCTCCTGGATGGGCGCGCAACCAGCTCTTCGCCAGCGGCCAGGTCAGCCACTACCCTGAGATCCTCCACTCGAAGGGCCTCTCAGACCACGCCTCGCTCGTGGTCAGTATTGCGGGCAGCCCTCCGATGCCGTCTGGTGAACGTCCGATCTCCAAGTCTGCGCTTCAAAAACCTGAGCACCGAGGACATTTGGAGAGAGCCAATTCCCTGGGAAGCACTGAACATAGGTGCCCCCATATCCTGCTCCAGTACCAGGCGAGGATCATGAGAGAGACAGCCCTTTTAGCTAGGAGCGCCATGATCGTAAAGCGGCCCGAGTCCCTGCACACCAAATTTATGATCATCAAAAGCAAATGCAGAGCAGCTTGGACACCAGATCTGGCCCTGGGACAGCGCCTCAGGGCTTCGCGCGTCATGGCCAAACACTACTTGGACACGAGGGCCCGCGAAGGGTCGGCCACCCTCCTGCGCGTGTTTGAATTATTGCAGGCATCTTCGGAGCTCCACCGACGTGTCGCTGAGCGTGAGCAGGCTGAGATTCGGGCCAGCTTGTCCAGGGCGCAGTCAGCGAGTTAGGCGCGCAAGCTCAGACGCCGCCTGCGCGCAGTTGTGCAACGAAGAAAACTTTGGGGCCCTTTTTCGACAAGAGGCTCACGCTTCGTGGAGTGCGAATTGGCGACGGCGGATGCACCGAGCCCGGCAAAATGATGCAGGTCCTCTCCCAGCACTGGGCCTCGGTCTTCCAGAAAAAAGCAGGGAGGTATTTAGAGCGGTTCGGCGTGCCCCCCAGCCTTGTCGACCTCGCTCCCCCATCCCTGGCCTCCATCAAGAAGTACCTTCAGGGCCTCCAGCGCTCCGCACCTGGCCCTGGCGCGCCCCCGTTCGCTGCGTGGCAAGGGCGCCCCCAAGGGCATGCGATTCTGGATCGCATGCCCCGGTGGGTCCTCAACGGGAACCCCCATGGCCTCATTCAACGACCTCCGTAAGGTGCGCATCACCAAGGGCTCCAAAGACTCCGATGAGGTTGCCACCCGCCGTGGCCCTTTCCAAACTCGCCCACTGGGCCCAAGAACACGCGAACAAAAGATTGACTGGCGTTGCGTGCGGCCCCTTGAGTAAAGCTCTGGGCAGTTTCATCGCCCCCACTTAACGGGAATGTGTAGGTGGACGTAACTTCGGACAGAACATATAAGAGCTAGACACATATGCACGGATATACAGCATGGAAACAAACAGGGGGGCAACAGGTAACTACGTAGCCATCTCGCGCGAGCCCGTTCTTGTGAGCTTCGATTACGGCCAGGCCTTCCCGCCCATCGCGCACGAATGGCTCCTCATGTGCTTGCGGCGGCTCCATGGCCCAGCGCTCTTGCTCCACTTCATCTCGCGCCTCTACCAGTCTGCGCGCTGCTTCACCTGCGCGGACAACGAGCTAAAGCTCGCGTTTTCAATCGAGAGTGGCATCATTCAGGGGTGCCCAGCGTCGGGCATGGTCTACGCCATCGCGTCAAACCCGTTCTTGATGGACATAGACAGGGCTATGCAGTCGAAGGCCCGTGGCAAAGTACGCGCGCGCCGTCGACGCGGGCGCCGCCCTTCGCGCGCTCCTCGACCTGGAACGCTTCAGACGTTTGTTTTTGTTTCTCTCACCCGGCGACTTGCTGACCTCGCGCTCAAAGTTCAGAAATGTGTCTTGACCCCCTTCTGGCGGAGAGTTCTGCGGGGGGCCCGCCGACGCCATTATATCCTGGCTGCAGGAGCAACTTCCCGAACGGGCTGCATTCCAGATTGTTCCGTTTTTGGCCCACCTCGGTCTGGCCCTCGGGCCTGTGACCGAAAATGAAAGCTGGACTGGCCCAAACCGCAAATGGTTTAAGCCTGGATGCGCGATTGCCAGAGAGCCAAGCCACCGACGGCGATTCCACAATACCTCTACAGTAAGAGGGCTGTTCCCACGCTGGCATATGTCGCCCAATTCCTCCTTCTCCCCGCCTCGGACCTCGTTCGGTTGACTCGCCCAGAGCATTCGCTTCTCGCCTCCCCCTATCGCGCCCCGCGCTGTTCTTTCTCACGCGCAGCGTAGTTCTCCATGGCCGAATGGGGGGGGCCCTCCATTCATTCCAAGTGTTGTCGTTCTTTCCCTAGCCACTTTGATGCAAACAGCTCTCCAGGCCCTCCAGATGCGGCAGGATCTGATCCACGTGCTTAGACAGACATCGCTCGACCATCTCCCCCTGCAGAAGATAGGAGATCGGAGGATTTGCCCTCCATGGTGGAAGAACGCTCCGCTCGTCCTGCATCTGGAACGAGCCGAAGAGGGTTTCTCGGGCGACCCTGCGCTGGCTCGTGCTGGCGCTGCCGCGTTGCAACATGCACGCGACGAGCCCCCTGCCCATGCCCCAGCGAATAACATGCCGAGACGACCCAGGCCCAAAATTAAACATGTGGTTTCGGCCTCTTTGAGGCGGGCGCTGTTTCCGGACCCTCTCCCCGCCACGTTCTCTCCCCGCTTCCTGGATAAGTTCCCCGGACATCGGGATGCAATTCGGGCCATCTCCTGGGCCAATGTGAAGAATGTTCTTGCCTCCCTCCCGATAGGATGCAGCGCGGCCGCGCTGAAGACTCTCGCAGGTGCCTGGTTGACATTCGCTAGAATGCTCGCCGGCGTCCACCGTGGATGCATGATGGGCTGTGGCGGCCCAGACTCTTGTGTTCATTACTGGTCATCCTGCCTTGTCGTTCAGTACTGCATTGCTCTTGCAATCCAGCCATCGCATTTCGATGCCTCTCCCATTGTCCGTCTTGGCGCGTGCTCCCCGAGCCGCCGTGCTTTCGAGCCCGCAAATGCTGGGCCCCTCTTGTTTAACGCCGCCACCGTTTCTCGCGCCTTGCCGCGTGCGCCTCGCTGCAATGCGCATGTATTTTCGAGCTGCTACCACGTGCGCGAGCCTCGCTCGCCAGGCTGCGGGTAGCGGGTCAGGACTAACCTCGCGGCGCGCCTCGGCGACGCTCCAGGAGGAGGAGGGGGGGGGGGGAGGAGGAGGAGGAGGAGGAGGAGTTGGAGGAGGAGGAGGAGAAGGAGGAGGAGGGGGGGGGCAAGCTAGGTGCGCTCGCGTCATATCTGACATCCTACCCCTCCCTCACATCCCTTACCACGACGTAGGTCCCCTCTCTACTTCCACAGTCGGATGTCGAGCAGGTCAATGATCCCGAAAGGGTGCGCGATGCATCGTAGAGCACGGCATGGCATGGCGTAGCAGAGCACCGCAAAGCGTAGCATGTCACAGCATGGCGTGGCGTGGCGTAGTGAAGAATTGCGCCACAAAGCTTTGCAACGCAAAGCATGGCATCGCACAGCGGCTCCGAACATTGCATAGCATGGCGTTGAAGATCAAAGCGTAGCATGGCATAGCACGACGTGGCACTTAACCGCTGCATATCACAGCTTCAGCTGAACTGCGTGGCGTCGCGCAGCGGAACGCAACTTAGCACTGCATTGTATGCCATGGCGTGGCACGGGAAATGACGCCAGCGCTGCAGCGGGAACACGATTCGGAACGAGCGGAAGCGCGGAAATGAGGCCAACGCTGCAGCGGGAGCACGATTCGGAACGAGCGGAAGCACGAAAATGAGGCCAACGCTGCAGCGGGAGCACGATTCGGAACGAGCGGAAGCACGGAA
Source organism: Prorocentrum cordatum (assembly GCA_963575745.1). Classification (NCBI taxonomy): domain Eukaryota; class Dinophyceae; order Prorocentrales; family Prorocentraceae; genus Prorocentrum; species Prorocentrum cordatum. The sequence continues at coordinate 44,162 of CAUYUJ010015607.1, forward strand.
ATGAGGCCAGCGCTGCAGCGGGAGCTCGATTCGGAACGAGCGGGGCCCGAAAATAATGCCGGCGCCTTGGCGAGAGCAGCATTTTGAAAAAACATGCACGCGAAAACCCAGCTCCGGAGAATCCTGTGCGTAAGGTGGCCGGGCCCCCGCGCGGAGGTGGGGGGTGGGGGGTGCGGGGGGGGCGGGGGGCGCAGCCAAGCCCATCCCCCCGCAGCCAGAACTCGGCGGCCAGCCCGCGTGGCCCCCGCCGATGTCTCCCGCTGGCCTCGGCGGGGAGGGACAGGGGGGGAGGGGAGGGGCGCAGTGGACGCGGGGAGAGGCAGGGGGAGGAGAGGAGGGGGAAGGAGGGGGGACAAAAGGGGGAAGGAGAGGAGAGGAGAGGAGAGGAGAGGCGAGGAGAGGAGAGGAGAGGAGAGGAGAGGAGAGGAGAGGAGAGGGGAGGGGAGGAGAGGAGAGCGAGGAGAGGAGAGGAGACGAGAGGAGAGAGGAGGAGAGGAAAGAGAGAGGAGAGGAGAGGAAAGGAACGGAGGGGAGAGGAGAGGGGAGGGGAGGGGAGGAGAGGAAAGAGAGGAGAGGAGGGGAGAGGAGAGGGGGGGGGGGGGAGGGGAAGAGCAGAGGAGAGGGGAAGGGGAGGGGAGGGGAGGGGGGGGGGGGGGGGGCAGGGGGGGGACGAGTGTCGCAGAGCCCCCCACTTACGCCCTCGAGGACACACACCCATCGCACCTGTCTGGAGGGCAGCGTGCTCGCGCGGAAGCGCATCGTCTCGCCTCGGCAGGGGGCCAGAGTCTAGATCATGTTTTTTTCGGGCAGGAGGTATGTGCGCGCGGCCCAAACTACACGGCGCAGCACGTGGGATGCCACCAGTGCGTCACAGCCAATTTGGTACAATCTCCGTCTTGCATGGTGGCACAACTTGCCCTAACGGCACCCCCGTTTAGGCCTTCCCGCTAGCGCAGACATCGCCTGCCTCGCCGCCGACGCAGGATATGGCGCAAGGTATGTGGCGCACGCTATGTGGTGCAACAAATGTGGTAGAACTCACGTCGGCCATCTTGAAGTCGTCAACTCCACTGTTCGTGCGAACCTCTCACCCAATCACCAGCAACCTGTTTGGAAAGAACCGTTCGGCCACGATTGCGGCTCCCGATTGGAACTTGCCGGCGCGTCTCTACGGCCGCATTGGCGCTCGCGCGCAGAGCGAGCAGCTGGTTTGGCACAACTGAGGCGTCCGCTATGGCGCTCACCGATTGGGATTTCCCAGCGCGTCGCAGAGACCGCGCTGGCAGGCGGGCACATCAGCACGGGCCTGTGACTCGGGCTAGCGCGATATCGCGATGACATCGACACTGGCGGCAGCGATGGTGGCAATGGCGATGGAGCTGGTGATGATCACGATGACGGCGGCAAGGCCAATGACGGTGTTGATGGTGATGACGATGGTGACGATGATGACGCCCACGTGTCGATGATGACGGTGGTTATGATGATGACGGCGGCAATGGCGGCGAGTGGCGATGACGACCACGGCGGTGATGCGATGGCGCTGATGAGAGCGATGAGGAAGTGCGCGAGCAAAAATCCCATAACCTTGGCAGGTTTCGTGTTGAAAAAACAAGTGGTTCCAGATGTATTTGAAGAATTCTATATTGAAATTAGTTGGAGGCCCGTGGTGTCGGACGGATTTGGCATGCGCGCGTGGCGGCGCGCGCAGGTGCCCCTCATCGTACCATTCCCCAAGCATTGTTTGCACCTAGGGTTTCTTGCCCCTGCTCTGAGGAACAGGGCCTGTCTGCGGTCCTGGCGGCCGCCGTCGCCGCCCAGCCTCCGCCTCGTCGCCGCCCGTCGTCTGGGCCTGTCTGCCTGTCTGGCGGCTATGGTGCCGCCTCGACGCCGCCCGTCGTCTGGGCCTGTTTGCCAGTCTGGTGGCTATGTTAATGCCGTCGCCGCCAGGTCGCCGCCTAGATTGCGCACCACACGTGACCCACTTCCACACGGGCACTTCCACCGACTTCGCTGCTCCTTCGGAGGCCTGGGTGGACTCCCACCATGAAGCGGAGGTGACCCCCTCCGCCAGCAACACGCTCGTCTTCAAGCTGTCATCGCCCGAAGCACACGCCCAGCACACGAGACGCTGTCCATCATCGCAGGCGACTTCGACTTGGTCGCTGAGGACAGGGGCCGCGTCTGCAAGCCCAAGGGAACCTGCACTGGCCAGCGGGATCGGTCAGAAGAGACCCACTGGCCTCGCCTCCTCCCTGCCTTCTCCGAGGTGCGCCAGCCCTGTACGACGCACGACCCCGCCCAAGATCGGCCCCGGCCCGACGGGTTCCACGCAAACGTGGAAGCCACCGATCTGCTCGGTCGCCAGATCGCGATCGGGGTGGACGACTGGGACGCCGGCGTCTCCAGCCACCGCCCGGTGTGATGCGCGCGCCGTGCGCCCCCGCCCGCAGCAGCCTCCAGCAAGAGCCCCTCTCGCTGGATGTGGTCCGTCGCCCAGGCTCGTTGCGGGCCGTGGCCCTCCGCGTCCGGGCCCTCTGCGGGGAGAACCCCGCCAGGAGCGCCGGTGCAGGCCTGGCCCTCCTGCGCGAGATTGGCCACCCGCGACGCGGCGCCCAGCGAGGACCCCGGGCATCGCGCGCTGCCCGCGCGGACTCCCCAGACCCCCCTCGGGGGAATGAAAAGATCGTGACGGGAGGGTTCTTCCAAATCTTCGGCCTCTGGAGGCCCTTACTGGCCCTCGGGGCCGTCAGAAAACGACTCAGGATGGAAAACCCGTCCAGGGGAACGGGTCGAGATCTTTGAAGGTCGACGTAATGGAAAAAATCATGACTGCTGGGATCTGGGTCTCTTGACAACCAGACGGGCTGCGCCATGGCGCTCATCCGGCCTGTCGAGTCCCACTCCACCTCCGCGAGTTCGGCTGCGATCGAGCAATACCCGCACCTGAGCTCCCTGGTCCCCAACCCGCGCAGCCCGGCGCTGGCCGCAGGGCGCGGTCTCCTCCCGGCCCGCGCGCACGCGGTCGAGCTGGCCCGCGCCCGCGCGATCGCCGAGCACGCGAGGCTGCGCGAGGAATCGCCCGACACTCCCCAGGAGGTATCGCACCGCGCTCGACCTGCGCCTCGCCTCCTGCGTTTCGCCACGAAGGGGCAAATTCGCGCAGGCCACCCAGGACGAGCGCGGCATCCTGCACACGCATCCTGCCGACATCGCCGCTGATGTCAACCGCCACTGGAAGAAGGTCGTCACCGCTGGGACCGATCGAGCGCTCCGTCGCCGATGGTGCGACGAGGATCTGCCGCCTGATGTTCGTGATCCCCTAGCTCCTCCGGATTCTCCCCAGTGGCAGGTGCGGCGCGAAGACATCAAGAAGGCGATCCGGTGCTCTGGGCCATCGGCCCCAAGCCCTGACGGGATCCCCGCGGAGGCTTACCGACAGTTGAGCACGCCCTCCACCAGGCCTTTTCCTGCCTCTCCGGCCCCGACGGCGAGGAGCTCCAGCGCCGCCACCCCCCCGACTCCAATTTCTCCCTCCTGCATCAGCTTCCCAAGAAGGAGCCCAGCTTCGACGAGGTCGTTGGACATTTTTACAACGCGGAAAGGGTACGCCCGATCAACAGTGTCAGCTGCGACACCCGTATCTTAGCTAATGCTGTTCGCTTCTGCTCTGGAACTATATCCCAGCTCTGTGCCTCGAAGATCCAGCGGGACTTTGTCGGAGGACATCTTTTGCTGGCCAACGTGCTCGATATCGGCACGGAAATGTGACTGCGCTGTCACAGGAGGGCGGGGCCTGCATTTTCTTCGATGTCCGGGCGGCGTTCCCATCGATCGTCCAGTCGTTCATGAGGGAGCTGCTGGAGTGGACCAGCATGCCGCTGTCCCTATGCAAGTTCACCGCCGCCATGTACCGCGACAGCATCTGCCAAATTGTGGCGGGGGGCGCAGGTTTGAGCGTTCCGCGTTCTCGGCGTGCGTCCGACTGGGATGCCCACTTTCACCGCTGTTGTTCGCCATCGCCGCTGACCTCCTCCTCCTCCGCCGTCTCCACCGGCTCCTCCCCGCCACGACCCCGCGGGCGTACGCCGACGACCTCGCTCCCATCGACGCCGCAACTCCACCAAGACCTCCCGCAGCTGGAAGAGCTTTTCCGCGAGTGCACGAGGATCCCCCGCCTTGAGCTCAATTTGGGCAAGTCGGTCGTCGTGCTCTGCGCCAGGTCGCCCTGGACGAGCTCCGGAATACGATCGCCACGTGTGCGCTTCAGCGGTGCGCCATGAAGATTGCGCACGTTGCGGAGTACCTCGGCTTCACCCTCGGCCCCAACGGCGAGGGCATCTCACGGCGCAAACTCTTGTACAAATTCCGCGACAAGGGCCGCCATGTGGGGGAAGATCGGCGGCTACCAGCTCACGCTGCCCGCGCCCAGAAGTTACCTCGCGTCTGTCCTTGGGTTCGCGGTGCAGTTTCTGCCCGCCCTGCCAGAGTGGCCCGCAGTCGAGCGCCAGGCGGTTGCCCGTCTGTTCCTGGGCCCCAGAGGGTGGATCTCACCGTCCAGCGAGACCCGAGTCCGATAGGGTTCTCCGGCAGCTTTCCAGACCTAGCGATGATCTCGTTTGCAGCCCGCTCCCGCGTGGTCCAGCCCGAAGCGGGAATCCAGGGTGGCCTCCAGACGACGCGCCGGGCCCGCGAGCCACGAGGGGCCATGGCAGATCCCGACTTCGTTTTCCGACGAGCTGATTCGGCACGGTTGGTTCAACAGCGCGATGACTTTGCACTTGGACGCCTCCGTGTCGCACAACGAACGTCTGGGTTGGACCGCTTCCCAGGTGCGAGAGCGCATCGAGGGCGTCGCCGACGCGGCGCTCGACGACGCTGCACGCGCCACCAAGTGCAGCAAGATGTTCTAGCGGACTTGTCTGTCCATTTTGCAGGAGAAGTCGTTGGAGGCTTCTGGGCGCTTTTGGCGGCGACGGCTGGGGCGCTGGCGCCTCGGCTTTATGACGCCCACCAGGCGCGCGCCGCGGGCGCAGCAGGTTTTGTCCGCACACTGGACGGCCGCCCCGCCACGGGTCAGAGCCGCTCTCTTGCGAACATGACTTTATGGATGGCGCAGGGGCCGGCGTTTCCAGCAGCGCGGTTTCCGATGTGTGTTCGGGAGTGCCCGCGAGGTTTCCACTGAACACTATGCAGCATGCCCGGCGGTGCGGGATGTTGCTTGGCGGAGCCTCGCCATCCCTCGCTCCACGGCCCCTTCTGACGCCCTCCTCACCACCCCGCAGGCGGGCCTGGCCGCTTGCTGAGTTCTGCGCTCGGCCACTCGCACTTCGGCGGTGCCTTCGCCTTCGGTGCACTGCCGGGCAAGACACGCGGCGGTGGCCGGAACACCCGCTGCAGCCACGCTTCCCCAGACCGACTTGCAGCTCGTCCGTGGACACCCGGCCGCGACAGCCGCTGCGCAAGCCCACGCGGGCACGCACACCCAGACACCCCGCCAGAGGTTGTCGTATCTCTATCGGGGCCGTTCGGGCCACTGGAGGCCGCCCCCCGCTCCCCCCCCATCCCTCTTCTCCTCCTCCTCCTCCCCCTCCTCGTCCTCCTTCTCCCCCTCGACCCTCCCCCCCCTCCTCCTCCTCCTCCTCCTCCTCCTCCTCCTCCTCCTCCTCCTCCATCACCATCACCATCATTCATCATCATCATCAGCATCAGCATCATCATCATCATCATCATCATCATCATCATCATCATCATCATCATCATCATCATCATCATCATCATCATCATCATCATCATCATCATCATCATCAGATCATTTTCCTCATGATCCTCCTCCTTCTCCTCCTCCTCCTTCTCCTCCTCCTCCCCCTCCTCCTTCTTCTCCTCCTCCTCCTCCTCTTCCTCCTCCTCCTCCTCTTATTGTCCCTTGTGGCCATGCCTGGAACGGAAATTCGGGTTGTTATTCCTGGCGCGCACATCGATCGGCCACGCGGCAGGGACACGTCTATCGGCCGCGTGGTCGGACAAGTCGCATGTCGAATATGATGAGTTGCCGCAGGTGTTTACGAAAACGCGCACCTTCCGCACCATCAAAAGAGTTCCTTCTCCTCTCCTCATCCCGCGCTCGCCCCCTGGAGGCGGAGCTCTGGCTAACCCCGCGGGGGCGGGCCGGAACTTCGCCCCCTCCGCTTCTCTCTTCCTCTTTCTCCCGTGCGCGCCGTGAATCGGGGCGCTCTGACCCAGGCCTCCCCCAGGCCAGGTGGACAGCACGCGTTGTTCTGCGACGCTCGGCGCTGGCGGTCGCCATCCCCCTTTCTGCCCTCACCCCCCCCCATCCGGCCACTTGGCTGCGGCCCCAAGTCGGCACCTACGTGCGATTTGGGCTACACCGGCCCATGCGGTAATTTTTGGTGCGCCCGCCCGCCCATTCTCGCACGGCGGAGGTGCCTTCTGGCGCGGCGGTGGAAATGAGGCGCGTATTGACGCTATCGTGTTGGGTTCGTTTGTCTCCTCTCCCTTCCTCCCCTCTCCTCTCCTCTCCTTCCGCTGCCGCCGCTGCCGCTAACCGCGCACGGGCGATAATACATCAGACCCCCCCCTTCCCCCCTCTATTTGTATTATCCCCGTCCAACAGGTGTTTATTGTGGAGATAGGCGCGCAGGCCGTACTTGGTAATCCACGGGGGAAGTTGCGAATCGAAGTTGTTATCATCTCATGCTGACTACCAGCATCATCAAAAACGCTGAGCATCTCACCCCACCTGCGTCCGCAATCACGAGCGTGTGGCAGGGCTGCGGGATTCTCACCAGGTCAGCTTGCCCAAGTTACGAACATGCGGCAGGGCCATGGCATCATCATTTTCTCATCCGTTTCCGAGTCAGGAACGTGCGACAGGGCCATGGGGACCGATTGGATTTTGATTGTACCTGCGCTTTTCGAGCAGGCAGGGCACTGGAGTGAATTACTTGTTTAGCGCACCCCTCACACGGTTCGTGGCCCTTCCTCCTCCTCCTCATCCTCTTCCTCCTCCTTCTCCTCCTCCTGTTCCTCCTGTGCCCCCGCAGTTGCCCAGGCCCGAGCTTCCCCGAGACTCCGACACTCCACGCTGTCGAGCCTGTTCGAGGCGCCGAGCCTCTTCGCCCCAGGGGCAGCGATATGGGGGGGATAGGCATGCCGAACCTGCCCAGGAGCGTGCGGATGCATCGCCGATGCATCGGCGATGTATCGCCGATTCCAGGTCGATGTCCCCAAAAAGATGCCGATCCCCCCACATCGTTGCCCCTGAATGCGTCGCGAGCCTCAGCCATGTCCCAGGCCGCCGAGCGCGCCGCGGCGGCAAGACCCCCCGTCGAGGCCCTCAAGCAAGCGGTGGCCCAGAGCCCGAACTCGAACGAGATCCTCGAACGCGTGACCAATCTGAACGCTGCAATCCTCGACAAACTCTCGTTCGCCGCCGACAAGATAGCGATCGCCGAGAAGCGCCGGCGCCAATCGAGCGCGCAGGGGACGGACGCAGCGAGGACGACGGCTTGCTCTCTCAAGGCCGAAAACGCCTCGTGGTCAAGCGGCGCCCAGCAAGCCGTCCCCAAGATGTTCTACAACGGCGGGCCCCTCAAGAACATCGAGTACGGCCACATCTTCAACGAGAAGGACAAGAGGCGCATCGAGCTGGCCGTGGCGCTGTTCTACAAGACCCAGAACGAGAATGACGAGCACGTCTTGGACATCATCGAGAATCACGGAGAGCCGCCCGAGGACCTCTTCTGGCTCACGCCGAGCTTCAAGGCCAAGATGCACGAGCTTGCCAAGAAGAAGGACGACGAACTCGGCTCCGAGAGCGTCAAGAGCCTCACCCGCGGCTCCTGCACCGAGCGCGTCGGCGAGGCCCTCCCCGACATCCCCGCCGAGCTCCTCCACCTCCACGACCTAGTGCCGCCGATCAACGAGAGGTTCGAGCCCGTCGAGAAGTGGGGCGAGGTGCATTCCGGCGTGAATGCCGAGCAGCTCTTCGAGTTGATTCCAAGCAAGGCCAAGCAGTGCGTCACTTGGTGCCGCGGTAACGGCGCGGTCTCGAGCAGCGGCGGGACCGCCGAGGCCACCGCGCAAGCGGTCGCCAAGTGGCGCTGGACCGTCGAGAGGACAGCCGACATGACGCACGAGCTCCAGGGGCGGAACAACCAGGACAAGCGCTCCTAGCCCGACTACTCGAAAAGCGTCAAGCAGCAGGAGTTCGAGACAACGCTTCTCGACAGACACATCAAGCTGAATTTCAAGACGTTCACCAGGACCCACGCCGATTACGACCAGGTCGTCATGGACAAGCGCGAGGGCGAAAGGAGCCAGGCCGACGCATCGGCTGAGCCAGAGACCGCCGCGTTCATGCTCGTGGACGCCTGAGAGCCGGAGATACGAGCGCCCCGAGCCAAGCGTTCCCATGTTTTTCGCTACGAGGGCGCCTTTTCGGGGCACGCGCTCGAGCCCCATCTGCTTTTCAAGTTCCAAGAGGGCGTTCGAGCGCGCGCGAGTGGTGTTCCAAGCTGCGGGGCACTGCTCCCCCCTTCTCGCCGGGTGGCCCTCGGTCAAGCATCAAGCAGTCGAGCAGGCTCGATCCCCCATCCTCAAGTCGAGGACCAGAGATCTTGAGTCCGAGCATCTTCGAGCCCCTTAGATCCTAGATCCGAGGATCGCCGGGCTGAGGCTCGAAGATCTCAGGTTCTCGATCCGAGGATCGAGGACCGAGCCTCGGCGATCCTGGGTCGCCACCGTCGCCGTCGTCAGGCCCAGGCCGCCATCGACGAGGCTAGATCTTCGGACGAAGATCCGAGATCTAGCCTGGTCGTGGGCCAGAGTCGACGCACCAGAGTCCACCCGCGTGGTAAGGATACACAAGTGCCGCGACGCTGCGAGGCCTCGACCGCCTGGTGCCCAAGAGATACCGCTGGTTCGCCACGGCGTTGCGGCGCTGCGACGACCACGACCGCGCGCCCGTCGAGCTCTGCGTCTTCTGGAGGCTGCCCCACAGGACCCAGAGCGAGATGAACGCCGAGGCGAGCACCGAAGACCGCATCGAGGACGTCCAGGACATGGCCCACGGCCACCTCGAACTGGTGGAGGAGTAGCTGTCGGGCGCCCGCAACCGCGCCGAGGAGGAGACCGCCGCGGTCCGCGCCGACGACGGCGCCGCGGCAGCGGAGACCGCGCGCGGAAAGGGTAAAAACCTGAGGCGTCGCAGGGAGTTCAAATCGAGTGCCCCGAAAACATATAAAAGCACATGTTTGTGCAACGTCAGTTGTCAAAAAAAACTGCGCTCGCGCTCTAGCGAAGCCTTAAAAAACTCAGACGTATATCGCCATGCTCATTAATGTCTGCCAAACAGGCCACTCGCGCCGCATGTCAAAATCATTCGAACGCCCTTGCGCGCTTGCTGGGGGGGGGGGGGGCCACGATCTGTTTCAAATAAGATCACGCGGGCCACTCTCGCGCGTCGACCACCCGCGCATGTCGACCTCCTTCGAAACCTTCATCGCCGACGCGAGGTCGCCATCATCGTCGCCGGCGTGATCAGCATCGGCGCCGTCGTTGGCCATTTCGTCGCCGTTGCCATCATCGTCTCCAGCGCCGACACGATCATCACCGTGCCCACCGTTGCCGACGTTGCCATGAGACCGCGCCCGCCCAAGTCGCCGACTCGCACGGAAGTGCCCGCTGGAAGGTGCCAAGAGGGCGGGCAGCGCCACCTTAGCCGCGTCGGTCGCGCGAAAACTAGCTGACCGCTGCGCGCGCGAGCAGGCGCGGGCTAGCGCGGCCGCAGAGATCCACAAGCCAACACAATGCACCACATAGATTGCACAGCAAAAGGGGAAACAGAAACACATTACATCGCAGAGGCTGCACAATATTGTTGTATAACGCAGAGTGCCCCCCGCAGAGATTGCACAGCACAGATTGTGCAACCTTAGTGCGCGACGTATATCGCATAGAATTGTTTGTGCAAGGTGCGACGCCCAGCGTGGGACTGTAACTGTATACAAGAAAATGCGCGGCACATGTATTGCACCACGTCGGTTGTATCGAACAGCTGAGATTTCAAACTATATACAGCGCAAGCGTACATTGCAGCACATAGACTGTTCCACAACGACTGCTCAACATACATTGCACAACACGAATTGCACGACAGACGACTGCATAACTTGGAATGCGCCGCGTAGATTGCACCACATAGGTTGAACAATATATATATATATGTATATATATATATATTGCACGACCTAAGTATCACAGCATACATGGCATCACCGAGGTTGACCCACACCGGATGCGCAACAAAGTTTGCACAACATGAATTGCATGTCAGAGCATGTCATAGCAAAGGTTACGTTCGCGTTGATCGCACCAGATAATTTGCCCCACATACATGGCACAACGCATATTGCTAGAACACACACACACACTGTTTGGGATCCTCGATGGCTAGCACTTGATACGGATTCGTGTACTCGGCGCATGTTGGTGCACCGCGTGATGGGATGAGAATGCGGGTTCCTGGACGGACCGTAGCCACTTGGCTCAATATTTTGTGATGTTCGGCTCTTTGCAGGCCCGTTGTGTGGCAATGGGCTCAACGGTTGCAATGAACAGCGACGCGGACGCAGTGGCACAGCACGGTGACGAAGTCGTTGGCTGCGTCACTGGCGAAGCGGAGGTCTCGGTCGAGTCGAAGGACGAAGCCCGTTGCGTCAGTGGCGACACGGAACCCCACGCTGTTCTGGAGGCAGCTGGAGCAGTAGCAAGTCGCGCCAAGCTTGCAGCGGCCGAGGCGAATGACGACGCGTCGCTGGATGGCCCCTGGGGCGACGCAGGCGGCGTGGCCGAGACAAGGAACGCCCGGCCGGTCGTCCAGAGGGTTTCCGACATCAGGCCCGAGCAGCAGGGCATCACCTTGCGTGTGAGGATCGCGAAGGTTGCAGAGTCAAATGAGGAAGGTGACATGGAAGCATGCTGTGCAGATGCCTCGGGCGCGGTGACTCTCCTCTTGACGTCCGAGGACGCAGAGTTCTGCGCCACAGTGGGCACGCCAGTCTTGGTTCAGGCTGGTCAGGTACTAATGCGCGGCGCAGGGATGTACAAGCACATTGGCGTCGCAGGGAAACTCTCTGCAAGCGGGGAAGCGGTCTTAGGAGAGATCAACACCGCGAACAACATCTCGGCTGTAGAGTACGAGCAGGTGGGGGATGATGTCCCAGCTCGCGAGAGAAATAGGATCTGCAATCACCTGATTTTGTCTCCTCCGAATATCCATCGACGTGGAAACGGGCGTGGAAACGGACAGCGGAAGTGGTGATACATTGTCGTCGACATGTGGTACCTCGTCATACGCAAGTACTGACTTGATATGAGTTGGTGCACCGTGTTGCGATTAGGAACGTAGGGACGTGGACTTCGATGAACGTAGGCACGTTGGATTCGTGGGACGTGAGACGTATGGACCCGACAAAAAAAACAACACATCGGGGCCAACGGCTCAGACATATGCAGTTGTGGGTAACGCAGTTGTGAGTATCGTCCTCGGTGAAGCTCCCTATGGGGCCACGAAGCGTGTGAGGGGTGTGCCGACATGGACATGCGGTGGGCGGGGAGTTGCATGTGAACCTTGCCGCTGGGGTCTTCGGTGGAGCTCCCTATTGGAGCCCCAGAACGTGTGAGAGGTGTTCCGAATGGACATGCGGTGGGCGGGGAGCCGCATGTGAACCCTGCCACTGGGCCCGTCGGTGGGGCTCTATACGGGGCCACGAAACGTGTGAAGGGTGTGCTGAAATTGTCGTGCGAAGGGCAGCGGCAAAGGTGGGAGAAGGAAGGAGCGGGAGGAGGTAGGAGGAAAGAGTGTCGCGGTGCGCTGTCTCTTCAAAACGGCGATCTAACACCACAGGCCGGTTTGGAGATTTGTTTGGCGAAGGGCCGAACCATAAGCGGTTGTACGTAACGCAGTATTGGGCATCGCCTTCGGTGGAGCTCCCTATGGGGCCACGAAACGTGTGCGTGTGTGTGTAGAAATGAGCCTACGACGCATGCCAATTGTGCTACTGCGATCTTCGGTGCAGCTCCCTATGGGGCCGCGAAACGTGTGAGGGGTGTACCGATATGGGCGGCGGGGACGCATGCGGACTCTGCAGCTGGGCCCTTCGGTGGAGCTCCTTGTAGGGGCAACGAAACGTGTGAGGGTATGCTCAAAATGTGTGGCGGGGACGCATGTGGACGGTGCCACTGGGGCCTTCGGTACAGCTCTGTACGGGGCCACGAAGCACGTGAGCGGTGCGCCGAAATCGGTGGCGGGGCCGGATGCTGACGGTGCCATGGGAGCCTTCGGTAAAGCTCCATATGGGTTCACGAAGCGTGTGAGGGGTGTGCCGACATAAGCGGCGGGGACGCATGCGGACGCTGCCGCTGGGTCCTTCGGTGGAGCTCCCTATAGAGCCACGAAACGTGCGAGGGGTGTGCCGAAATGGGGAGCGGGGGCGCATGCGGACGATGCCACTGGGCCCTTCGGTTGAGCTCCCTATGGGGCCACGTACCGTGCGAGGGGTGTGCCGAAAATGTGTGACGGGGACGCGTGCGAGCTGCGCCACTGGGACCTTCGGAGCAGCTCTCTTTGGGGGCACGAAGCCTGTGAGGGGTGAGCCGAAATGAGCGGGAGGGACGCATGCGAACGGTGCCACTGGGATCTTCGGTGCGCGAAACGTGTGAGGGGTGTGCCGACATGGGCGGCGGGGACGCATGCGAACGGTGCTTTTAGGACTTTCAGTGGAGCTCCGTACGGGGCCACGAATCGTGTGAGGGGTATGCCGAAGTGGGTAGCGGAGACGCATGCGGACGGTGCCATTGGGCCCTTCGGTGGAGCTCCCTATGGGGCCACGAAACGTGTGAGGGGTGTGCCGAAAATGTGTGACGGGGACGCGTGCGAGCTGCGCCACTGGGACCTTCGGAGCAGCTCTCTTTGGGGGCACGAAGCCTGTGAGGGTTGTGCCGAAATGAGCGGGAGGGACGCATGCGAACGGTGCCACTGGATCTTCGGTGCAGCTCCCTATGGGGCTGCGAAACGTGTGAGGGGTATACCGACATGGACGGCGGGGAAGCATGCGAACGGTGCCTTTGGGACCTTCAGTGAAGCTCCTTACGGGGCCACGAATCGTGTGAGGGGTATGCCGAAGTGGGTAGCGGAGACGCATGCGGACGATGCCACTGGGACTTTCGACGGAAGTCCCCACCTGGCCACGAAGCATGTGAAGGGTGTGTTGAAACGGTTGACATGCGCAGGGCAGAAGTAAGGATCGGGGAGGGAGCGGGAAGAGGAGATGGGAGGGACGCAGAGCGCTGTCTCTTCAAAGCGAGACCCCAATACCACAGGATGATTGTGACAAACATTTTAGCGAAGGGCCCAACCACATGCAGTTGCGAGTATCGCGGTGCACGTGAGATGAAGGAGCGGACACAGGGAAGAGCGGACATGGGCGAGCGGGGAGGCGGTCGTTTGGGTTTGCCCGTGTCATCGCCAGCTCTTCCTCCTGTCCGCTTGATTCCGTTGTGCGCTGCGATCCTGCCCGCCCCGCCCGCGATGGCCTGAGCCCCGAGCGAAGCCGTTTCATCGCTCTCTGCTCTGCGTGCTCCGCCCTGGCCTGGCCCTCGGCAGAGCGTTGCGCGACGTCCCCGCGACGCACGGCGGCCGCCCAAAAGGAGCCCCCGGCGACGCGCGCGGGCCGTCCGCGGCGCGGGGGAAAACAGAATGTGGCGGCCGACAGCGGGCGAGGCGCTGGGCAGGGCGCGTCGGAGCCGGGCAGCTCCTGGGGGCAGGGTGCGGGGGAGTTCCCGCGACGCGTGCTGGTCGCCCCGACGAGAGGATTTCAGCGGCTCGCGCGGGCAGTCCGCGGCACGAGGCCAAGCAATTGGACTGTTGACAGAAGGCGAGGCTTGGTCGGGCCACGATGCAGACGCCGAAACGTGTGGGGTGTGTGCCGGAATGGACATGCAACGGGCGGGGAACCGCACGTACACCCTGCCACTGGGGCCTCCAGTGAAACTCCCCAAAGGGCCACGAGGCGCGTGACGGGCGTGCCTACATGGACATGAGGTGGGCGGGGGGCCGCCGGCGAACCCTGCCACTGGGGCGTGCGGTGGAGCTCCTGATGGGGTCGAGAAGCGTGTGAGGGGCTTGCCGACATGAGCTTGCAGTGGGCGGGGAGCTCCGTATGGGGCCACGACACGTGTGGGGGGTATGCCGAAATCGACGTGCGGTGGGCGGGGGGCCACACGTGTACCCTGCCACTGGGGCCTTTGGTGGAGCACCCTGTGGGGCCACATGTGAAACCTGCGACTAGGGCCTTCGGTGGAGCTACGAAGCTTTTGATGGGTGTTGAGGGGAGTGGCGGAATTGTCGCGTGGGGGGCAGAGGCAGGAGCGGGCGGAAGGGCGAACGGGAGGAGAAAGGACATCGGTTTCGGTTTCGTGTTCGTGCGTGCCGTGCGTGCGGGCGAGGCGAAGCTGCGTGGGCGGGCGAGAGGAAAGTCTCCTGTGGCTGAGGCGCGGCCGGACCAAATGATTCTCCCTCCGGCAAGCGGTGTCCCGCGGTGTCCCGCCGGTGTCCCGCCGGTGTCCCACTTGTGGCTGGGTCCTGGCCGGACCAAATGGTTCTCCCTCCGACAAGCAGTGGCCCGCAGTGTCCCGCCGGTGTGCCGCCGGTGTCCCGGTGTCCCACTGGTGCGAAAACGATAGTGAGACCGATGACGAAATCGATTGTGAAATCGATAGTGAGATCGATAGTGAGACCGATAGTGAGATCGATCGCGAGATCGATAGTAAGATCGATAGTGAGATGAATAGTGATAACGATTGTGAGATCGAGTGATATCGATGGGGAGATCGATAGTGGGATCGATAGCGAGATCCAGAGTGAGATCGACAGTGTAATCGATCGAGCGAGATCGATAGTTGGATCGGTGGTCCCAAGAGACAGCGGCAACGCAACAATCACCATTGTTGCCCAGTGCTGCCCCCCCTCTCCCCCCAACCTCCTTACATCTCAGGCCGATAGTTTTTTCCTCCAGGACTAAACATATAAGAACAGCAATGGAACCAATTGGATCCCTCTTCGGGTGTGGGAGAGTCTCGTGGATCCTATTTCTCTGTTGCGCGGATCGAATTTCCTGTGTGTGAAAAAACGATGGATCCATTTACTTCCCGGGAATACATTCATAATAATAATTAACATCCGGGACCCAGGGGAAATGGGATCCGCGGAGCACCGCAAATGAAGCACCATGCTATCCACGGAGCTGTGGATCTGCAGACCAATGCTATGATTCTACGGGGGGGGGGGGGGGGCCTTCCCAGGATGAAGAGGGGAAGGAGGAGGGAACAGGCAAGAGGAGGTGGGAGGATATCAGAGGGGACGCACGGGGGGAGACAGGAGGAACAATCAGGGAAGAGAGGGGGGGAGGAAGAAAGAAGAGAAGGAGGAGGAGAAGGAGGATGAGGGAGGAGGGAGGTGAGAGGAGGGAGGCGGACGGACGAAGGAGGAAGGAAGAGGAGGGAGGAGGTGGGAGGAGGAGGGGGGAAGTGGGAGGAGGAGGAAAGAAAGGGATGAGGGAGGCCGAGGACACACAAGCAAAGTGTCCAAGTCGGAAGCTCGAGCGCCACAGCGGGCCCGGCCACCTCCCTTCACTTCTCCCATAACATGTGGTCGCTCGAGCGCCACAGCGGGCTTGGCCATCCCCCGAAATTTCTCCCATCACATAAGTTTGCTCGAGCGCCGCAGCGGGCCCGGCCAAGTCCCGCATCCCCACCCATAACATAGTTACCCCACCTCGAAGCGAACGCTCCATGTATCCGCTCACCTGAACGGCGTGTCGCTTCCGACATGTGGGGTCCCGACTCACGTTTCGCCAGTGCGACAGGCTCAGGCGAGGCAGTAAAATGTTTAGATGTGTTTTTCGTATTATTCGAGTGCTGTGCCGAAATCAGGTTCCGACCATTTTAGAACACCCGATCAACTCGCGAATCTGGCACACGCCCGAGCTTATGAATATCATGCAACGATATAGGGGACACACCCGAGTTTTTGACCAGCGTCCGTTTGGGCGGAACTGGCGGAAGCGTACGAGGCTGGCTTTCTTTTTCATAGATAAAGCAGCCACAGAAAAAATCTAGCGTAGATGCAAGGACAGCCTTGGTTTGTGTAGCCGCACAAGCCGCAAGCATTTCGTGTTCGAGGGGGCGGCACCATCAGGCGCCGAATGGACAGCCATCGCAGCCTCCTACCCTCCAGCTCTGTGTAAGGCCATGGTCCAGTCGCCTCTTTCCCATGAGCGCGATTGGATCGCTACTCTAGTTTTTGGCTAACGCCGGCCTTCTGCCCCGCCATTTTTTCAATGCGTGTGTTTTTTCTTGTTTCCCTGTCCCGCCCGTCCCTGGGAACCTTCACGGGTTTGGGAGTTCTTGAGCGGGAGCCTTCTTACCTCTCAGGCTGCCGCCAGTCTGTGCACTGACCGGCTGGCGCCCAGGTCGCGCCGACGCGTGGCACCTTGTAGCAGAAACTGTCCCACGAGAAAAATACAACAGCACCTGTGTGTGCTTGCGCGGGAAGGTGAGGGGTATTGTTCGGGTGGTGTCTCTTGTTACCATAATATATGTTCAATCCTCTTCTTCTCTCTTCCCTCCCTCCCTTGGCCCTCTCTCTCCTTTTGGGATGTCTTGAGCGGGAGCCTTCTTACCTTTCAGGCTCCCGCCAGTCTGTGCAGTGACTGGCTGGCGCCCAAGTCGCGTCGACGCGTGGCATTTTGTTGCAGAAGCTGTCCCCACGAGAAAAATAGAACAACATCTATATATGTATGTATATATGTATGTGTATCTATATATACACACATATATATATATATACGCGTAAACATATTTAAAAGTGTACACATGTCTATGCATATATTGTACATCGATATACGTACACAAATGCATGTGTTGTTGAATGGTGTCTGGCAGCGCGCGTCTGTCTTTGTGTTTACATGAGTTGGTTTGGGAACCCACGTCTGTCGATGCGTTTGCATCGTCATGGTTACATAAAAAGCGCTGCTTCGTATGAGTTCGACCTGTGCACGCCTGTGTTGTTTCTGGTATACTTCTGGTGAGGCGTATTGAAACAGATCTTGTGAGCTGCACGAGTCTGTGCACATGATACTAGTGGACAGGGATACAAGGGGGGCGGTACTGGGTAGGCTGGGACGGTTTGATTCCAGATTTGAATCGAACGATGAGGCAGAACCGTATGTAAATTGCCGTATCCCACGGGGGCGATATTTACCGCGTTCGGAAAGGTGGTAGAGCTTGCTCAACTTAAAACAGAAGAGTATGTGGAGCAGGCAATGTACAAGCTGTGCAGCCCATTCTTCTCAGGCCATCGCAAACATGGATCAAGGGGGCGTGGATTAGCGACGGGTCCCGTTTCCCGCGGGAATCGCTGATTTCCGCCGCGACCGCGCGTCAAATCCATGGATCGCTCATCCATGTTCGCGCGCCCCCGATCTTCGACAACTTGGAACATGCCATCCAGTGCGCGGGTCAGGCGCGAGGCAGTCACGGGGGTGCACCTGGCGAAAAACCGGGGACGCCAGCCAGCACACGAGGCGGGCACGAGGCGGGCCCTGGGCGAAAACACGGCAGAGTCAGCCAGCGCCTGCGGCGGGCACCGGGAAGACAACGGACGAAAATTCAGGAGTGCCAGCCAGCGCACGCAGCGGGCACGATGCGGCACGGGCAGGCAGCGAGCGAAGACCCCGAAGATCGGACCAACGATCTCGGAATAATCAATTTGTCGGGGGGTTATTTTGCAAGTGTCGTCTCGCCGGCATCGCGCCCCCCCCCCCGCGCAGGCGTCAGCATTTTCCTGTTCAACTACTCCGGCTACGGTCGCTCCTCAGGAGGGCGGGGTCCTACCACTATGTGGGTGCATGTGCCCCCACATGCCTGCGCCTTGTGCTCAGCGCCCGGCGCCTGGTTTGCGGCATCTGCGTCCAGCATTTGGGCACATTCCCGCGCGTGCACGAGGGCACGTCACCTGTTCACGCCCGCCTGCGTGTGCGCAGGTCCTCGCGTACAATGCACGCGCAGTCTTGATACTAAGGCCACAGTACTTGCAAGTGTCATGACATTCCATACGTGCAGAGGCATCGGCAATATCAGTACATTGCTAGCCTGGCGCGACCAGTGACCAGTGAATAGGCTCAGCTACGCTCGTGCGCTGCCACTGCGAATCACTGTCCAGTCGCAGCCTGGCTCGACACGTCCGTTGCATCAGACCGCCGCGTAAAGATGGTAGCTCGCACTTCCCAGCGTGGGCATCTACGCTCCCTGAGCTCCCATCGCCTGCGAAGCTGTGAAGAATCGACACGGCAAGCCTTTTCAGGCCCACGGATTTTCTTGGATCCCCAGAAACGCCCCCAGGACATCATGTCCCAAAGTCGCCACCACGCCTTTTTCAAAGAGCCGCTCTCCCGCGCGTACCTTGTCCGCCTCGTGACCAACCCACATCACCGCTCCTACACTTCACCACCCCCGCGTCTGCTGAGCACGTGTGAGTGTGTCGCAGAGCTTGTGTACTGCTGATTCTGCTTGTGTGGAGCAGCACGCTTTGGTGTAGTAGTGTGGCCCGTCCGTCAGCTTAGCGTAACAGCGATATCAGTAGGGGAACGAACAATGGCATAAATATACAAACTCGGATTTCCGCGCGGATTGCTCGGATCGGCGATGGACCCCCCTCCATGGCGCGCGGAGCGCGCCAGCGGCGGCGCCGGAGGATCCGCCAGGGGTGCCCAGCGCCGATCCGGGAAATCCGCGCGGACGTCCGAGTGTTTATGTTTATGCCATTGTTTGTTTCCCTAGCAGCGTGGCCCTTCCATTTGCTTAGCGCAGTTGCGACATCAGGGGCGGAGGAACGCCGTCGCCCCCCTGCATCTCGGACGACGGCGAGAGCGTCATCAGGCTCCTCCAGGGCATGACGCCGGTTTCCCCTCCTTTGCCGCCGTCGGCAGCCGTGTAGGGAGGTCACCAGAGGTTCTTCGTGCTGTAGTAGGGAGAGCACCCTTCCCATTTTTCCTGCCCCTCTTCGAGTGCGGAGAATCCACACCCAGAATAATCACCCCGACAAGCGAAGCCGTTTAGGAAACGCACTCAAAGAAGGAGTCGAGCAGGGCAGGATTCTCGCGTAAACGCCCAGGGCCGTTCAGTGAACGCCAGGTGTCGTGTCCAGGTGTTTTTTTTCCTCCCTTGCCCTCTCTGGGCCGCCAGAATATGTTCGCATGCGGATATGGATCTCGACGTGAGTTGGGATCTCGAGAGGCTGTGGATATGGATAGCTGCCCGCCCGCGCGGGCGGGCACCCGCCCGCGTGGGCGGGCAGAGTTCCATGTCCACCGCTTCCCGAGTTCACGGGCCCGCGGTGGCGGAGCACCTTCTGGCGGCGCACGCCCTCCGCCCGACCCCCGAACCCTTTCCGATCTCCATACTTTCCCCTTCCCGCTGCTGGGGGCATTGAGGTCGCGGTCGTGCTAAAGAACTGCACCGATGCGGTGGGTGAAGAGAGCTTCGCTACGCCGATTGGCAATGATGGTTTCAAAATTGGATGTAAGCCACCTCGCCCTTTCCAGTGGTCAGGCGCATGTAACATGCCACAGTATGAAAGGAACGTATTTCTCGGTTCACGTTGCGGTACAACGATATTCCGTGGTGTACATGTCTTTCGTCATTGGGGGCAGGGGGATGGCTCACTTACTTTCGCTATTGGAGTGTTCGCTGAAACCTCTAGCCACCGGGCACGGGAAATCGAGCAATCATGATTCATGAGATATGTCTGGCTTGTGTAATTCATAGTGCTCACGCGAATTGGTGGGCATCGATATGCCGCTGTATTTATTTGGGTTGCACATGAGTGCACCACCGGCGTTGTCCCGCAAGTACCGTCGCATACACAAGCTAGACGCTGCTCTGCAAATAAGTTCCCAGGGCATCCCTTCAAAACCGCCCATGGACCATCATGCAGCATCATGCACCAAGCTGCCTTTTGCTACATTGCCTCCTCCTCCCATGCAGCCCCTACTCTGGCCCATACTCCATCGACGCATGGACAGCGTAGAGAGCCCCTGGACTTCTGCGGAAAATGGGATGTCATTTGAACAGCCTTGCATCCGAAGGCATGGGCGCTACCGCACGTTCCCTGGAGTTACAGTGGACGCCCATGCCATGAAACATCCTGCATGCCTCCAGGTTGCCCTTGGTTTCTTGGGCTTCGATGGTTTTGTGGTGGAAAGAGTGACGTTCCGACACCAACATTCAGTGGACGCCTTGGGGTCTTAGGGTTGGGTTTCTTGTTGGAGGTTTCTTGTGGACTGGCCTCCATTGTATATCCCAAGGGATGGGCTCATTACGAAGGTTGTCTCTTGACAAGGGCATCCGTTTCCTCAGTCCGTGTTCGTCCTCTGGTTGATCTCCAGCTCCGTGGCCGCGCATTTCCGCCCTCAGGTTGTGGGGAGCGCTTGGGCAGGGAGGCGCTTGGAGAGGGGCTCGCGAAGCGTCCGATTGTACATTGCGTGTGGCGGTGTGACGTCATATTTCGGAGGAGGAAAAGGTACCCATACCTCGACCCCCTCCCCCGCTTTCGAATTGTTTGAGCCTCCTGGGAGGCCCTCATCGCCACCGCTGGATCCGCCTCGAAATCCTTGTCAGAACGGACCCAGGAGAGGTCCGGGGAGCAGCGGCATCGGTACCTTGTGGTTTCCACAATATTCGTTGGGCGTATGGAGGGCCAAAAGTTCAGGAGCTGAACAATAAACAGCAACGCAGCATGAGAACACACGCACACACCTGGTGAGTTGTCTGAGCATCAAAGGGGGCGTGCCTGGTGCGGGCGGACAGTGCCGCCAGAAACCGAGTACGGCACGCGGGCACGGCACGGCACGGCATATTTTTCTGCAGTCCAGAACTCAGGCACGGCAAGGCACGCGAACACGGCATGGCGCATTTTCCGTTTTCTGGAGCCTCGACTCGGCACCGCACGTCTGTCACCTTTTAGACCCGGAGCGCCGCACGGCACGAGGCCACGGCACGGCACGGCGCGGCTCGAAACAGTGGAGACATGTAACAGCACTTGCGGTTCTGAGGGAACTTGGACGCGTGACGGCACCGTTGTGCTGGGGACACGCGCCGTTGCGCTGCAAGGAGCTGGGCGAAAGAATTCCAGGCTGCGGTAGGCACACTACGATTTACGTCGCAGCGCGGCAGGGGCGATCCGCTCGCGCACTCTAGTCAGCCGGAGACGCGCGGCAGATTCATCAACCGGCAGCAAGAGAGTGCAAGGAGGACGAGGGCGGCCGCAGAAAGCAGGCGGAGGAGGAGGAGGAGGCACTCACCGCAGAAAGAGGTTCAGGATGAGTGGCCGGGGCGGCCAGCCTGTGCTCGGGCGACCTGGCAGTGGGCGCGGAGCGGCATCGCGACCAAACCCAGGGGTTGGAGCCAAGGTTGCAAGCGCCGAAAGCGTGTAGCACGGCAAGCCAGCACTTCAGGAGGAGGAGGAGGAGGAGCAGCACGCGGGCCCAAAGCGGCAAGAGTGGGAGCATCCACGCGTCCGTCACGAAGCCGTAAGTGCCAGAATTTGCTGCGCAGGTGCGGCGCCAGCAGCATGCAGACACGGACTGAGCGTCCGTGGCGGGAGCCCGGGCTGCGAGTTCCGCGTTGCAGCAAAATGATGCAATGTTCATCCCACGCGCTGCAGAGCTGCTGGGCAACTGAATTGCCGCAGCGGCGCAGCGGGGCGAGACGCCACATGCCAACGCCAGGGGGGCCCAGGCGGTGGGGGCCGGCAGCAGCCACCGAACTTGCCGGCGCACGCATCACAGCCCGGCGGGGCGGGGGCGCCCGGCCACAGGGTTAGCCATGCGGGGGCGCCCAGCTGCAAGAGAGCAGCGGGGCGGGCGGCCCGGCGAGAGCCGGGGGAGGGCCGCCCACCGCGCAGCCGGCGGGGGCAGTGCGTAGGGCAGCACCCGGCGCGCAGCACGGTTGAATGGAACTTGCGCGAACAGCATGACGTCCCCAGCAGCTGCCCAGGAGCGCCACCTGGACACCTCCGGCACGCCACCTGCACTGTAGCAGCTGATCGGTGCACATACTCTCGCAGGGGGCATCCACCTTGGGGGTGGACGCCCCAGCCAGGAAACGAAAGAGAGAATCCACCGTGGGGGGTGGACGTTCCAGCCAGGCCATAACAAAACGAAAGGGAGGGAGGGCGCGCCACCTTGGGGGGCAGCACGCGGGAGGAAGCACCCGATCGGTGCACGGAAACCAGTTTTTATTGCCCCCCTTGCCCGGCGAGGAGCAGTGCCCGCGCCCGCGCGCCTAGGCCCGCGCCCTCCGCGCCCATGCCGAGCAGCAGTGCGACCAGCCCGGCGGCCCCGAGGCGCAGCCGCGCCGCCAGGCCCAGCGGCCGCTCGCGCTGCAGGCGCGTGGCGCGCCTTGGGGGGCCAGCGCCGTCCGCGGCGGTGCCTCGGGGACCGTGGCTGGGGCCAGCGGCGGTCGTGTCGCACGGAGCTTCGCGCCCTTCAACAAGCCGTCTTAGCCCAGACTGCCCGCCCCGCCGCAGCGGCGGAGCACGCTGCCACGGATCGTCCTTCCCGCGCGTCCCGTGCGTCGGCCTTGGCAGCGGTATGGCCGTCACGCCCCCCACCCCCCCCAGGTGCCGCGGTTTCTGCCGCGTTTGAGTCGCTGTCAGCGGTGCTGTAAGGGCCAGGGTCAGGATCTGAGGCGGGCAAGGTCGCAACAATCGCCTCCAGTCGTTCGTCTGGCCTGCCAGTCGAATCGCTGATCGCGACAGTCACCGTTGGAGAGCCACCAGTCCTTGGAGGGACTGGCGGGTTGCACCATCGGCCAGGCCCTTCGCTGCTGAGGTCGTCCCTTGGAGGGGACGACGCCGCACAGTGAAAGGCAGTGAGGCTTCCAGGGGCGCCAGTGATTCTCGGGCAGCCACGTGGCGGCGGCGGCCGCGCGCGCGCCCCGCACGCGCTCGGCGGCGGCGGGCGCTCCACCCCCGCCGCACCGCGGGGCCCCGCTCGCCTCCAGCGGGCCCCGCACTGGCGCGCGCTGGCGCCCCTCCGTGGCCTTCCCTCGGGCTCCTCTCCCGCGGCGGGAAGCACGGGGCCGGCCTTCGCGCGCGTCCTCTCACTCCCCCCCCCCACCGGCGCGGCGGTGAGGGGCGAAGGGGGGCGTTTTTTTTGTTCAGTCCTGAGGCCCAGCGAGGGCCCTTCGAGGCCGAAGATATCGCAAAACCTTCCGTCGCGATTTCTTCACAGCGCGGGGAGGTCTGGGTAGCCAGGGCGCACCGGACGCCATGCCCGCCCCCTCGGCTCCTGCTCGGGGGCGAGTCCAAGAACGGGGGCGCACACGTGCGCTGGGTCATCGACGCCCAGCGGCAGGCTGTCGCCTCACACCGCCGCGTCTCCCGGGCGGTATGGGGGCGTCAGGTGCCCGAGGAGGAGGAGGAGGAGGAGGAGGAGGAGGAGGAAAAGGTACCCATCGGTTGTTGAAAGTACGTGTTTGTGGATTCCCAGATTCCAGTGTACTCTAAGCGCCTTCCTACTGCAATGATCGAGTGGCTTCACCTTTTCCGTCCTCCTTAGGGGGCGGGCGGACACCCAATCTATGTTCAACGCCATCCTACTTCATGTCTCTACCTACTTCCGACCGATGGGTACCGATACCGCTACCCTCGCCTCGTTTTCCCTTTTGGGGGGCCTCCTGGAAGGCCCTCGTCGCCACCGCTGGTCAGAACGCACCCCAGGAGAGATCCGGGGAGTAGCTGTATGGGTAGTTTTGGGTTTCCCATGGAGGAGGTTCGAGCCATAGGCTACAGTCACACACAGACAGCGCTAACACACGCATACTCCCCGATGGTGGATCCACGTCTTGACATTTCGCGTATCCCCACCAGACCATCCAGCAACGATGCCTTGGCGAATTGGTTTGATCCAGAAAGTGGGGGGGGACATACAGTGGAACCAACACGTGGACAATCCGTCGAGCCGACCTTGTGTTTGAAAAGATGATGAGAGGGAGGAAGGAAGAGGAAACAGAGGAGGAGGAGGAAGAGGAGGAGGAGGAGGACGATAAGGTGGGGAGATAAATGAACAAGAGGAAGAGGATTGGGGAGGTAGAAGGAGACGACCACGACGACAACGACCACAACGATCAATAAACCAACCTCCGCTCAGAGGGCTGGTGTGACTTCCCTTGGGAGTAAACTTCCTTCTCTTGCGGATCTCTCTGAGACCCTTGATTGCTGCAGCCTCCCCGCCAGGCCCTGCGCGTCGTATACTCAGTCCCCTCTGCTCTCCCCCCGCCCGCTCCACTCCCGCACGTCTTCCCTCGCCTCCTGATCCTTCGAGCCCCAGCACTCCCCGCCGCGTGCGCCGCTCGACGCTACCGATCAGACCAGCGCGCCCCAGAAGCAAGAAAAGCCTCACAAACATGAATGTCCGGAGCTCCGCGCGGGTGTCTTGGATCTGCGCCTGGGCCCCCTTGGCGGCGCCTCTGGCGCCGCACCTGGCGCGCTCCGCACGCCAGGGAGGGGGTCCAGCGCCGATCCAAGAAATCCGTGCGGAACTCCGAAAGTTTTGGTTTATGTTTTTTCGTCTTCCAGATACCACAGCTAAGTCGGGCACGGAGGAGTACCAAAAAATAGTTACAACATAGTCTGGGGACGATGTTTCGAGGATTTTTTCCTAAATTGCACATGTCTGGACTATTTTACATTTTTTGTCCAAAATCTGCATGGAGGGGGACATGCCCGACCTAATTCAAGGGATGAAAAACCACCCGGACCGGACAATTGGCGTTTACTGAACGATCTTGGGCGTTTACTAAACAGCCCCGCCCTGTTCGATTCCTTCTTTGGGTGCGTTTACTAAACGGCTTCGCTTGCCGGGGTGGTTATCATCGGGGTGGATTTTCTGCCTTCTATTCATACCACAGCCGAGCGGCGTTCGCCCACCGCGCCCAGCGCCCAGCGCCAGCGCTCGCCCAGCGCAGCGGCCCAGCGCCCGAGCGCCAGCGCAGCGGCCCATCGCGGCGCGCCACGCCCGGCCCCTCGCGCGGAGCGGCGAGCGAGCCGTGCTCCGGCCTCCTTCTCCTCCTCCTCCTCCTCCTTCTCCTCCTCCCCCTCCTTCTCCCCCTCCTCCTCCTCCTTCTCCTCCGCCGCCGCCGGCGGGCGAGCCGGACGGTCGCGCGGCCTCGCAAGCAACGGCGAAGCGTCTAGGCTCGCCTAGAGGCCCACCAGAGCAGGGCTTGGTTCGATGCCTCCGGTTCGATTCGGTTCGATTTCGAGGGCTTCCGATTCCGATTCGATTCGACCTGGGATTCCGATTGGGGCTCTGGTTTCTTCTTGGAGGCATATTAGCCGGCCAATTTCCGCCGATTCGATTCTTCCCGACTCGGCTGCCGATATCCGCCGATCCGATTCAACCCGATCGCCGAGCCGACTTCTCGATTCCTGCCGAAGAATGTTATATAGCCTTGTGTGGTCTGCGCGAACAGTTCTTAGAACATGTCTGACGGAGTCCGTCGTGTTTTAGCACATCGGTTTTCTTATGCTCTAAGAGCATTCAATTATTGTGTTGCAAGATGTGCTGGTGCCAAGCCATATGTTTTTGTTCCTCGACGTGGGCCTCTGGGTAGGCTTAAGTCGGGCCCGTCCTTCGACAGGAGGAATATTCAACAATAGTTTAAACTTACCCTGTGACGCACCAAACCCTTTCTATACATGTGGCGATTGTACTCAGGACCGCTCAATGCCGACTGGCATTCTGAAGGACCCGCAGTGCGCAGGAAGAGCACCCAGCAGTGAATTCAGAAGAGCGCAGCAAGAAGAGGAACGGCAAATATACAAAATGGAAGCACAGGGGCGTTGAAAGAAACTCGCCCAAAAAGTGAACACAAAAGGGCGCGGCGGCGAGGGCTAAAACAGAACATCAGTTTAACTTAGCAACGTGCTGCGCTGAGCGGGGCAAATGCATGAGGTGCATAACGGGGGTGGAGACTCATCTAGAAGTGGAGACAGAAGGGCGCGGCAGCGAACCCAAAGAGAAGCACCCAAAAGTGGAATCAAAAGATCGCGGTCGCGAGAATAAGCAGGAGCCCACAGAAGTGGACGCAGGAGGGCGCGGTAGAAAAAGCGGCCAAAAGTGGTTACAGAAGAGCGCGGAAGCAAACGCACTGAGACCTCCCCAAGAAGTGGAGAGAAAAAGGGCGCGGCACCGGCAGTAATCGAAAGCACCCAAAAGTGGAGACAAAAGGGCGCGGCCATCGGCGCCGGCCGCGCCTAAAAGGGCACGGCCGTCGGCGCCGGCTTCCCGAGGTGGTCCGCGTATGACGCACCTCCGCTGGGCCTCCCAGGAGCCCACGAAAGTGGCGACAGCTGTGCAGATCGCAAGCCCCCCAGGGGGCGGCGAGGTCCCGAGGTGTTCCGCGTATGACGTACCTCCGCTGGGCCTCCCAGGAGCCCACGAAAGTGGCAACAGTTGCGCGGATCGCAAGCCCCCCAAGGGGGCGGCGAGGTCCCGAGATGGTCTGCGTATGACGTACCTCCGCTGGGCCTCCCAGGAGCCCACGAAAGTGGCAACAGTTGGGCAGATCGCAAGCCCCCCAGGGGGCGGCGAGGTCCCGAGGTGGTCCGCGTATGACGTACCTCCGCTGGGCCCCCAGGAGCCCACGAAAGTTGCAACAGTTGCGC
Organism: Prorocentrum cordatum; assembly: GCA_963575745.1. Lineage (NCBI taxonomy): Eukaryota > Dinophyceae > Prorocentrales > Prorocentraceae > Prorocentrum > Prorocentrum cordatum. The sequence continues at coordinate 70,971 of CAUYUJ010015607.1, forward strand.
AGATCGCGAGCCCCCCAGGGGGCAGCGAGGTCCCGAGGCGGTCCGCGTATGACGTACCTCCGCTGGGCCTCCCAGGAGCCCACGAAAGTGGCGACAGCTGCGCAGATTGCAATCCCCCTAGGGGGCGGCGGGGTCCCGAGGTGGTCCGCGTATGACGCACCTCCGCTGGGCCTCCCAGGAGCCCACGAAAGTGGCGACAGTTGCGCAGATCGCAAGCCCCCCAGGGGGCAGCGAGGTCCCGAGGTGGTCTGCGTATGACGTACCTCCGCTGGACCTCCCAGGAGCCCACGAAAGTGGCGACAGTTGCGCAGATCGCAGCCCGACTGCACGAGAGAAGGGGAGAGGGGAACACAGGAAAAAGGAGAGAAGGAGGAGGGGAGGAGAGGGGAGGAGGAGGAAGGACGGGGCACACTGCTCTATTCAAAACGAGAACCCAACACAGGAGGGTTGGGAAAAATTAGCCTGGCGAAGGACCCAACCATATGCAGTTGTGAGTAATGCTGGTGTGAGTACCGTCTTCGGTGGATCTCCCTATGGGGCCACGAACCGTTTGAGGGGTGTGCCGAAATGGGTGTGGGGGCGGCATGCGAACGTTGCCACTGGGGCCTTCGGTGGAGCTCCTTATGGGGCCACGAAACGTGTGAGGGGTGCACCGAAGTTGGTGTGGGGGCGGCATGCGAACGCAGCCACTGGGGCCTTCGGTGGAGCTCCCTGTGGGGCCACGAAACGTGTGAGGGGTGTGCCGAAATTGGTGTGGGGGCGGCATGCGAACGCAGCCACTGGGGCCTTCGGTGGAGCTCCCTATGGTGCCACGAAACGTGTGAGGGGTGTGCCGAAATGGGTGTGGGGGCGCATGCGAACCCAGTCACTGGGGCCTTCAGTGGAAATCCCCATGGGGCCACGAAACGTGTGAGGGATGTGCCGAATGGGTGTTGGGGAGGCATACGAACCAGGCCACTGGGGCCTTCGGTGGAGCTCCCTATGGGGCCACGAAACGTGTGAGGGGTGTGCCGAAATGGGTGGTGGGGAGGCATGCGAACCCTGCCACTGGGGCCTTCGGTGGAGCTCCCTATGGGGCCACGAAACGTGTGAGGGTGTGCCGAAATGGGTGGTGGGGAGGCATGCGGACCCTGCCACTGGGGCCTTCGGTGGAGCTCCCTATGGGGCCACGAACGTGTGAGGGGTGTGCCGAAATGGGTGGTGGGGAGGCATGCGACCCTGCCACTGGGGCCTTCGGTGGAGTATGGGGCCACGAAACGTGTGAGGGGTGTGCCGAAATGGTGGTGGGGAGGCATGCGGACCCTGCCACTGGGGCCTTCGGTGGAGCTCCCTATGGGGCCACGAAACGTGTGAGGGGTGTGCCGAAATGAGTGGTGGGGAGGCATGCGGGCCCTGCCGCTGGGGCCTTCGGTGGAGCTCCCTATGGGGCCACCAAACGTGTGAGGGGTGTGCCGAAATGGGTGGTGGGGAGGCACGCGGACCCTGCCACTGGGGCCTTCGGTGGAGCTCCCTATGGGGCCACGAAACGGACCCTGCCACTGAGGCATTCGGTGGAGCTCCCTATGGAGCCACGAAACGTGTGAGGGTGTGCCGAAATGGGTGGTGGGGAGGCATGCGGACCCTGCCACTGGGGCCTTCGGTGGAGCTCCCTATGGGGCCACGAAACGTGTGAGGGGTGTGCCGAAATGGGTGGTGGGGAGGCATGCGGAGCCTGCCACTGGGGCCTTCGGTGGAGCTCCCTATGGGGCCACGAAACGTGTGAGGGGTGTGCCGAAATGGGTGGTGGGGAGGCATGCGGACCCTGCCACAGCCTATGGGGCCTTCGGTGGAGCTCCCTATGGGGCCACGAAACGTGTGAGGGGTGTGCCGAAATCGGTGGTGATGATGATGATGATGATGATGATGAGATGATGATGATGATGATGATGATGATGATGATGACGAGACGATGACGATGACGATGATGACGATGATGATGATGATGATGATGATGATGATGATGATGATGATGATGATGATGATGATGATGATGATGATGATGATGATGATGATGATGGTGATGGAGGAGGGAGGGGGGGGGGAGGAGGAGGAGGTGAGGAACGCGGGGCGCCGTCTCTTCAAAACGAGGACCCAACACCACAGGACGGTTGGGAATAATAGGGGGATGATGATTCGACTCTTATTGTTTATTTTGAAGCATGTTTGACTATTTTTCATTTTTCGTCCAAAATCCGCCTGTAGAGGGACATGCCCGACCGAATGGTAGGCATTCAGGAATGTCGGGACGGCCGGTCCCTGCTCAAGCCCCTGCCTTCGGGGAGGCGGCGGCCCCCGCGCGGCCGCGAGCCGCGGGCCCCGCGCGGCGCGCGCCGCAGGTTCCTCAAGGGCAAGGGGATCACGCAGATCGCGGTCTACGGCCCGGCGCCCGCTTCTTCCCCAGACCCCCTCGTCGGGGGCGGCAAAGAGGGGGGGGGGGGGACCGGGGGGGGGGGGGGGGGAGCTCATGGCGTGGGCCATGATATTTCCTGGGATTTCATGGCGCCTCTTCTTATTCCATTACGTCCCTGGCCCCCCCCCCTTGGGCCGCGCACATGCCGCTGGCCATGGTTTGCGCTGCCCCCTCTTGGACGCCCCCCTCTGGGCCGCCCCCGACAATGAGAATACCACGACGGGATGTGTTTCCGAATGTTCCCCCTCTGGGGGCACTTGCCGAGCCTCGGGGCCGCCCAAAAAAAAGACGCAGGATGAGAAGCCGGTCCAGGGGAAAGGGTGGAGACATTTGGGGGTCGACGTTGTGAACAACAACCACGACGTCGGGGGTCTGGGGGTGCTGCTGCTTCTGCTGCCGTTTCATACACTGTCGCAATGCGACGCCCGTGAGCGTTCGTCGCGGAGGAGGAGGAGGAGGAGGAGGAGGAGGAGGAGGAGGAGGAGGACGAGGAGGCTCGCTTCCTCGGGCACACGGGGGTTATCCTCAGATCGCGGTCTGCGGTCCAGCGCCCCGTCTGCTGTCTGACACAGCCTGAGACACTCCTCGGGGCAAGGGGGTCGCGCAGATTGCGTTTTCTGGCCTGGTGTCCCTCCTCTCATCTCTCGGGCAGCTGGGGGCATTCCTTGGCCCCCGCGCCCTTTGGATATTATCAGAGGCAGACGAACCACGGAACAGGGCTGGTAGAGATGGATCGTTTGCCCGTTATTCTCGATCCTTTCCTACACCCGCCTCGCCCGTCCGTCATTGCTCGCCCGCGGCAGATGGGAAGGAGGGGAGAGGAGAAGGAGGAGGAGGAGGAGGAGGAGGAAGAGGCGGAGGCGGAGGATGAGGCGGAGGAGGAGGAGGAGGAGGAGGAGGAGACGGAGGGAGGAGAGGAGGAGGAGGAGGGGAGGAGGAGAGGGAGGAGGGAGGAGGGAGGAGGGAGGAGGGAGGAGGGAGGAGGGAGGAGGGAGGAGGGAGGAGGGAGGAGGGAGGGAGGAGGGAGGAAGGAGGAGGAGGAGGGAAGGAGGGAGGAGGGGAGGGAGGGAGGAGGGAGGAGGGAGGAGGGAGGAGGGAGGAGGAGGAGGAGGAGGGGAGGAGGGAGGAGGGAGGATGGGAGGAGGGAGGAGGGAGAGGGAGGAGGGAGGAGGGAGGAGGGAGGAGGGAGGAGGGAGGAGGGAGGAGGGAGGAGGGAGGAGGGAGAAGAGGAGGAGGAGGAGGGAGGAGGAGGAGGAGGAGGAGGAGGAGGGGAGGAGGAGGAGGAGGAGGAGGAGGGGGGGGGGGTTGCAGCAGCAGCAGCAGGAGAAGGAGGAGGAGGAGGAGGAGGAGGAGGAGGAGGAGGAGGTTTCTTCCAGAAGCAGCAAGCCGACACGTGATTTAGTTGACCCTTGGCCCTGATCAATACAAGGCTTGGAATTCGTTTGAATGAAGCACAGTTTCCTTTCGGGGCATTGTTTCATTGGTGGTGAATGAACGGGGAGGGTGCTGAGGACGGGTCGGAGGAGAAGGGAGTCGGAGGACGGGGAGAGGAGTGGGAGAAAGGGGAAGGGATAGAGGTTGGGAGGAGGAGGAGGAGAAGGAGGAGGAGGACGAGGACGAGGACGAGGAGGAGGAGGACGAGGACGAGGAGGAGGAGGAGGAGGAGGACGAGGAGGAGGTCATTTCCGCGAGGCCATTTCGCCCCAGGTCAAGCAAAACCCCGTCAGGGCACGGTTGACAGCAGCCAGCCCGGCGGACGACGACTGGAACACGAACGAGTCGTCCACGAATTGGAGATCAGGAGCGCATGCGCGGCCACGACATCGAGTAAGGCACACCTGTCCGCGAAAGTACCGAGCGCCTGGAGATGCTGGTCCCAGCGGGGCACCCCAGGCCGCATCGATACCAGCAGCTCCTCGGCGCGAACTGCCCCCCAAGCTATTTCCGTGCCCGGCGCGGGAGGGGCGGCCTGATTGCACTCGTGGAGCGCGCGAGTCGCCGCCGCCGGCGGGGCGATGCCGACGCCAACGGCCACGGCGGAGCAAGCGTCCAACAATGCTCGTACCAGCGCGCTGAACATGTGCACTCCCGCCCGGCGGCCCTGCCCGACGCCGAACTCAGGAAGGACAGGCGCAGCCCCCACAATCCCGCCGACACGCACCCGAATCGTTTCGGATCCCAGGGCCGCATCAGCAACCAGCCAGAGGTGCCCCCCCCAACCCGGCGCGTCGCAAGTGCACTCGTACGGCATCCCGCCAAGCAAGGCCGTACCCATGTTCCAGGTCAGCCTTCTCCACGAGGGTGGACAGCCCGTGCGCCCTACGGATCTGCAGCGCCATGACCATGCCGATCACCATCAGGACGGAGTCGTACTTCCCTCCCGCCTGGGGTGCGCCCGCATACGCCTCCAGCTGGCCTCGGGCAGCCCGAAGCCACACGGCGTCGAACGTCCCGCATAGCTCGTCCATAGCTGACGGGGCGGAGGTGGGCGACGTCGGACACTACCACGGGGCCGCGTTTCCGGATGGGCGCGACCTCACGCCACCATCCACTTGGCATGAGGCCCGAAACCGCCACCAAACACACCAACGCCCATGTGACGAGCCTCCCACCCCAGAGTTCGGTGAGGACGGCCGCACGCGGGAGGTGCAGGGAGCGCCGGTTCCCCTTCATCTCCCTGAGGACCGCGTCGACGTCATCCAAGGAGAACGGGTCATGCATGCCCAAACCTGCTGCCTCCGCTTGAGCTTCCCTGCGTGCCTGACGGACCTCATCGGCCACGGCGCGATTGAAGGCTGCGTCGCCGGCCCCAGCCTGTGCCCCGCGTGACAATACATCCTCGGTGATGACCTCCAGCGCGTCGGCCACCCCCAATACGTCGCCAGACACCTGGCGACGCAGGGCCAACTGTACCGGCAGGCGGGGCTCCAATGCGCGACTCATGAAACTTTCCGCCTCCCCTGGCGACGCCGCTGCGAGTTCGAGGTACCGGTCGAGAGCTCTGGTGGCGGCCGGGTCGGAGGAGAGCCAGCTGCGACAACGTCGGTGAGACAACGCCGGCCGAAATCCGCTCAAAAAGGGCCCCTGGATCCCCCCAGGGATCCGAACGCACGACGACGACGACGACGACGACGGACGACGACGACGACGACGACGACGACGACGACGACGACGACGACGACGACGACGACGACGACGACGACGACGACCAGCTTCCCGAGCCGCGCCCAGCCAGGGCGACGAGGGCAAGGCCGCAGGGGGGGGTCACGTAAGAAGCAAATCGGGCCCACTTCTTGCCGTTGGATGACCCCCCCTCCCCGCGGCACCAGGAGGGCGCCGGGCGCGGGCCGCGGCGGCCGCGGGGGGGGGGGGGGCACCTGCGCAACTAATTTGGCCCAAATCCAGTCCTCAGGTGAGCCCCAGCGCCCCCCAAGGGCAGGAAGGCGCCCTCTGCCACGCCCGGCCCTCCGCCGACTTGTCGGGCGGGCGCGCCCGCCTCGCCAGCGACGGCCGCGGCCTGGGCCGCCCGAAGCTCCCCGGCCCATTCGCCCTTGCCGTCGTCGTCGCGGCCCTCACCGGCAGCGCCCGCTCCCCGAGGCTGGCCGCGCGGCCCGTGCGCAACCGCCATACCCGCAAAATAACCAGCGAGAGTGTAGACAACAGCCCTCCACCATACCACCCAGTCGAGCAGGCCCTGCCGCGTGCCCCGGCAGCGCCCCTCGACTGCCCAGCGACGGACGACGGCTGACCGCATGGCCGTACCTGCCCAGCCCACCAGAAATCGAAGGGCAAGTGGTGCCAGTAGCAAGGCCTCCCCCCCAGTCGGCGTAACGGTCCCACCTCGCGAAGCCCACTTCCGACTCCCCCGTGCAATCCACCACCCCCGCGACCGATACGTCGACCTGGCGATGATCGCTGCGCATCCCTGCGTCCGCGGGCGCCACCACTTTGACCTCCGCCACCAGTTCCGGCGACGAGGCCACAACGTCGATGATGGACCCCGACGCGTGCGTCGGGCACCCAACAGGGTTGCGGACCACAGACCCGAAATCGAACGCGTCGTGCAACCACCGCCACACATCGCGATCAAAATTCTCCTCCAGGCGCTTGTTGATACCGCCCAACGCCGAAACATTTAGATTGAAGTCGCCCGCCACCAAGAACGACCAGCCGAGATAGCACGGGCGGGCGCGGAGCTGGCGCCACTCCTCCAGTCGAGTCCTCCAGAAAGCTGGCGCCACTCCTCCACGCGACGGCCGATCTCGTCCAGGACGAGTAGCGCGACAGTGTCCGGAAGTGCACAGCGTTCACCGTGGTACGCGTACCCTGCCCAGCGGGGCCAGAGGCTGCCGGGGGCCAGCCTCGGCTCGGAGAGGACTGCTAGGACCGCCCCTCTGCTGTGGAATGATACGACAAGATCGCCAATCCTGCCCTCATGAGGTCCTTCACCACGTCTGGAACCCGGCCCGCCCTGCACGTTGAATGCGGATACTGCTAGATTCAAGGCGCGCGCTGGCACTGCCGCGCCCTGCGCCAGCTCGTGGGCCGGCAAACCCCCCTGCCAAGCCCCGTACACGGAATTGATGGGGACGTCCCTCGCCTGCCAAGCCATCCGGGCTTCCACTCGAAGGCACGCTTCACGCGCCGCCCCATCAAAAATCCGAAACGCTTCCAATTCTGGGGGTACGCCGGAGAGACCGTGCAGGGGCTGCGCTCCCAGGAGGAGGGCCCGCGCGTCCCGCCTGCAGCAGAGCGCTCTCCATGCCCCCGCGCGGCCGCTGCCACCTGGAAGCACCCTCTCGGCCAACTCCCGGATTTCAGCCGCCGCGCGACTTGCCTCCTCACGGGTCGCCCAGCTACCCAGCGTGGCCGCATCAGGGGGGCCCGCCCCGACGCCACCACCCGACGCGCCCGCCATGGCGCGCTCCGCGGGTGGGGGATATCCTGACCCCGCCGAGCAGTGCCATGCGCGAGCTGGGCCGAAACCTGGCAGCAGAAAAGGTAGCGAGAAATGCCATTCCACCCCCCCGCGCCTGCCGGGCCTCCTGGCGGGGCAAACGTCACCGCGGGCACAGCCCTACAACGCCACGCACGCACAACCTCGCAACGCAGGGTGGGAGCACGACGACAGAGAACCGAGAAGACGCCCCGCGCGGATCATAACCTCCTTACCGGCAGAGGTCGCAGGAGGGCATGGATTACCTCATGTGGGCGTGGATCGGTCCTCCAGAGCGGATGGAGCGGTACACCGAAATTAACATGAACCTCGCCCGCACGCGCAGTCATGCAGGGGAGGAGATAGAGAGATAGGGGCCCGGTCGCCGGTGCTGAGCCTTCCGCCCCGTCGGGCTCCTCCCCCCAGGGTGGCCGGGGGGGACTGTGTTTTCCCCGCGGGGAAAACATGGTGCGTTTGGCCGCCCTGGGGCGGAGCCTCGGGGGCGCCATGGCCGGCCGCCGATGCTGGGTTCCGCGCCCCGCCGGGGCCGGAGCGACCGCGATTTTCCCGCGGGGAAAACACGGTCGCCCCGGCCACCTGGGAAGGGGGCCTCTCGGGGCCTCGGGAACGCCGGGGTTGGCCGCCGGCGCCGGGCTCTGCGCCCACCGGCACCGCCTGGCGTGACCCGGGCGTCTGCGCTTTCCCCGCGGGGAAAACGCGGAGAGTCCGGCCGGTCCGGGGGGAAGGAGGAAGGAGGAAAGAGGAGGAGGGGAGACCGGAGGAGCAGGAGAAGACAGGGGGGAGGAGGCTATATAGGAGGAGGAGGAGGAGGAGGAGGAGGAGGAGGAGGAGGAGGAGGAGGAGGAGGAGAAGGAGGGGGGGAGAGAGGAGGAGCGCGCAAGTTTTTTGAGGACCGCGGCGCGCACCCGCCCAGCGTACACTGGCCGGCCAACGTCCCACCCAGCGGCCCCAACCTGCTGACTATTAAAGATAGATGCTAATAAGGGCGCGTGTGCAAATTCGCGCCCCACCCGCGGTCCTGCGCAAAAAATGGCCGACCGCCGCTCCGGACGCCCATCCAGACAGGGCCGCGGCGCCCTACCCCGCGGCGCCCGATGCCGCAGCGGCCTGGAGGTACTGCATCACCGACGTCGGGGCCACGTTCGGCTGGCCGGCGGTCACCCGGGCCATTGGGCCAAAGGCCCCAACCCGCTGCACGAGCAAGTCCAGGAAGTTCTGCTTGACCCCCACTGCCACCACGGTGTACGCGAGGCTATATTGTATTGGATAGATACCGCCGAGGGCTTGACGGGCGCGCGGGCACCCAGAGGCGGTGCACGTTAGTACGGGCGTCACCGCCCTTCTCCGCCCACCAGGCCGTCGAGCCAGGGGGCTTCTTCCACACCCGGCTCTCCGCCTCCACCAGGGTCTGCACGGGGACTTGCGGCCCCGCTGCTCCATGGAATGCTTGGATGCGCCGCGCCACGTCCATGGTGTCCGCCCCTGGCCGCTCGAACGACACGTGCACCTGCGGAGCGCCTCCCGCTCCACTGCCCCCTGGCGAAGTGCAGGAGGTCAGGCGCCTCCGGAAGTCCTCCACCGCGGTGGACAGGGCGGCCGTGTCCTTCGTGTTGAAGTGGGGGGTCGAAGCCGCCGCGTCTGGACCCGCTGGCGTTGGCCCAGCTGGCTGGGCACTCGCCTGGGCCCTCGCCGTCGCCTGTTTGACCACCTTGAGGACCTCCTCCCCCCGCCGCCGGTGACATGCCTACGCGGTCGATGGTATCAGCCACCTGGCGGAGGCTGGACACCAAGTTCGCCACCACGTCCTTCTTCTCCTCGGCCTTAGTCGCTGCCTGCACCTGCGCCCAGCCGCGGCCTCACGCCCCGCAAGCCGCGAGGTCCAAACCGCAAGCGTACCGGAGGGCACCCGGCGCGGCGGCCCCGGGCCCCTCAGTGGCCCCAGGGGGGCACTTCCCGGGCCCGCCCGGCCAAGCCACCGATGCCGCGGCCGCGGCCGGCGACTTCTGCATGGTCCCGCGCGGTCCTTCCCACGACGCGGGGGCATAGCCCGTGCATCCGCACGAGGGCCACCGCCAACGCTGGCGTCGTGTGGCGGGCCCAGCCCCTGCGGGAAGCTTGGCACGTGGGGCGGCTGCCCGGGTCTCTGCGGCTGCGCGCCCACGGCTGCGCCGCCCGTGGCGTGCGGCAGGGGCCGCGGCACGAATGGTGCGGTTGGACCCGCGGGTACTCCGGGCGGCCCCTCCCACGAGGCGGGGGGCATCATAGCGCGTGCATCCGCCCGAAGGCCACCGCCAACGCTGGCGTCGCGTGGCGGGCCAAGCCCCTGCGGGAGGCCCAGCGCGTAGAGGGGCTGCGCGTGGAGCTGGGGCAGCGCGCCCATTGCTATGCCGCCCACGTCCTTCGTCGGGTTGGGCGGCGCACCCGCGGCGTGCGGCAGGGGCTGCGGCGCGAACGGTGCGGTAGGACCCGCGGGGGCACCTGAGTACGGAAACCCCCAGGAGTGGGAGCGGCCGGCGAGGGCGCTTTCGGAGGCCCGCTGAGCGGCTGCGTTGGGGGCATCAAGGGCGCGGGCGCCACCGACAACCCCGCTCGGGCGAGCCACGCACCTACCACCCACGGAAGCGCACCGTGGTAGGGTGGCAGGCTTGCGGCTGTGGGCCGCTCAAACGGAGACGCCTCTGTGCGGGGTGCCGCCGGCGGCGCACCGTGGTGGGGCGGCGGGCCTGGAGCTGCTGGCCGCTCGACCGGAGCCTCGTCCGCGCGGGGTGCCGCCGGTGCCGACTTCGCCCGCGTGCTGATGCATTCGTTGC
>CAUYUJ010015607.1:83686-136186 GCA_963575745.1 Prorocentrum cordatum
AGCATCGTCATCATCAACATCAGCATCACCAACAACACCATCAGCAGCAGCAGCTTTACCACTACCCGAACCATCAGCAGCAGCAGCAGCGTCAGCATCAGCATCATCATCCTCAGCATCCTCATCGGCAGCACCATCATCATCACCAACATCATCGTCATCGTCGTCACCATCGTCGCCGTCAGCATCAGCATCAGCAGTGGCAGCATCATCGTCAGCATCGTCATCACGATCATCATCAGCATCACCAGCATACGCATGGCCAGGTTTACCGTCGTCATCGTCAGTGACATAGTCATCACCATTACCAGCACCATCATCATCGTCATCAGCGTACTCAGCATGATCCTCGTTATCACCCGCAGCATCTTCGTCATCACCATTATTCTTGAACGTTTCGCAGTATCAGTATCATGTTCAGCATAATCATCAGCAGCAACAGCATCCGTGTTTCGAGAAATATGCGCGGGGCTCTCGGTGGTCTCGCTTCCCCAGCTCCATTAGATCGGAGGTTGGGGGTGAGATCGCAATGGAACGGAGACTTCCAACCTGGAAATCGTTTCGTTTCGTTCGTATCGCGCTCGCGGGCGAGGCGAAGCTGCGCGGGCGCGCGAGAGGAACGAATACGCCGTTGCTAGGGCGAAGTCAAGACAAATGATTATCCTCCGCCCGCCCGTCCGGCGGTGGCTCGCGGTGTCCCGCGGTGTCCCGTGGTGTCCCGTGGTGTCACGTGGTGTCCGCCGCTACCAGGGCGAAGTCCAGACAAGTGGATTTCCCCCGCCCGCCCGTCCGTCCGTCCGTCCGGCCGTGGCTCGCGGTGTCCCGCGGTGTCCCGTGGTGTCTTGTGGTGTCCCGTTAAGTGATATCGATAGTGAGATCGATGATGAGATCGGTGTGGTGTCCCGAGGTGCCCCGTGGTGTCTTATGGTGTCCCGTTGAGTGAGATCGATAGTGAGATCGATCGTGAGACCGATAGTGAGATCGAGAGGTGTCCCGCGGTGTCCCGTGGTGCCCCGAGGTGTCCCGTGGTGTCCCGCGATGTCCCAAAAAGTGAGATCGATAGTGGTATCGGTAGTAAGATCGACAATTGTCCCGTGGTGTCCCGTGGTGTCCCGTTGAGTGAGATCGATAGTGAGATCGATTGAATCAGATGTTGGTTCCCCCCGTCCCCCCCAGAACGTCATTATCACCCGAAGGGTGGTCGTGTAGGTATGGAGGTTGTCGTGCACCTTCCCTCCGCATTCGATTATTATGTCCATATCGTCCCGTCCCCATCTACCCCCCAGTTTCGATCCCATGTTACCCTTCTCGATCCGCAACCTCAAGCCTCACTCTCGCCTTTTCCGCCCGCTCCAACCTTACCCTCGCGGAGTGAATGTGGGCAGGCGGGGGCAGAGCATGTAGATGAGGAGGTGGGTGGTGGAAACCGAGAAAAAAAGGAAAAGAGGATAGGATCAGGCACCAGCCCATTCAGAACCGTTGCCGATGCGAGTCGACGGGGGACGGGGGAAAAGACGCATATAGCGAAACGAAGTTGGCAACCATGGTGACTTGCGGATGCGGAGGAGGTGGGGGGAGGAGGAGCATATGGACGACGATGGGAGGACGAGGAGGGGGAGGATGATAAGACGGAAGAAGAGGAAGAGGAGGACATGGACGAGGAGGACGACGAGTGCAAGGACAAGGAGGAGGACGAGGACGAGGACGAAAAAGACGAAATGCAGGCGGAGAGGAGGGGGAGAGGACGAGAAGGACGAGGACGAGGACGAAGACTCTGGCAGCCATCTGGGGGTCTTCTTGAGGCCTTCTTGGGATCCTCTAATGGCTCTCTCGAGGCCCTCTTGGGATTCTCTTGAGGGGTCTTGGGTTCCTATTGGGGGCTCTGTTGGGGGTCTCGAGGCCCTATTGGGGCAGTCTTGGGGCCCGCTTGGGAGCCACGGAGGACCTCTTGGGGCCATCTTGGAGGCCATCGATCAAAAAGACGGGAACCGCTTCGCCCCCCCTTTCTGGGACCCTAGAAGTCATCTCTTGGGGCCCTCTTAGGATTTTGGGGCGCTCTCGGGCGCTCTTGGTGCCGTCTGGAGGGCCGCTTGGGCCCCTCTTGGGCCTCTCGTGGGCCATCTGAGACCCATCTTGAGCCTTCCAGAACGCATCGGAGGTCAAAAGGCGAGAAGGCAAAACTCAGTGATGTTGCTGAGGTGCTTGGGGCTGCCGAGGGGGCTTCGAGAGCATTAGGAGCAGTCTTGTGTGTGGCTCTCGTCGGGCCAGAAGCTATCTTGCACCATCGTCGGCTATCTTGAGCCGCGTTGGAGGCCATCTTGGAGCACCGGAAGCGCTCTTGGAGCCTTCTTGGACGCTCCAACCCCTCGGGCCCCCTCCAAAATAATTTCAGGGAGGGGAGGGCACACCTCCCCGGGAGGGGAAGGCTACCCCTCCCCGAAGAGAAGAAGGCTTTGGAAGAGGAGCAAAAAAACACATCTTTTGACCACCTACGCCCAGACGGCCGCCGGCAGAACCTACACCCCCTCTCGAGTCCCTCTCCCTCCCCGCCGCGTCTTTCCTGCACATCCCTTCCGCGCCTCCTTCCCCAACTGTCCCCCCACCCCCCCAGCCCAAGCCCCTCCCTCCGCCCCCGCCCCTTCCCCCCCCTGTGCCCCTCCCCTTCCCCTCCTCCCCCCGTGCCCCTTCCTCGTGGCCCTCCCCCGCCCCGCCCACCGCCACTCCCGCCACTTGCCCCTCCCAGCGGTGGCTCTCCGCGCGGCCCCCCGCCGCGGCGCCGCAGCAGGTGTGCCTGCTGGTGGCGGACCGCACGATGTCCACGCTCGAGAGCGCCGCCAGGCACCCTCCCCCTCGGCGCCCCCCACCCCCGCCCCGCGCGAGGCCGAGCGCCGTCCCGCCATGGGCCTCGGCCGCACCAAGGAGCCTCACGTCGGGCGGCTGCTGCGGGCACCCTCGGCATTGGGGCAACGGGGGGGGGGGTCCTTCTGGATGAGGTACGGTCGGCCCGTAGCGGAAGGATGCGCGGTGAGGATGCAAGGGCCTCTGGAGGCCCACGTGGACGCTTGCTCGAGCGAGGCTGGCCAGCGAAAGTCGCTAAAGCTGGGCCGAAGGGAACAAGGCGGCAAGGGTACCCTTGGGAAGGTTGCCCATCCTTGGTCCGCAGGCTGAGTGTATGAATCGAGGGAGGGGGAGGGGGAGCCGGATGGACCCTCCGGGGCGGGGCGTACCCGTCCCGAGCCGAGGTTCGAGGTCTCTGGTCGTGCTCGCCGGTTCTCCGCGGCCTTCTGGCCTCGGGGTGCCGTCCAGCGGCTGCGCCGCGCCGAGGGCGTGCCGGGGATGCCCGGATCGTCCCGAAGGCCGTTGGCGAGCCGAGTGGTGACCTGACGACCATCCAGCAGGGGATCGTCTGCAAAATTGATTGGTTCCCCGAGTCCATGCAATATGCGTGGGAGGCTCGTAGATCTAGAAACATTCTACGCGTGACTCGACGAGAGGATCAATTCGGGGGTAAGTCGGTTCTGTAGGCGATCCCCCACTCGAAGCCAGCAGGCGCCAGGGCCAACGATAGGGAAGGGAAGGCTCAGGGAGGGACGCGTCGGCCCCCCGATCGCCGGCTCGTCGCCGACAGGGGCCCGATAGCCACAGCCCGCCCAGGGAGGTGCGGACTCGGATGCGACCCTCAGGGGCCCTCCTCCTCCTCCTCCTCCTCCTCCTCCTCCTCCTCCTCCTCCTCCTCCTCCTCCTCCCCCTCCTCCTCCCCCTCCTCCTCCTCGGGTCGCCTACGGTGCAGGTCCCCCCTGGCGTCCCCGTATTCGGCCACCCGTGCAGTCCGGGAAGCCATGGCGAGGCAAAAACGGCAGAGGATGGCAGAAGCGGGGCCCGAAGCGGAGTTGAAAAGAGAAGGGCAAGAAACGGACGGCGCGGAGGGGGCTGCCTTCTCAGGGGGCGGGGGGGGGGTTCTTGGAAGATGGGGGGAGCCTGAATGGCCTCCCCGATTCTTTCAGGGCCCAGACCCCCTCGCGATGTGAAAAAGTCACGAGGGCAGGTGTCTTGCCAGTCTTCGGCCTCCAGGCGCCCTCACCGGGCCTCGGGGCCGTCAGATAAAGAATCAGGATAAAAACGGGACCACGAGAGGAGGTCCAGACCTCTGGGGGTCGACGTTGTAAAAGTTACGACGTCGGGGGTCTGGGCAAGGCCACCTCGGAAGCCCCGGTGCCCCTGCGAGAAGGCCCTCGCCGTCTAAGACCCCCCTGCCCCCTACTCGGCCCTCTTGGTGGCCGCGCCCCCCCCGTCGCGCCACCCCCGTGTGCGCGCCGCCAGGCTGGGCCCCTCCCCTCCCCCAGACCTCACGAATCGATCCCCTGGCCTCACCCGGGGTGCGCGGAGTTGGGCAGCAGCTTCGAGGCGGGCCCAGCCGTGGCAGCGACGAGTCACCCACGGCAGGGAGTCGACAGGGAAGCCGGCGCGACGGAGCGACTGTACCGGTCAATATTTGGGGCCGCAGCCCCATCCCCCGGGGGTCATGAGCGTTACCAGAAGTACAAAAAAAAGCAGCGTGTCCTGCAGCGCAGCCACCCCCCCACCTCTCTCCACTTCCTTGTGCGCGCCGCCAAGCTAAGTGCCTCCCCTCCCTCGGGACCTGTCCTGGGGCACGCGAATTAACTTCGAGGTGGATCCGGCCGTGATGGCGAAAACTATCCTGGAGATCACAGTACGAAAGCCTCGAACCTCGATCCTCGAGCCTCCTCCTCCCTCCCCTTGCCAGGAAGATGAAGTCCCCCCACCTGAAGGGAAGCTCCAAAGCCATGCGGCGGATCCAGCCGTGGCCGCGGAGAGTCCCCCCGAGGCCAGAAACGCTACGAAATCCTCGAACCTCGAAGCCGCCTCCCCCCCTTCTTAAGTTCGAGCCGTGGCCGCAGCCATCTTGCCATTGCGAGTGGGTGCCGGCGTCGCCATGTCTAAGGCGCAAGGCGGAAGCTTCTAGGCCTCCTAGATGGGGTCGCAGGATCGCGCCGCATCGCCGATGCGGCTCGATGTGGAGCCCGATGTTCTTCACGTCGACGTCGCCGATGCATTGCCGACGTCGACGATGCGTTGCCGGTGCATCGCCGATGCATCGCCAACGCATCGCCTATGCATCGGCGATCTGGCGCGAGCCCACGACCCCATCTACTCGGACCCCATCTAGCAGGCGCCTGGCCTCCTCCGCCTTGGCGGCCTGTGGTGCCAGCCTGGCAAGGAGCCGCACCGCCGCCTCTCCCAGTGTGGCAGGGTGCTCCGCCTCCACTCCCTTTGCCACGGCAACCGCCGCCGCCCGCACCACCCGCTGCTGATCGTCCAGTTGAAGGAACACGCTGCAGGAGGTCAGCCACCAGACATTTGCCTTTTCGTCCACCGCTTCCGTTTGATGTATGGAGCTTACGAATCCCCAGAGATGGACCTGCCGATTCGCTGCCAGTTCCGCCGCCGGCCGCCGCCAGGAAGCCTCGAATCCGAGGGTTCCACGGCCAATGACTCACGCGCAGAAGGACCACCTGTTGTGCATCGCCTCGATCGTTGGCATCGCTCGACGTCGAGCAAGTCCATCGGTGCCCACGACAGTAGCGATGTGATCGCCAGCGTCTTGTGGGCGGTGTGGCTCACTCGCACTGTTGAATGGGACGCCCCCTATCGACTCCAAAGGCCAACCCCCGCTCCCTTAGAGAGGTAGGTGCCAGGCGCCGTGCTCTGAATGATCTTACGGTTGGCAGCACAGACAGCAGGCTAGCGAGTTCTGACGATCAACTTTGACAGTACTTTCGGTCCCAGCCTTCCCCTGTGCCTGTCGCAATGTTTGATTGAGCCAATGTGGCAAAGGCGACCCGGGCCCTCTGGGTGAACCATCATTTGAAGCTCTTTCGGGAAATCTCCAGATTGTGTTTGGGCAGCCCCAGCATCTCGGGGAAATCTCTGGGTTCCAAAAATATGCAGGAAAACTTCTGGGATCTATTCGGGCCTCACATGTCTCGGGAGGAATCACCAGAACATTTCCGCGACGCAAGATTATACAGAACATTGCCGGATCCGGCAAATATTCTAGTAACTTCCGGCGCACATCGTCGGAACATTGCATGGCATTTGGATAACCTTTTGGGATGATTTCTCCGGATATTTTGTCGGAGCGACGATTGTTTAGAGATTCGGCAGAAGATAATTCAAGACGCGACGATGTGTTGGAGATTCGCCAGCTGATTTTTAAGGCGCAAAGATGTTTGGGAGATTCGCTGGCATATTTTTCGAGATTGGAGATTTGCGGGACTTCGCGAAGAGCTGTTGTGCAGATTCGAGGGCGGTCGTCTTCCTGCCACAATCGACCCAGTGTGACTCAATGGTCCGCCCCTTCTCGCGCTCCAGATCCCCCTCGGTCGCAGGGTAGAGCCAGCACTCGCGCCCACAGAGCAAGCACAGACGTGCCGGAGCAAGCTCGGATAGACGTGCAGGCAGTGCCGTCGAGCAGCCATCCCGAGGCCCAGCCCAGACGTTGTGCAAAGGAGCGGGCTGCTCCCCCGCCAGAGGAGCGCTGGTTCCCCGAGAGTCATCACGCCAACGCAAAGGCTCGCCTGGAGCTGTTCGTCGGAGACGTCAGCGCATGCCTCCAGGCCAGGCGTGCTGGAGCTTCGCGTGAGAACGCCGTGCAACCCGGCGCGGGGCCATGGCATGAGAGGCCTCCATGGGCAGAGCGTGATGCTTCCCAGGCCCCTGCTCTGCAACCACATCGGGGCGCGAGCGCAACCACAGCTCTGCAACCACGTGCAAATCGTGGAAGAAGAGGTCATGGCCCGTTTTGCAGGCAAATGGTGGTTGGCTCCACCGTCCCAAGTGCTCTCCCAGTCGGTTGCCAGCGCTCCACTTCTGCGGACGCATCACTCTCGATGGACGCTGGTGCTGTGCTAGGATGTGCAAAACAGGCCACGGTTCCAGTGCCGTGCCTGTTGCACTCATCCCGGATAGCTTGGTTCGAACGCAGACCTCAGGAGTCCCCTGATATCCCCCAGCGCTTGACAACAAAGCCAGCTAACTCCCTTGTTGATATGAGCAAGCCTGCCCATGCATGCTAGCCTCTACCTCTTGGCCCTCCCTTCTGCAGTTTGGATCTGGTGCGTTGCAGGCGTGTCCACGTTCTCTGCTTGTGATGGAAGGCGAACTAGGAAATCCAGCTGCGAACCGCGAAATTCGGCCCCGAACGGGGAAATTTGTTCAACCAAACGAGAGAATTGTCCTGGGGGGCGGGGAAATTTCTCCGTGGCCTCCCGGGAAGTTTCTCGGGTCGAGCGAAGATGCGTTTCCGGCTCAAGGAGGACATGGTCTCAGCCGACGGAGGATTGTTTTTTGGCGATGTGGCATGTTCTGCTTGATGGCTGCCCTAAAATTGACAGCCGCTGGAAATCACGGGCGGGTGCATTCGACTGCAGTTTCCGAATTTCGGGCAGGGGGTTGCTTCGGTTCGTCCTGGAACTTGCTGATGCGGTTGCGGGGCCGTTTCGCAGGCCAGTATATCAAGAGCGAAATTCGCGGTGCGCGTGAATCCTCCGGTGGGCATTCGCAGCCTCGGGGAGGATCGATGGAATGACGGAGGAGGAGGAGGAGGAAGGAGTGGAAGAGGGGAGGGAAGATGAACATTAGGGCGTGATTATGTTGGTTGCGTTGCCTCTGGATGCAGGAAAAGGACGAGGTGGAGGAAGATGATGAGGAGTACGAGAAGGAGGACGAGGGATGGAAAGAGCGAAGGCGGAAAAGGATGGATGTTGGAGGCGCCCTTGGTGGGTAAGGGGCATGAAGAGGGAGGAGGGCGCAGGAGGAGGAGGAGGAGGACGACGACGACAAGTACGAGGCGGATCAGAGCTTGGACGGGGAGGCCGAGGAGGAGGCAGGGCCAGGCAGGGCGCAGTTTTCATGTTTGGGGCACGGGCTCCTGCCAACTGGGGCGTTCCAGAAAGGGCTTCGCCTTCGGGGATCAAATGAGTTGACATCCCTTCGGGTATTGCGCCTGCTCTTCGGTCTCCGCGCATTGTCGGCTCGGGCGGGCGGTCAGCTAGAACCGTGCATCCGCGTGCGCGTTCGCCCCGCGGCACTTGTGGGTCCTTGCCGAGCCTGGGGCAATCGTTGGCTTCGGGGCTGCGCTTGCTGATCTCCCTCGGCGCGCCCAGCCTTTATGAATGTTTACCCGATCGTGTTTTTTGGTTGTGTGTTTCGTGCCGGTGCCGTTCCGGATATCCGAGCAGACGAAGTATGGGTAACATTGGTTGTTCCAGTTCCACTTCAGTAGCCTCGTCGCCTAGGATCCACCTCGCTGGGTTTCCAAGGGGACCGCTGGGTTTTCCAGGTGACTGGGTGCGACCAGAAGGTGGGTTGCCCCAGCGTTGAAAATTGCGTCCGTGCCAGCTGTTTTCTGGCAGGGCGCAGCTTTCATTTCTGGGGCAAACATTCCTAGCAAGCGGGGCGTTCGAGAAATCGCCTCGCCTTCGGCGAGGGTCGAAGGATTTGCCATTTTTCCCACAGCCAAAGGTGGCGGAGGGGCGGCGGAAACCCGCGGAAATAAAACGAGGCTGCTTCCGGCGGCGGAAGCCGGCGGAAGGCGGGCGGAAGCCGGCGGAAGCCGGCGGAAAGCAGGGGGTTTGGGGCTGTCGGGCGGCTTTGCGTTCGCGCTCGGCGGCGCGTCCAAGGGGTGCTGGGGCCGTCCCGAACGGCTGCCACGGGCCCGAATCATACCCCGAAAACCATCCGGGGATCGGCTCAGGGACGGAACCATCGACCTTGAATCGGCGATACATCGCCGAAAGATCGGCGACAGGCCCCCCGAAGGCAAATCCTACTGTTCTTGGGCGGGGTGGGGCTATCAGACCAATGATTGGCGATCAGTGGGCGACTGTGAGTCGATGAGTGCCCCCTCTGAGCTTCCCTTACGAGAGGAGCGCAAGCCCTTGTGGGCGCCCATGTCGGTGCCCTTCGCGCGGGGATGGTCATCGAGAGCGGCGAACGATGGACACGCGAGGCGCGGATGCCAGGGCACCTGTGGGATGCACCCATCCGTGGCATCCGTTTCGATGGTATCCTTCCATGTCGTCGCCCCTGTCCGACGCCTGCGCGCCCCGTGCGTGCTTCCGCCCGCCACGGCCGACCCCCCGTCGTCGCCCGCGTTCGTCCGCCGCCGCCCATTTCCGGCCGCCGACGCTCGTTCACCTCGCGCGCGCCGCATAGCAGAGGACGAGCTCGCGGCAGATTCGAAGCGGCAGTTGCTCGGCTCAGGGGGGAGGGACACGCGCTCCACCACCACCACCACCACATCGCGATGCGATTAGCTACGCTTTGGCGCCGAGGGGCCTCGCATCCTGGCCTGCTTGCGATCATGTGATGGGTTGTTCGTTGGCGTGGCGCTAGCCCGATCAACGGCCACTGCCCTAAAACTAAAATCCAGGGGTGGCCGAGAGGTCTTGGGAAAAGGAATGCGTTTTTTTGTTTGGGTTTGCATCGTTTTCCCAAATTAGGACAGGCGCGCATTATTCAAGCGTTCGCTTTGCATTAACATGTAGTCGCTGTGCGTCGGAAGAGGGACGTTCGAAGGCTGGAGAGGGGGTCTAAAAAAACGACTGCGTTTACCAGGCCCGTTGATTTTCGCGGGCGCCCGGATTTCGCTGCGTTGTGTCTGGAGGTTCCCAGCAGCATTGTCTTATTCCAGCGTCCGTGAGTTTCCTCTTTCGACGGTTCTTGGAATCATGCGATGAGTTCCCATTTGAAGTATAGGTCGTTCCGTCAACGGTAAATGCAGTAAAATAGAAAATTTGGGTTGGCCGAGAGTTGTTGAGGGCAATGGGAAGTTGCCAAATTTTCAGCAGGTGCGCGTTCCTATCCCTATTCCAGCTTTTGGGGGGGGAATTTCCTCGCTCGGCAGAGGGGGGGATTTTCGCTCGCCCGATATATTGCCCTCGTTGGACCGACCACAATTTCCCCGCTCGCCCAAACTAGTGTCTCCGTTCGGTCTGCGGAATTGCCCGCCTCGCCGGAAAAATGTCTCCGTTCGCTTGTCGTTGTTCTTTCGCTCGGCTGGAAAAATGTTGTTCCGCCTCTTGACCTCACGTGGGCCGTTCAAGAGAGCCCGATCGCTGTCCGTCGCGCTGACCCAATTGCGCTCTGCGGCGCACACCTTTCAAGACTCCGTGGTCGTAGCTCTGCCTCCAGACCCGCAGTGCCACCGTGAGCATTCGGTAGCGCACTCGCTCTTCATTTGCTGCATGTGTTTCTAGTTGGCGATGCTGGCACGGTGCTTCGGACACCCTTACCGCCCAAACCTTTCAGTCAGAGGCGCTTCTCCGCCTGCTTCCCCATGGGGTCTTCGCCAGGTGGTCGACGCAGATGTTTGTGGCCTTGTTGCCGCTGCCTGCACACAGCTTGTCTTCGTTTTGTCGGAGCCCCTCCCTGGTGCGTGCGAGACCGCCACTAGTGGCTCGCAGTGTTGATTGTCCGCTTCGGGTCTGCAGAACTTGGTTTGCCGAGTTGCCATTTGCAGGTGGTGGGCATGCCTGCGGGTAGCCTGCCATTCAATGTGCTGTATCAGGCCTCTCTGTCGCAAGTGTTGTGCTGTTCTTCTCTCCCTTCCCGTGTCCTTCCTCCCGGTTGGGTTGGCACACGTTCGAGTGGGCGCTCGAGCTGCCCACGCCTACCTCCCAGGCGGGTTCCCTGAAGCCTTCAATCACGGCGACGGCCGTCATTCGCAGTGGGTGCGGTGTTACGCTCAAGTCAGGGGCACGTGCCCGCATGTTCGTTCCCACATCCGTTCCGCCTCATGCGTTTCATACGGGTGATTCTTTACAGGACGACGGTGAGCCTTCATTCCGATACGATCCGACCTTTTCTTCCCCTTCGCCAGGACGAACCTCGAATCTTCCAGGCCCCTCCCCCCTGCGCCCCCCGTATCGTTAGGAAGGTCAAGGCCGCCGGAGGCCCAAAGGGTTTCCATAACAAAGGCGACCGCGAGTTTCCATAGGACGGGCTCCCACAAACGAGAACGGCAAGGGTGCAGAAGCACGGGCCCCCATAATACACTCAAAGGGTCTCCGTAACAACGAACACGGTTCCGTGCTAAATTGTAGGGTGGCATTGGATGAAGGCTTAAGTCGAGCATGTCCTTCTACAGGAGGAATCTTCAAAAATGGTCAAAGAACAAAAGAGTCAAGGGGCGATGTTCCGACTTTGCTTTATTGCGTTAGAATATATACATATATACACATTCGTCTTCCTATATGTTTATAAGCCCGGGCGGCCCCCCCCCCCCAACAAAAAAAATTGATTCCCAGGATCTGGGGCTTTGGGACCCTCCGTACGGGCCTCGAAGCGGCCCTTCGGGCCTCGCAGGGTGTTTTGCCGGCTTCCCGACGCTCCAATACGGCAGTCTTCTGGGCGTCCGAAGCCGCCTGGGAGGCTCCAAAATCGCCCCACAACCATCCGAAAGGGCTTCCAGGAAGTCCAAGAGAGCCCCAAAACGGCACAACAGGGGTCAAAGATGGCCCTAAGAGAGCCCCATGGCGGCCCAAGACGGCCCCAAGACACCCTCCGAAGCATTCCAAATCGTGACCCGATCGTTCAGGGAGACCGCGATTGGAGGCAGGGTGGCCCGAGGAAGCCCCCAGAACCTCCAGAACACGCCCAGGAGGCCTCCAGAAGGCCTTAAGAAAGCCTGAACCTTTTGGGAGATCCCCAGAGGCTCCTGCCATTCCGCCTGCATACCAAACTTCAAAGACCAAGGTGCATGGCGCGAAGCGCCACTGCATTCTTGTGGATGTATGTATGCATGCATGTATGCATGTATGCATGTATGCATGTATGCATGTATGCATGTATGCATGTATGCATGTGCGTGTATGTACGTATGCATGCATGCATGCATGCATGCATGCATGCATGCATGCATGTATGTATGTATGTATGTATGTATGTATGTATGTATGTATGTATGTATGTATGTGGGTGTGCGTATGTATGTATGCATGCATGTGTGTATGTATGTATGCATGCATGCATGTATGTATGTTTGTATGTATGTATGTATGTAGGTATGCATGTATGTATGTGTGTATATGTATGTATATGTGTGTGTGGTTATGTATGTATGTATGTGTGTATGTATGTATGTATGCATGCATGCATGGTTGTATATACGTATGTATGTATGACTGGATATGTGTATGTGTGTATGTGTGTATGTGTGTGTATGTAGGTAGGTAGGTAGGTAGTTATGTATGTATGTGTGTATGTATGTATGTATGTATGTAGGTATGTATGTATGTATGTATGGATGTATGTGTGTATGTGTGCGTATGTATGTATACATGTATGTATGTAGGTAGTTAGGTAGGTATGTATGTATGCATGTATGCATGCATGTGTGTATGTATGTATGTATGTATGTATGTATGTATGTATGTATGTATGTATGTATGTATGTTTGTATGTATGTATGTATGTATGTATGTAGGTATGTATAGTTGAATGGATGGATGGATGGATGGATGGATGGACGGACGGATGGATGGATGTATGTATGGATGGATGTATATGGATTGGGCCTGCTTCGTTGTTCTTCCAAAACTCGCCTGTAAGAGGACAAACCCGACCTGAAGAAAGGCCTCCCCCCTGGAGGGTTTCTCCGAAGGGCTTGGGCGACCCCTCCTCCTCCTCCTCATCCTCCTCCTCCTCCTCCCTTCCTCCTTCTCCTCCTCTCATCCTCCTCCTCCTCCTCCTCTGCTCCTCCTCCTCCTCCTCCTCCTCCTCCTCCTCCTCCTCCTCCTCCTCCTCCTCCTCCTCCTCATCATCCTCCTCCTCCTCCTCGGGTCGCCTACGGCCTCAGCGGAAACCCTCCACCCTCCCCTTCTGCAGCGCAGCGCAGCGCCAGACGAGGAGGCCTCCGCGCGAGAGGCGCGCCGCGGGCGGTTTGCCTGGCCCCCACGCGGGGGCCGTGGACCGCCTGCGGAGGTGCGCGCGGCCCCCGCGAGCGGCGGGCGCAGGTGCATGTACGGCGCTTGGGCGGCCAAGGGCCTGAGGCTAACCAACATGGCACGGGGCCGAGACGCCCCGCCGAGGGGAGGGGGCTAGGGCGAGGAGATGGAGGATGAGGAGGAGGAGGAGGAGGAGGAGGAGGAGGAGGAGGAGGAGGGGAGGAGGAGAGAGGAGGAGGAGAGGAGGAGGAGGAGGAGGAGGGCGGAGGAGGGCGGAGGAGGAGGAGGAGGAGGAGGAGGGGAGGAGGAGGAGGAGGGAGGGAGGAGGAGAGGAGGAGGAGGAGGAGGGAGACGGAGGAGGAGGAGGAGGAGGAGGAGGAGGACGAGGAGGAGGAGGAGGAGGAGGAGGAGGGACGAAATGGAGGGGGGGGGAGGAGGAGGAGGAGGAGGAGGCGGAGGAGGAGGCGGAGGAGAGAGGAGGAGGAGGAGGAGGAGAGGAGGAGGAGGAATAGGAGGAGGAGGAAGGCGAAAGAGGAGGAGGAGGAAGAGGAGGAGGAGGAAGAGGAGGAGGAGGGAGGAGGGAGGAGGAGGAGGAGGGAGGGAGGAGGAGGAGGAGAGGAGGAGGGAGAAGAGGAGGAGGAGGAGGAGGAGGAGGAGGAGAGGAGGAGGAGGAGGAGGAGGAGGAGGAGGAGGAGGAGGAGGAGGAGGAGGAGAGGAGGAGGAGGAGGAGGAGGGGGAGGGGGAGGACGAGGAGGCGGAGGAGGAGGAGGAGGAGGAGAACGGAAACAAAGAAGGGAAGGGGGGGGAGAAAGAGGGAGGAGGAGGTGGAGGAAGGAGGAGAGGAGGAGGAGGAGGAGGACGAGGAGGGAGAAGAAGAGGAAGGAGGAGGAGGAGGAGGAGGAGGAGGAGGAGGAGGAGGAGGAGGAGGAGGAGGAGGAGGAGGCGGAGGAGGAGGAGGAGGAGGTGGGAGGAGGAGGAGGAGGTGGGAGGAGGAGGAGGAGGAGGAGGAGGAGGAGGAGGCGGAGGAGGGCGGAGGAGGGAGGAGGAGGAGGAGGAGGAGGAGGAGGAGGAGGAGGAGGGTTGAAGAGGGAGGCGCGAGATATACCTGGTGAGGCGTGGCGGGGCGTACGGACGTGGCAGGGCGAGGGGGTCGGCCAGCCAAGAATAGCCAGGGACACTTCGAGAGGAGAGAGGCTTGAGGATATACCGCTTCTCGTCTCTCCCTCCCCCCCCCCGAGCTACATTCTCCCACTGCCTCCGCCTCCCCATCTCGCCAGTCGCCTCGCCTTCCCCCCATGGCTCCCCTTCCCCTCTTACCGCCCCTGGCTGTCCCACTTCCCCCCTTCCCTCTGGACGTGTTTTTGGCTGTGAAGCTCTTAGTGGCATCACCGACCTCGACTCTCCCCGCCATCACTCCAGGTGTCCCCGAACAAGGGCCCTATTTGAGACATGGCTGGGCAAACAGGTACGGGTTTATCAAGGCCCCGTGAGTCCCCATTTGCCCCCATCGTCTTTCCTCTGTTGTGACAACCTGTCAGCATTTCTGAAGTGCGCCGCCTGTGTTGACGCTTGTCTCTTGTCCGCCCATAGCGCGGGGAAGTATTCGTGTGTTGGCACGCCGTCAAGAGGTATTTCTTGCCTGTCTGAGGCTCACAGCTCGCCGACACAAGACATTGGCTGCTGCTTGGTCTCACGTCAGTCAGTATCGCGTGCGTCCGCTCGCCCCCGCCCCTGCACCCGGGCCCAGTCTAAGTGAAGCGCTGCCTTCACGTGCTCCGGGCACGCCGAGGGGCAGATTGGTGCCACCAGATCAAGCTGGACATCCTGATGAGCTGCCGGGTGCGGTACTGACTTGCATGTGTAGCCTTACTCGGGGCTCCCAAGCTTCAATCTGGGATGCGGTTTGCTGCGACCAGAAACTTCCCCCGCTCCCCGTCCCTTCTCCTCCAGTCACTCCAGTCCCTCCTCCATCCCCTTCCCCTCTCGGGTCGGACGAGGGGAGGGCAATGGGGACGTCTGCCTCACGCAGCTGGTTTCGGGCCCGCCGCCTGGCGCTTTCCCCGAAACACGATAGCGCCTTCCTGCGCCAGGCGACGCCTGGAAACGCGGCTGATTCCCAAACGCCCCTCTTTGTTTACACCTCCCCCGCCCTCGTCCGGCCCGATCCTTTCCGCCACTCCGCGAGTGCCCTGGGCCCGCCCCCCCTGGCCTCCCAGCACGTCTTGAAGCGCGCAGCCCCGCCAAGGTGCACGAGAACACCGACAACTTCTGGGAGTCCCGCTGCTACAAGCTGCTCGTGTGTGACCCCAAGGTCCGGGGGGCGGAAAGCCCGATCTTCCGCCCCTCCCTATCCCTCCCCCTTCCACCCACACCGTTCCGTCTCACCTCATCCATCTCCTCCTCCTCGACCGACCGTCGCTTGAGGCGGAAACAAAGCCATCCCTCCCCTCCACCCGCTCTCCTCGACCTGCATCCACCTCTCCCCATCCTCCCTCCTACCCCCAGTCTTCCCTCTCTCTCCCTCCTCTCCGCCCAGCACTTTCCCATCCCCACGCCCCTCGCCCTGCCCTGGTCATTGCACTCTCGTGTTTCAGCTTCCCATCCGTTGCCTTCACTCGTCTTCCGCCCGCTTCAAAGCCTCCATTTGCCAAAACTCCGGATGTCGAAGCCTCTGGAGGCCCACCTGGATCCAAAAGAAACAACAACCGTCCGAAAGCCTCGAACCTAGATCCTCACCACCCCTGGACCCCTCCTTCTTCTCCTCCTCCTCCTCCTCCTCCTCCTCCTTCTCCTCCTCCTTCTCAACCTCATCCGAAACCTTGTTGTTCAGATTACGATTTTGCTTAGCATCATCATCCTCCTCATCAACATCATCATCAGCATAATCATCATCAGCAGCAGCATCATCATAAGCATCATCTGCATCATCAGCATCCTTATCATCATCATCAGCATCATCATCATCATCATCATCATCATCATCATCATCATCATCATCGTCAGCATCGTCAGCATCGTCATCGTCATCAACATTGCCATCGTCGAATCATCAGCAGCATCAGCATCAGCATCAGCATCATCAGCAATATCATCAGCATCAACATCATAATCATCATCTGCAGCAGCATCATCAGCATCATCATCATCAGCATCATCATCAGCAGCAGCATCAGCATCGGCATCCTCATCCTCAACCTCATCATCGCAATCATCATCATCAGTCATCAGCACCATCATCAGCATCATCATCATCGTCATCAGCATCATCACCAGCAGCGTAAGCGTCATCGGCATCATCGTCATCATCATCAGCATCATCGTCATCAGTAGTATCATCATCATCATCGTCATCGTCATCGTCAGCATCAGCATCATCAGCCTAATCATTACCATCGTCATCATCATGAGCAGCAGCATCAGTATCAGCATCCCCATCAATACCATCCTAATCAGCATCATGATCATCAGCATCATCATCAGCAGCATCGACATCATCACCATCATCATTCGCCATCATCGCCATTATCAGCATCATCATCATCAGCAGCAGCATCGACATCTTCACTACCCCACCACCATCATCACCGTCGTCAACATCATCATCATCACCACCATCACCATCATCATCAGCATCATCAGCATCATCATCCGCATCATCACGATTACAATCATCATTACCATACACATCATCAGCATCATCATCATCATAATCATCATCATCATCATCATCATTACGGCGGCGGCATTGGATCAGGAAAATGTTCCTGGGGCCCAGACCCTGGCGCATTCCTTATTTTTCAGGGCGAGGGGTGGCCAACGTTTGACAGCCCATCGGTCGCGAGACCCTGAGTTCCTTATCGAAGGTCTCCTTATCTAAAACCTCCACCGTATCATTACCACCATCATCATCATCATCACCATCAGCAGCATCATCAACATTATCAGTATCATCATCATCATCATCATCATCATCATCATCATCATCATCATCATCATCATCATCACCAGCCTCTTCTTCATCATCATCATCATCAGAATCGTCATCATCATCAGCAGCAGCATTCTAATCAGCATCATTATCAGCATCATCAATATCATCATCAGCATCATCATCATCAGCATCATCATCATCCACGCATCACTCCGCAATACCCTTCGGCTCGATTCCCCAAATACGCCCCAGTCCGCAAGCATCAATGTTCCGAGCTTTGCAAAGCATCCCGTCCACCCAAAGCCGAGCGACACCCCATCAGTTTGCAAAGTATTGCGTGCCGCAGGGGCCGCAGTTGCGGCACGCTGCGCAAGAGTTCCTGACCGTGTAGCTGCGGGCAGGCGTTGAGCGCCGGCCCCCACGGCGCTGGAGCACAGCGTGCGCCGCTGCGCAGGCGTTGACGAAGATATGGAGGCTGCTACGTTCGCCGCGAGTCATCGAGGATAGAGCAACCCCTAACCTTTGCCTTGGGAATAATAAGTATGGGCGGTTTGGCTTGGTCCATCCGCAGGAAAGACGCCCTATCTGTAATATCTTTGGCCCTCCTAACTCAAGTCCCCTCCCAAAGGGTTAGGAGTCATTTTTTTGTGAAGCAGCGAGGCGGCCCCCTCCGTCTCGACGGCGCCGCTCGTCGCACAGGGCTGCACAGGCCTCGGCGGCGAGGGCTTCCCTCGCTCCCCTCCGCCCGTCAAGGGAGTTGCAGGAGTCGTGTACCTCGTGGCCCGCCTCCGGCGGGGGGCCACGGGGCCAGGGTACGTCGTGCCGCCAGGCTCTTCCCCCTGCCAAGGGGTGCAGCAGGGCTGGACCTAAACGGTGTTTTGGCGATTTCGTGGGCAGTTTTCGTTTCGATTCCGTTTTGCGGGAAAGGCGGATTGAAGACACAACGAGGGAAAACGAAACCAAACCGAAAACGAAGACCACCGTTTGGGTTCAGCCCTGGGGCGCAGGAGTCGTTGCAGGAGGCCCTCGTGCCGGTGCTGGCGGGGCGCATGCGCCACGCGGCGGCGCAAGGCAGGCGCGGGGAGCGCCGCGGAGCACGGAAGCTCTTCGGCGGAGGGGCCTCGGCTCTGCGCAGCGTCTCGCGGCACCCGCAGCGCGGCCAGCCAGCCAGGCAGGTGCAGGCGGCGGCCCACGCCGGAGGCCCGCGACGAGGACGGCCCAGGCGCCCTTCCCAGACCCCCTCGTGGCGAAAAAGACAGCGCGACGGGAGGTTTTTGTTCGGCATTCTCGGCCTGCGGGGAGCCCTCGCCGGGCCTCGGGACCGTCGTGAAACGACTCAGGATCAGAAACTGGTCCCCGGGCAGGGGTCCGGGCGACGTCGGGGATCTGGGTTTCCGCCTTCCCGCTGATCCCGCCCTCCCCGGGGGGGGCGGCCTCGATCTCCAATGGCCCACTCATCGCCGATAGGGTCCCGATAGCGCACCCCGCCCAGGAGCGGGTGGACTCGTTCTCGGAGTCCGATCGCCCGATCTAGTGCCGAGGCGTCGCCGATTCCAGGTCGATGTCCCCCCTCCCCCCTTGAGCCAGTCCCCCACTGAGCGTGGCCCCTCAGACGTGCCCAGCGGACTGAAGAGCAAGAGGAAGAGCAAGAGGAGGAGGCGGAGGAGGAGGAGGAGGAGGAGGCGGAGGAGGAGGAGGAGGAGGCGGAGGAGGAGGAGGAGGAGGTGGACCAGGGGGATGTTCGGGGAAGCGGAGGGACGAGGAGGAGGAGGAGGAGGAGGAGGAGGAGGAGGAGGAGGAGGAGGAGGAGGAGGAGGAGGGGGGGTCAGCGGCCGACGGCAGTCACATTGACGCCTACGTCCGCGGGCCGCCCGCGCGGCCGCACGGTTCGAGTTCCACCTCTCTGGTTCTGGCGCGTGGTGCCACGGGCGTCACGCGGCAGCGGCACGCGGGAGGTGCGGGTCCGCGGGGCCCCGCGGCAGGCCCACGGCAATAGTGCGCTCAGAAGGGCCAAGGCCTCGACCGACCGTTCGGGGAAACGTAAGACTCGAGTGCGCCGGGACTCGGGTCTGCCGGCGCTTTTTGCCGAGCCCGTGCTGGATTCTGACGGTGCAGTTTTCGTGGAGTGTCTGCAGCGGGAGCCTGCGTCAAGTTTCAGACTGGGTCGCGTCATTTTCATGATGGCCCCGTCGGGCCAACCCGAGTCCCCCTAACCCGTGTCTTGCGTCTCCCCGAACCATGCCCACACCTTTGGTGCCGCAGAGGCCGCCTTCGACTTCAAGGGGTTCGGGGACGGTCACGGGGTGGCCGAGGAGGAGCTGCGGCCGCAAATTCGTAGGTGTAGCAGTGTGGTACTTGCCGCCGTGGACGAGGCGCGCGGAATGGCCCCGCCAGGGACGTGGGCTGTTTTTTCAAGATCATCGAAAATTCCAACCTGCTCCCCTGGCTCTCAGGCTCCATCCGTACTTTGCCCATGAATGGACGGGACCGTGCCGTCGGCAGTCAAATGCTCGCCGCCTGTAGCGGGAGAATGGTTGCCCCGCCCAGGCGTCCTCTTGCCAGACTTCTTGCCTGTGGCAATATGGCAACTGCCAGGGGCAGTGCACATGCAGTCTTGTCGGGCCGCCAGTTCCACAGCAACGGCAATGCCGCGTGGGCATTGGGCATCCGTCCGCTGGACATGCAGCACCAGCTTCGAGTGCTTCGGAGGTGGCTCGGCGCGCGCCTGCTTCATGGATCGAATCGTTGCGCGTGCCCTGCCAAATCCAGTTCCATGTAACGCCTCGGGCCAGCTCGTTGGGGCCATGCCGAGGCCGTGCTCTGCCCGCTTTGCGCGCAGGCGAGACACCTTTTTGCCTGGGAGAGCGGGCGCTCGGCGGGTCCCGCGGGCGGCAGCGCAGCCGTTTGGAGCGCAGCTTTCTCCATCTCGGCTGGATTGTGGCGGGCTGGGTGTTCCCCTCGGTGGAGGCGCCAGGAGGTGCGGTCTTTGGGAGATTCGTGCTTCAGTACGGCTGCGCACAGTGCCCCATGCGCGCGCGCGATCATCATCATCATCATCATCATCATCATCATCATCATCATCATCATCATCATCATCATCATCATCATCATCATCATCATCATCATCATCATCATCATCATCAGCATCATCAGCATCATCATCATCATCATCATCATCATCATCATCATCATCATCATCATCATCATCATCATCATCATCATCATTATCATCATCATCATCATCATCATCATCATCACCATCATCATCATCATCATCATCATCATCATCTTCATATTCATCTTCATCTTCATCTTCATCATCATCATCATCAGCACCATCATCATCACCACCATCAGCATAATCATCATCATCAGCATCATCAGCAGCAGCAGCATCATCATCAGCAACAACATCATCAGCAGCATCATCATCAGCAGCATCGTCAGCATCATAACCATCATCAGCAGCAGCATCAGCACCATTGTCATCATCAACAACATCATCATAATCATCAGCAGCATCACCATCGTCATCATCATTAGCATGATCATCAGCGTCATCACCATCATTATTGATCACAATCACCAGCAGCATCATCATCGCCATCATCATCATCATCATCATCATCATCATCATCATCACCATCATCGGTCGCATCAGTATCATCATATTCATCATCATCAGCAGCAGCATCAGCATCATCATCAGCAGCAACAGCATTATCCCCACCGCCATCATTCTTCGTCATCATCAGCACCGTCGTCATAGTAGTCATCATCGCCACCATCATCATCGTCATCATCAGCATCATCACCATCATTTTCACCCTCAACATCATCATCCCCACCGCCATCATGAAGATCATGGTCGTCATCACCACCGTCGTCATAGTAGTCATCATCATTATCATCATCATCATCATCATCATCATCATCATCATCATCATCATCATCATCATCACTGTCATCATCACTGGCATCAGCAGCAGCATCAGCAGCATCGTCCTTGCTTATCCTTATCCTTTCAACCCCTCCTCCCCACCCAAATGAGATGCGGAGGACGGCAGTTCGCAGAGGTAGGCCCGCGGCCCCGTCCGCAGGACGCGATGATCCTGGACCTGGCGGCGCTGCGCACCGCCGTCGCGCTCCGTGTTCTAGAGAGGACAGGGGTCAGGGGACGGTTGAGAGATGGGGCGTTCCAAAAAGGGCCTCGCCTTCAAGGATCGAAGAAGTTGCCATCCCTTCCGCGGTGGAAGGCGACGGAAGGGCGGCGGAACGCCAGCGGAAGAAGGAGAAAGCTCGGCGGAAGGCGGCGGAAGAACAACAAACGCCTGCAAGAGATGAACACGTTTTTGGCTTCAGGGTTTCCGAAGTCGACACGTTTTTTCCTGATGGCCCAGTGGGGGGGGCAGGGACCTCGTCCGCCACCCTTGCTCCTCCATCGGTGCGGGCTTACAGACGGTTCTGGAAAAGTTGCAAGTGGCCCAGGCGCGTTGCGGGACGCGCGACACAAGAACAAGTGACCACTTTCAGCCCATCCAATCGACTTGAGAACATTTACATGGCGCGTCTCCGAGGTGCGCAGAGGATGGAATGTTGAGCCGTGCGGCAGAGATGTCGTTCAACCAGTTGGAAGCCAACACCGACTGAGGTACAACCCCATCTACGCATCGGCACTCGCTCCCTGGCTTCCTCAACTTCCTTGCAAAGATCTCAAAACTTAAACTTGGAAAATGAGACCGGGCCACGTAAAATAATTTGATATTTTGGGGTAGGGGGATTTATGTGCCCATACCTCGAGTTTCGAGTGCCCGTCACGATTTACGAAGTGTCTATCGCGCATGGCAGGCCAGCCTGTCTCTCATAATGACTTGTGTTTGCAAAATGTGTGAAAACGTTTAAGCCTGGCTCTGGGCCAATTCATCTTGGTGCGAATTGGATGCGCACTCGTAGTGGCAAGCGGCTGATCATTGTTCGTGCTCTTCACGTGTATCCTGGAATCGAGGACGCGTGTTGTCTACTGCCTTGTACCCTCGTTCCGCATAGCACATCGAGCATAGTAGAGTCGTCACAGGGAATTTTCTCAACAGAGATACGGACGAGCCAAGATTCCATCTTCATGATTGCAATCAGTTGCGGCGACATTCGACGATGAGCAGACCATGAAATTCGAACCAATCGTCATATAGGATGGCGGATCTGGCCTTAATATGTCCATTGTCTCAAACAAGTTCTCGAACATGTAGTTGATGACCGTAACATTGACTTCCGGCTCCGTAGCAGACCCATGCCAGTCCCCATTGCCAAATTCCAGGTTGGATTGTCTACGCCACCGATGGTCAATCATTGATTCCGCAATACCTCCTCAAGACGACCCTGACAGCAAACAACAGGGGAAGGCCATATGGTTTATTATTCGCATGGCATGGGTTAGACGTGCGTGTGCACCCCTTATGGAAATGGGGGAGGGGAAGGGAGGAGAGGAGGGAGGGGGGGCAGGGGGGGAGGGCAAGGGAATATGAGAAGGAAGGAGGAGGGTAGGGTGAAGGGAGGAGCGAGAGGAGGGAACAGAGGCTAAGACTGTGTGCCGTTGCCCCCCATCGTTGCCTCACATAGCTGCCCCCCATCGTGGACAACATCCTGTAACCGTGAGATCAGGTTCCAGGTTGTCTGCCGCAAGCGTGTCATTTGCAGGAGATGGCGAGTGGTCTCGATTCCAGCGTAATTGGGATGTTACTGCGTCACATATGAGAACGGAAGTATACATATATATATATATATATATATGTATATATATAGATGTGTATATATATACATATATATATATATATATACATATACATATACACACATGCATGTGAAAAAGCCTACAGATCGGAGGAAAATCGTACAGAACGAATATGGAGATACAACTGTTTGAGGAGTGCCGGTAACCCTGGCTTTGGGGTGAGGATCGAAGGCATTTGTTGCGTAGGTCACAAGGCGCGTTTCATTACTCGTCAAGTGCCCGCTCGCAAACGTCCGAAAACCAAAAGGCCTGCCTCCAATTTGATGGATCGTAGATCCCTCGCGGCGGAGCCAGGCCACTTGCGAGTAGTGGAACGCGCGTGTCTAGTAGGGGAAGGGAAAGATCTGGTGCAGTCTGCGTAACGCTGTGCAGGCCGCGGCGCCCGAAACATCCTCCAGAGCCGCCGGATCTCAGATGTTCTTCATTTTTCCTCCCCCGATCCCAGACCCTCGACGCCGTGATTTTTGTCACGACGTGTCCCCCAGGAGCCTGGACCCCTTCCCGGGGACCGGTTTGACATCCTGAGTCTCGTTTTGTTGATAGTCCCGAGGCCGTGCGAAGGCCCCCCCGGAGGCCGAAAGTAGGAATTGCCTTGCGACGTGCCCAACCCTTTCGATGCATGTGGCGGGTATAGTCAGGACCACTCAATGCTGACTGGCATTCTGAAGGACTCGCAGCGCGCAAGAATAGCACCCAGCAGTGATTTCAGGAGAGCGCAGCGAGAAGAGCAGCGGCAAAAATACGAAACGGACACACAAGGGGCGTTTGTGGAGGTACCTCCGCTGGGCCTCCCAGGAGCCCACGAAAGTGCCGACAGTTTCGCAGATCGCAGCCCCCTAGGGCACCGCGAGCTATAGTGGTGATCCGCGTGGGGCGTACCTCCGCTGGGCCTCCCAGGAGCCCACGAAAGTGCCGATAGTTTCGCAGATCGCAGACGGCACGAGAGAAGAGGGGAAGGGAACACAGGAAACAGGAGAGAAGGAGGAGAGGAGGAGAGTAGGAGAGGAGGAGGAGGAGGAGGAGGAGGAGGAGGAGGAGGAGGAGGAGGAGGAGGTGGAGACCACACTGCTCTACTCAAAACGAGTACCCAACACAGGAGGGTTGGGGGAACAAAAGTCTTGTCGCGGTTGTTTTCGCAACGCGAGGAGGTCTTGGTAATTTGCTGCGTCGGGGAAGGAACACATTTGGTGCAGTCTGCGCAGCGCTGTGCATGCTACTCGACACTGATGGGGCCCCAGCCGTGCGGCGCAGTCTCTCCTGGCGGCCCCGCGGCGCCAACGGACGGCGAACCGAGAAGAGGAGCGGTCAGGAGAAGGAGGACGGGGGGAGAGGGGAGGAGCGTCCTTGGCACCACACTTCGAATGTGCAAAGCTGGGTATGCCTGCACATGAGTTGATGAATGCAGGGCTCTGCTCGAGAGCGTGCCTGGACAACGGCATTCAAACAAAACGTGGGTTGAGGTGGTGAGCTCACCCCTTGACGACAGGCGTGCTTGTCCTCTTGAAGCTGTGCACTGTGCAGGCAACGCTCATGCGCATGAGGGTATGACTTGTTGTGCTTGTCCCAGGTCCCAGGAGGAGGAGGAGGAGGAGGAGGAGGAGGAGGAGAAGAAAGAGGAGGAGGAGGTGGAGGTCAACGTGGAGGAGCTACCAGCACAAGAAAACTGCACAGAAAGTAGACACCCGCAGCCAGTTGGCCCAAGCCGCTTGGATCGAGCCCCCCCCAGCACAGCGCTGCCTACAGGCGGCAGGCCGCAGCAGTCTCCCTCTGCGCCGTGGCCCGTGGCCTGCGCCGGCCGGGCTCGGGACAGATGCTCGGGAGCATCCGCGAAAAGGCCTCGGCGACCCTGGCGGCCGCGAGCACGGCCGTCAACGACCGGGTGACGGAGGCGAAGGGCGGGAAGAAGATCGTCGACGAGGGCGGGGAGTCGGCCGCGGCGGCGCTGAGCGCCAAGGGCGCGGCCCAGACGGCCGTGTCCGCGGACAACGACCTCGTGGCGCGCATGGAGAAGGCCATACCCATGTACCGCGACGCGGCCGCCTCGCTGCGCAGCGCCGCGGGCGGGCCCCGCGCGGAGGGCATCACGGGCTACGACGAGTTCGCCACGCTCGCCGCCTCGTACGAGGCGCGCGCGGACAGCTACGAGCAGGTGCTCGGGTCCCTCCGCGGCGCCCCCGCCGCGCTGCCGATGACGGCATCCGAGAAGGACGCGCTGGTCCTCGTGCAGGCCAAAGGCCACGTGACCATGATCAAGGGCAAGTCGCTGGAGGGCGTCGAGATGCTGAAAGGCTCCGCGGGGGCCGCGGCCAGCACGAACTCGGGCAGGTGAGGGGGTCGGGGGCCACCCGCGTGGAGCCCCACCCATCCTCCCTCCCCGCCCCTGGCGCTGCAGCAGGGGCCGCGCAGCAACAGCCTGCCCCCCCACCCCCAGCGTTCGCCTCCCAGCTCCTCCACCTCCTCCTTTCCTGCTCCTTTCGCCCCCCTCCTCCCCCCCACGCCGAACGCCTCGGCAAAATCGTCTCGACGTAAGCGAATCCTTTAGGACGGGCCCTCGTCCCTGCGCGCACGATGCCCACGACCTCACTTCGCTTATGGTGCAATCAAGAAATGCATTCTCATAAACGTGGATCTGCGCTGGGCCCCCTGGCGGTGCACCAGGCGCCGCCCCTTTGCGCGCTCCTCGCGCCAGGAACGGGAGCACAGCGCCGATCCAAGAAATCTGCGCGGGTGGGAAAGGACTCGATTCCAAATCAGTAGTCAAACCATGTTTCAACCCAGGGTAAACCAGGTATTCAGTTTGTTGAGTGTCCGTGAGCCCGCCGTACGAGACATCGGGATGGTTGGTTGCTTGCCCGATTGGCTGGTTGACCAGTTGGTTTGTTGGCCGGTCAGTTGGCTGGTTGTTTGGTTGGTTGGTTGGTTGGTAAGCAGTTCGGTCGGTAAATTGATAGGCTGATTGGCTGGTTGGTTAGTTGGTTGGTTGATTCGTTGGTTGGTTCGTTGGTTGGTTGGTTGGTTGATTCGTTGGTTAGTTGGTTGGTTGGTCGGTCAGTCGGTTGGTTTGTGAATCGCGTGGTTGGTCGGTCAGTTTGTTGGTTGCGAGTTGATCCGGACCATACTGCCTAAGCCTTTAAACCTTAGTGCAGCAATGTTATCCCCATCTCTAACAACCTAACCCTACCTCTGAGCAAGCCATTACACGCTGACCCTAAGACCCTCACCATAAGCATTCAAATACCCGTTGCTCAGCCATGAGTTCGTATCTCGGAACCCTACCCCCAAGCACAGACTGCAACCCTGAGCTTGAAATAGTACTGCTCTACCATATCCGCCATGTGGTAGCGCAAGGGGGCGAAACAACTACAAATCTACGCTGCACGTCACGAGGCAACGCAGCAGTGGAACACGTACTATTGCAATATATTTGTCATGCGGCTATGCTTCCCGAAAGGCAACGCAGGGGGGGCTAAATGAATACCATTCTACGTTGTTTCGTCTCGCGGCAAAGCAGGGGTCGGAATAACTCTTACATTATAGTCGCTACGTGGCAGCATGGAGGGCGATCCGAATTATACCCTACGCTATAAGTCACGTGGCGGCAACATTCGATTCCACGTTGCTCGCCTCGTGGCAACGGCGGTGGGATTGACAGAACACTATTGAACTTTATTCATCACGTCGCAACACAGGGGGCACAAAAGTAATTAGTCCACTCGAGGCACCACCTGGCAGCGTAGAGAGGCGAACAACATCAAATTCTACGCTATACGTCTCTATTCGTCGCGTGGCAACGCAAAGGGGCAGAAAATAACAAGCCCGCTCTGCCCGCAACGTCGCAACCCAGAGTGGCGAAACAAATGCACATCTGTTCGATCCCTCACGTGGCAACGCAGGGGGGAGGGCGGAAAACATACGAGGTTCGCGTGAGGGCGGAGGAAATGCGATTCCATTCTGCCCACTGCGTGGCAACGCAGGGTAGCGACGCACACACGCACTTGTTGTTAATCGATCTAAGGATCTGCATATACATGTGTATGCATATGTGTGTGTATGCGTGTATGCTTACATGCTCGACTATAGTTGGTACACATACGTGTATATACAGGTGTGCGTGTATGTATGCAAGCAGAGATGTCTGTATACAGCGATGCATGCATGTATGGATGTACGTGTGTGGTGTATGTGTAGTTGTGTATATATGTCATACATGTCTGCACGTCTGCATGCATACATGCATGTATGCATGTATGTGTTTGTACGAACTTACGTATGTGTACAAGTACACTGATGTGCATGAATGTATGTGTGTAGGTATGTATGCATGTATACATGCATGCGTGTATGGATGTGTATATATATGTATATATATGCGTGTGCGCGTTAATCCGTGTATGTGGTTATGCTTGTTTGTGAGTATGCATGCGTGTAGGTATGTATGGATATGAACGTTTATATGCATGTGTGTATGAATGTATGTTTGTATGTATGTGTACGTATATGCGTATAGGTAATTGCGTGCTCAACAATATGTGCTTATGTGTATGTGTATGTGCACGTGTATGTACGTATTCATGTATATAGGTGTATGCGTATGTGTAAATATGCATGCGTATGCAATTGCATTTGTATGTGTATGATTATACCCATGAGTCGGTATGCATACATGCACCCGCATACATGCATACGTACAGACAGACTGACATCCATATCTGTATATATATATACATACATACATATCCAGATGTGTGTTTGCATCTGTAACACGGGGCAGGCCCTCCTGGGGCCCAACCCAGCGACCTCAGGCCTCCATGGGGGGACCAGGGCCCCAGAAGCGCTCTCAGGGAGCGCCATGACAGGTCAAGAGAGCCTGAAGGCGGCCCTCGGAGCTCAAGACTGCCGCAAGAAACCCCCAAGCGGCTCGCAAGAGGCTTCCAAGAGGCTACCAGGAGCCCCAATTCCACCCAAAACCGGATGAAGACCATACAATTTTTAAAGATTCCGCTTTCCCGCTTCCGAGGGGCCTCTGAGGCCTCGGGATAGTCCAGTAATAGCCCCAGAGAGGCCCAAAAGAAGCCCCCAGGACGCTCCAGAGACGCCTCCGGAAAGCTCCAGGAGCCCCCAAGAGGCCCCGAGAGGGCCCATGGAGTCCCAAGACGCTCCGAAGAAGCCCCCAAGAGACTCCAACAGGCCCCAAGAGACCAGAGACCGCCAGGAAGTCACACATTCTTCACGACAATCTCGGGCGGAACATCAGCATAGTGCTTTTCATCCCTTCACACCTCGTCGCCGTCGCTGTCATCCAGATGTTCCTGGAGAGGCTTCCGGGAACATCTTCTCGCCCATCCTTCCTTTTCTCCCACCTCGCAAAAATTCCCGCGAGGCCTCCCGGGGGGCCTTCCGAGACCCCCAAGACGCCTCAAACGTGCCTTACAGAGGCTCCCCAGAGACTGGCGGGACGGCACTCGGACATCGACTTCCCCATCCCTCCCACTCTTCGGCCTCCGCCTCCTCCTCCTCCACAGGCACCTCCTCCTCCTCCTCTCCCTTTCATATTCCTCCTCCTCCTCCTCCAACTCCTCCTCCTCCTCCTCCTCCTCCTCCTCCTCCTCCTCCTCCTCCTCCTCCTCCTCCTCTCCTCCTCCTCCTCCTCCTCTCCTGCTCCTCCTCCTCCTCCTCCTCCTCCTCCTCCCTCCTCCTACTCCTACTCCTACTCCTACTCCTACTCCTACTCCTACTCCTCCTGCTCCCGCTCCTGGTCCTGCTACTCCTCCTCCTACTCCTCCTCCCCCTCCTCCTGCTCCTCCTCCTCCTCCTCCTCCTCCTCCTCTTCCTCTTCCTCTCCCTCCTCCTCATCCTGCTCCTGTTCCTGCTCGTGCTTATCCTCCTCATCCTTTCGCAGGGGAGGTGTAACAATTGCGGGTCTGGTTAAGAAATTCCTCACATTTTGGGGGGTATCTGGACGGGACCCGTACATCCCTTGCCAACGCTACACAGTGTGGATCTCACAAAGGCTAGAGCGACAAGAGGCAAACATCATCTGTTCTGTTCACGAGGCGCCATTCTTTTCGGACCTTCGAATTGTAGGGCTTCTGGGGCTCTCAAACTACAGATGAGGACTACAAAGTCGCTTCAAGCAGCCCCACTGAAGGTCCACACGACAGCCCAGGAGAGCCCCAAAACACCCCAGAGGCACCCGAAATTGATCAAGAGGACCCCACGTATGCAAGATGTTCCCGGAGACCTCCCTGGGAACATCTCACCGACAACGACGATGAGAGCGAAGTTGATGACCATGGTGGTGATGAGGGTGGTGATGGGTGAGACGACAGCGGCGACGGCCTAAACGGTTAGCGTGGTGTTGTCTATGATAATGGCGGTGATGATGACGATGGGAATGCGAATGGTGATACTCATTCGGATGCGGACGATGCTTGTAAGAATGACGGCACACGATTATGACGTCGACGTTGCCATTATGATAATGGGGATGCGGAGGACGGGGGAGACGATGGTAATGATGCTGAGGGGTAATGATGGAAGCGACCATGGCTATCGCTTGTGCACGCTCGAGCCGACACAGCTCGTGCGACAGCCCGACTCGCGCTAGGATCTGAGCGCGCGCGAAGATGATAATGATGGGTGAGACGATACCTGCGGCGGCGTACAAACTGAGCGTAGCGGGCCTCCTGGCAATGATGAGTTGAAAAGGAGTACAACGATTCGAATGGTGACGATGATTGCGATGCGCGAGTTTGACGTACAGCATCACCAGCAACACCAGGCCAAGTATGTTACCAATGAAGATGATGATTAATCCGATCATGAGTCTTGGCATGACGACGTTGCCCATGATGTGACAAGATGAGAATGAGGAGCACGCAAGAAATGATGAAGGCTATGAGGACGAAAGCGACCATGGCACGCGTTTGTGCATGATAGGTTTCCAATAGCTTTCGGTGCGCCCCCGGACTGCGTCAGAACCTGAGCGGGCGCGTTGCGTGCGCGACGGTCTTTAGTAATATACACGTGTGGATGTATCGGTACTATATCGGCATAGATGCATGTGCATATACGTGTAAATACATGTGCGCACATATATGTTACATCCGTCACGTGGTAACGCAGGGGGGCAGTCAAATACGATTCTAGTCTGCTCGGCACGCGGCAACGCAGGGGGGCGAAGACACTTGATCCCGCTCCCTTCCGCACGCGGCAGCGCAGGGGGGGCAAGAACATATCATTGCATCCGTAATCCGTCACGCGGCAATGCGCTTAATACTCAAATAGTTTACTCGTTAAAGTTACGCTTCAAACCGTGTTATATTACGCATGTTTGGGCTATTGTGTTACATCGGAGTGTAAATAGATATATCTGGACTCGAAAGATTCGTTCTCCGGTCAGCCGTGCGAGGCATCTTCTGGAAAGGTTGGCAGGCTAGTTGGTTGGTGGGCGGGCTCGTTGGTTGCTTGCCCTGTAGGCTTGATGGCCGATTGGCTGATTGGTTGGTTGGCCCATTGGTTGGTTGGTTGGTTGGCCCGTTGGTAGGTTCGTGGTTGGCCCGTTGGTTGGTTGACCTGTTGGTTGGTTGATTGGTTCGTTGATGGTTGGTGGCATGTTGACCAGTTGGTTGGTTGGTTGGCCCGTTGGTTGGTTGGTTGTTTGGTTGGCCGGTTGGTTAGCAAGTCGCGTGTCCGCCCAGCGAGATCGAAGCGTAGTTATCCCACCTTTAGCTACACATGGCAACGCACACGTCGACGAGCGGGGACCAGGGCCAGCGTCCGTCGTGCATGTTTTGAAGGGTCTGAGGGGTGCTCCCCGCCTGGACGCCGCAAACCATACGTCGCGTCGCAACAGGGGGGGGCAACACAGGAGAGGCGAAGCCATAATCCTTGAGATCCTGGCGCTGCAAGTTTTTCACAACGGGCGTGTTCGAACCACTTCGGACTCCGGGACCATCACATATCGATCCAGCTCGTAAAACATGGCGCAGAGAAAGGGGGGTCCGGGGCTTCGGGCGCGATTGCTCGCGATGTTGCCATTTTTGTCGTCGTTACTTCGGATCTCAGGGCAGTTACAATCCCACATTGGTTCCCAGACATGCGACGTCCTGATTTTCCATACGGGGTCCCTGGAAGTCCCGACCCTTTCCCCGGGACCGGTTCTTCGTCTTGAGTCGTGTCTGACGGTCCCGAGGCCCGGCGAGGGCCCCCCGAGGCCGAACTTTGCCAAAGACCTCCTGTCCTGATTTTTGCAACGACTCGATCATGTCTGGGTTCCCACATGGCGACGCAGGCGTCGGCGCAGGGTGGCTGGGCCAGCGCCTGGGGGGCATGTGCTCGAGGGGCCGTGGCGCCCTCGCCCGCCGCTTGCCGTCTTGCGCGCCTGGGGCCTCGGGCTGAGAGCTGGCGTCCACCAGCACGGGTCGGCCCGCGGCTTACACGTGTCAGAGCGTTGGAGGCCGGGGAGGTGTTGTTCTGTGACCCTTCGCCGGAGTGACCTTTGGCGCGGGCCCAATGGGTCCTCCGATCGCCGAAAGCGCTGCGATATCAGCGGCTTGCGCGTTTGGGTTTGCCCCCCCCCCCCCCTCCCCGCGCTCCCCTAGTGCCGCGCACCAAAGGTCACTCTTACCCAGTGTCACTCTTGCGTGTAGCGGATGAATGATTAATGATGAGAACCCACCAGTTTTCTTAAAAAGTCTCCCCAAGCTCGTATGGCCCTTCAACTGCGCATCGCTTCAACCCTGAACCCTCTGCGCGGAGCCTAGGATGTCTGCGTTTATTCCAAAGAGGGTCAGGAGGAGGAGGGAAAGGAGAAGAGGGAGGGAGAGGGGAGGGGAGGTAGGGGAGTGTTCCACCCGCGTTCGGGCAGGACCGCGCCGCACGAGCGCCTGGGCCTACCGGACGAGACCCTTCTCGGGCTTTTCGAGGCGGGGGGGAGCATGTCCGCCAAAAAACAAATACACAACACACACACACACACACACACACGCACACTCACGCACCTCCTCTACCATTAAGCAATTTGAATACTACTCTCCCTCCTCCCCTGAAGTTGTCCAGAAGATCTCCCGCCCCCTCCGCGTGCTGTTTTTTACGCATCGGAGTTCAATAGCTGCTTTGTCTTATTGTGTTGTGGCATCCGATGGTTTGCAGTGTCTCAAAATAGTGTTCCCGCCCCAGCGTGGGCCTCATATTTGGATCAGCGTTTTTCCCCGTCGTTCAGAATGGCGCTCTCTCCCCAGCGCGGGCCACTGTTCTGGATCCGAGTCTTGCTTAATGGTGGTCCCCCCCTCCCCATTTCCTCTCCTCCGCCTTCCCCTGGTCCTGTTCCTCCCGCTCCTTCCACTCCAGTTCCTGCTGTTGCTGTTCATCTCGCCCCAGCGAGGTCTTCCTATCTGAATACAAGTTTTGCTTCATCGCTGTCCCCCCATGATTCCCCCTCCTCCGCCTTCCCCTGGTCTTCCTTTTTCTCCCTAGCATTCCACTTTAGTTCCTGATGTTGCTGCTGATGTTCGTCCTCATCCTTTCCTCTCCTGTGCATGCAGCTTCCTTTCTCCCCCCTTGCGCATAACATGCAGTGGTCTGTCTGTGGGAGGCGCAGGCTGGCTATGACACACGTCCGCGGATAATGAAAAGCCAGCGCCATGTCGAGGGACGGGAGGGAGGGATCGGATGTCAGATGAGGCGCGAGCGCACCTGGCTTGCCTCCACGCCCCTCTTCCCCCACCCCTTCGCTCGCCCTCTGCTCCCCCTGCCACCGTCACCCCCACGCCCCTCCCCCACACCCTTCCCTCGCTGCCCATCCTCGCTCGCTCCTCCACTGCCCCATCCAGGTTCGCCTCCCCTCCCCTTTCGCTCCCCTGACCTCCCCACCTCCTTTGCCTCCCCGCCCCGTCACTCCTGGCCCACCCGTCCCTTCATCCACCTCTCCCTCGCCTCTCTGCGTCGATCCACCCCCCCAGTGAAACTACCGCTCTCTCCCCCTTCACCTCCCTTCATGTGTGTAGCCCAAAACCCGGATAGCCGGGCGCCAGAAGGGCTTGCGAAGGCCTGTCGAAGAACGCTGGAAGCTCCTGGAGAGAGCTCCTCAAGGAGCCTCTGGAGAGCTTCCGGGCAGACATCTCGGGAGACGCCCAGAGAGGGCCTCTCGGGACACGCCGCAAGTCCCAGCAGGCTGCGCCGGGGGTCTTCCACGGAAGCCGGAACGAGCTGCGGGGCTGGCCTGCGGCCCCGGCCTCTTCCTCTGAGGCCCTCCGAGCCCTCGGAGAGCTCTCCGGGAGCGGCTCACCCAGACCTGATGGCCCATTTGCGCGCCCTCCCCTCTGCCTCTCACCCACCCCTATAATGGCTCCCGATCGGTCACCGCCCCCCCCCCGGGCCCCCTGCCAGAAGGAGGAGAAGGAGCAGCAGCAGCAGCAGCAGCAGCAGCAGGAGCAGCAGCAGCAGCAGCAGCAGCAGCAGCAGCAGCAGCAGCAGCAGGAGTGGGGGAGGACGACCAGCAGCAGCAGCAGAAGGAGGAGGAGGAGCAGCAGAAGCAGCAGCAGCAGCAGCAGCAGCAGCAGGAGTGACCACATGATGTTTCAATGTCGATGCAACACTCGGCGGCGGACGCCCGGGGGCGGAAGTGAGAAGGGGTGGGCCTGCTCTGAAGGCTCTGAAGTCCCCGGGCCGTCTGCGAAGTGTTTTGAGCTTTCCCCGGAGACACCGAAGACCTCGCAGCAGGTCTGGGGCCTCCTGAGAAGCGCCGCCACCTTCTGAGAAGGCCTTCTCCTCCTCCCCTCCCCCCCCCCCCTCGCTCGCTCGCCGCCGAGACGCACCTTCCAGTCCCAAGGTCTCCTTCTCGCAGGCCCTCACAAGCGCTCTGTCTCTCGCTGTGCCCAGCGCGCCCCCGGACGGCAGCACCGCCTCGGGCCCGCCACTGGGGCGTGAGAGCTCCGCTCTGAAGCAGAAGGATCCCCGGCTGGAGAAGGCACCGCCCCCTGCCCAGGTCTAGACCTACGTTGGGCGTGTCCCTCTACAGGAGGAATATTCAGAAATAGTGACAAATACTATGATGACGATGTTTAGACCATTTGTTTGGCAATTGTTGGTCATTGTTTGCGTGTTGTTATTTGTCGTCCAGAACCCGCCTGTAGAGGGACATGCCCGACCTAAGTCTAGACTCTAGGCATCGATCGGACGTGCGCATTTTTTTCTCGGCGAGGACCATCGAGGAGCATCCTGGATCACCTGGCAAGAAAAGCGCGCACGAGACCGAAAAGTGCACGGTGAATGGACGCCCGAGCCATGACAATGCGGCTCGGGCCATGAAAGGTGCCGAGGTCTCAGGTTGAAGGGGCAACGCCATCCATCCGTGCAAAAGCTGCCCACCTGTGGATCTCGAGGAGCGCTGCCCGAGGAGGCAGCACGCAACAGCCCCGATGTCGAGGAAGAGCCGCCCTCCACCCGTGTGACTGCTGGATCCGTCCGAGCCGAGCGTGCACGGAGCCGAGGCGACTGCCCCACTGCGGCTCCGGCTCGCCCTCCAGCCGTGCAGCTGCTGGACATGCTGAGCACGACTGCGCGCTGCGCTCGGGCCAGAGCCGCGGTCTGACAACGGGTCGCCCTCTGTGGGTGCCAAGGGGTCGGGTGCTGCTGATTGTGTTTGCGAGTGTGCGTGGCTGCAGAACGGCGATCCAATTTTGAAGACGGCCCGCCCTTCATCCGCGCAGGTGTCGGGCATTTCATGTCAAGCCTCGGGATCTTGGACGGAGAGGAGGTCTCGGGCGAAATGCCCTTCTTCACGCTGCCGACAGGTCTGGCAGCGCGGCAGGGCTTCTCATAAGGAAGAGGGGTGAAGATGAAAAGGAGGAGGAAGAGAAGAAGAAGAAGAAGGAGAAAAAAGGGGTGAGGAGGAGATGCCAACGAAGGAGGTAGCATGCTGGGCACAGCTTGCATCCCACCGGTGCGTTCGCTGAGCAGCAGGCATTTTTGGAAGGAGCAAGGCACAAGGCCGCTCCGCTCTTCCAGGGGCGGGAGGCTGGGAAAGGCTCGGGACGTTGACGCTTTCGGGCTGGGACGAGGTGCTGCGCCGAAGCTCAGAG
This sequence comes from Prorocentrum cordatum, assembly GCA_963575745.1. Taxonomy (NCBI): domain Eukaryota; class Dinophyceae; order Prorocentrales; family Prorocentraceae; genus Prorocentrum; species Prorocentrum cordatum. The sequence continues at coordinate 118,457 of CAUYUJ010015607.1, forward strand.
GAGGGAAAGGTGCCGGTATTGCTACCCTTCCGTCGTTTGCCCATCTGGGGCCTCCTGGGAGGCCCTCGTCGCCACGGCTGGATTCAAATCGAAAGTTTGGTCAGACACGCCCTGGGAGATGTCCTGGGAGTAGCAGTATGAGAAAGGTGGTGGGCCAGGGCCGGCTGAGCGACTCGCTGAGCCGAAGTTCCTGACTGGAGTCGCGCTGCCGCGCGTGTCTTGGAGGCAGCGTAGCGGGGTGGCGGCAACATGGGGGGCAGCGAGGGCTGCAGAAAAGGAGCCCCTTCGGGCCCAGGATGAGGCCTTCTAGAGCCCGAAGAGGCACAACTCGTCCCCCCCCTTTCTAGAAGCCCCCCATTAACTCGCACCCAAGTGTCCGCCACAGTGGCAGGGGCCCACGAGCCCCCACTGACCAAGAGTGCGGCTCTGGACGAGTGCTGCCAGGCGATGAAGGAATGCCCGAGGGGGTCGCAGCGCTCCACTGTCAAGTGGACGATCAAGCAGAGATTCTCGATTCGTCGTCGTCGAGGCCGCTGGGCCGCAGCCAGCGACAGGGATGAGAGATGATCGCTTGGCTCCTTGTGCGCCGCCCTCTTCCAGGATGTTTTCCCCGCCCCTTCACCGCGCAGCAGACAGAGGACGGGCCCATTACTGCACACGCTGTAGCGCCTGTTGTTCTGCAGCCAGGTATGCTTTCAATGTGATGACGGCATATGAAAAAACCGCAAGGTGAGAGAGAGCAACACCGACACTGGGAGCGATGGACGGGCTGTTAGCTATCCAGAGCGCCCGCGCAACGCAGTGCGAGATCACACCGGCGGCAGGTATGGTAACAGCACGCATCAAAGAAACATCTATATTATTATGCTGTTTATTTATATACCGAACAACAAAGAAACTATAAAAACTTGGCTGGTGGCAGAGGGACCCCACGCAGAGGGCAGGGTGAAGGACGTCGGGCGCGAGCGCACCTCGCCTCCTGCCTCCCCTCCTCCCGCTCTGCCCTCCACCCTCCCGCCCTCCGCGGGCAAGTGCAGCTGGGGGCAGCGAGCGCGAGCTGTGCTTCGGGGGCGACGGAGGAGGGGGCAACGCTCGTAGGGCTAAGTCGCGCGTGTCTCTCTGCGGGAGGAATGCTCGAAAGGAATAAAAAATAGTCTGGGGACGATTGTTCTACTATGTTTGACTATGTTTGAACATGTTTTGGCTATTTTTAATGTTTCAAGCAATATCCGCCTGTAGGGGGGCATGCCCAACCTAATCATAGGGCAAGAGCAAACCACAGCAGCCGAATCGTCGGCAAGAGCAAACCGACGATCCGAGCGTCTTGCGAATGTGGGCGTCGTGGGGACTGCGATTGACGGATCGAGCGCGCCGGCGAGCGTAATTACCACGATCTGGCCCTTCTCGACCATTCGCTGCCCTGGCAGATGCCCCGACGCCGAGGCCGTCTGCGAGGCCTGGGCCACGGCTCACAGCGACACCTCCGAGGGGGAAACCTGACCGGCTAGGGGCCGGGCAGCGCGCGCTGTGCGAGACACATCGTGCCCGCAGGGATTGCCAGATCAAACCAATTCAACAACCCTTGGGGTCGGGGTCGTGCCACGCCGGGTCGGGCCCAGGCGGATGCCCCCTCACGGGCCCCGCGCCCGACGCCCGCCGGCCGAGGTCTGGGCCTTCTTCGAGCGCCTCTTCGCGGTCTGCGAGGGGGAGAGCGAGGGCCTCGCGATGCCCGTCCCTTGCGAGGCGTCGCGCGCCCTCCTCCTCCTTCCTCCTCCTCCTCCTCCTCCTCCTCCTCCTCCTCCCTCCTCCTCCTCCTCCTTCCTCCTCCTCCTCCTCCTCTTCCTCCTCCTCTTCCTCCTCCTCCTCCTCCTCCTCCTTCTCCTCCTCCTCCTCCTCCTCCTCCTCCTCCTCCTCCTCATCCTCCTCTCCTCCTCCTCATCCTCCTCCTCCTCCCCCCCTCCTCCTCCTCCTCCCTCCTCCTCCCTCCTCCTCCTCCTTCTCCCCCTCCTTTTCCTCCTCCTCTCCTCTCCTGCTCCTCTCCTCCTCCTCCTCCTCCCCCTCCTCCCTCCTCCTCCTCCTCCTCCTTCTCCTCATCCTCCTCCTCGTCCTCCTCCTCATCATCATCATCATTACCACCATCTCGTCATCCCTTCTCCTCCTCCTCCTCCTCCTCATCCTCCTCCTCCTCATCATCATCATCATCATCATCATCATCATCATCGTCGTCGTCGTCATCATCATCACCGTCATCATCCTCATCCTCATCCTCGTCCTCATCCTCCCTCTTCCCTTCTCTTCCTCCTCCCTCCTCCTCCTTCCTTCTCCTCCTCCTCCTCTTCGTCCTCCTCCTCCCTCTTCCTCCTCCCTCCTCGTCCTCCTCCTCCCTTCTCTTCCTGCTCCTCCTCCTCGCGCGGCAGCCGCGCGGGCCTGCAAGGGGGGCTCAGGGGCACGACAAACGGGGGCAGGGATCTCCAGGCTGCCACGCGTTGCCGCGCTGCAGGGGGGCCTACAGGGATCGGCGGTGCAAAGGTAGGGCCCCGAGGGGTGCGGCCCTGAGGTTACAGTCGACGATGATCAATAGACCGACCCTGCCAAGCCAGAGTACCCCATGTGTCCTGTGTGTTCGGCGGCCCAAGACTTCTCAGATTCCTATGGCAGTGTGAGCGGCGCAATACAACAGGGCCGTCCGCGACGACATTGGCGCGTAAGTTGCCCGCGTAAGGTCGTGCGTAAGCGCCCACGTATCCATTGTGGATTGACGCGCTGGTGGCCCGCGTCAGTCACCGCGTAAGGTCGGTATGCCATCTCGCGTAGGACCCGTTTTGATTCGTCGCTCATGTGGACCTCGGAAGAGCCCTCTCCAATCCCAGACTCCCGAAGTCGTGGTCTTTTCGCAACGTCGACCCCCAGAGGCCTGGACCCCCTCCTGGGACAAATTTGTCGTCCTGAGTCGTTTTTTGCAAGTCCCGAGGCCCAGCAAGGGCCCCAGGAGGCCGAAAATGACGAAAAACTTCCTGTCCTGAATTTTTCCGCAAGGGGGTCTGGGAATCAACCCCGATTGTAGGAAGGGATCCAAGGGTGGGCTCTTTCCGACAGTACCTCTGGCCGCGCCGCGGCTACCTCCCGCGGCACTGGCGCCGCCTCTGGGCCATCGCCTTCGTCGTCCTCCTCGTCGTCGTCTTCCAGGAGGGGACGACGACGAGGAGAACGACGAAGAGGAAGGACGACGGAGGGACGTAGGAGGGGCCCCCCTCCCTCCCTCCCTCCGTCCTCCTCCTCCTCCTCCTCCTCCTCCTCCTCCTCCTCCTCCTCCTCCTCCTCCTCCTCCTCCTCCTCCTCCTCCTCCTCCTCCCCCTCCTCCTCCTCCCCTCCTCCTCCTCCTCCTCCTCCTCCGCCTCTTCCTCCTCCTCCTCCACCTTCTCCTCCCAATCCTTCTCCTCCGCCTTCTCCTCTCGTCCTACTCCTGGAAGGCGCCTCCTCCTCAGGACACAGGACCCCATCGCTGAGCCACCGAAGGGGCGGGCCATATCGGGCGTGGCGCCGGCCCCCGCCGGCCGTCGGTCCCGCTCGTGAGGACAGGGAGGGAGCGGGCAGGGGCGCAGGGAAGTTGGCGCAGCCGAAGGGAGGCGCAGGGGAGGGGAGGGTGTGGTTGAGGTCAGCGTACTCCCCAGACCTCGCGCTGCGAAAGAGTCGCGACGGGGGGGGGTCGCTATGTTCGGCCTCCTGGGGGCCGTCGCCGGACCCCGAGAGTGTCAAACCAGTTCCTGGGAGGCCTGGGAGGGGGTCCGGACCTGCGGGGGTCGACGCTGAAGTGAGAAAAAGTCGCGACGTCGGGGGTCTGGGTCGGTTGTCGGAGAAAGATGGCGGGCGAGGGCCCCTGACCCAGGCCGGCGAGAAGAGATGAGGGGGCGTGGCGACACAGCCCAGAGGGGAGGGTCTCCCCGTCTCGCCGCTTCGCTGTGTGTGGCGGCTGCTTGTGCCGTGAGTATCGGGGAGTCTGGTGGGCAAATGCTCCTCCTCCTCCTGCTCCTCCTCCTCCTCCTCCTCCTCCTCCTGCTGCTCCTCCTCCTCCTCCTCCTCCTCCTCCTCCTCCTCCTCCTCCTCCTCCTCCTCCTCCTCCTCCTCCTCCTAGGACAAAGAGGGGGGATGCAACGTTCCCAGGAGAGCCGCTTGAGGCGCTGGCAGTTAACCTTCGGGGGGGCCCCTCGTCGCCACGGCTGGACGCAGCGCGGAAGATTGGTGCATTTGGACTTCGGGAGGGGGTCGGGGGACCGAGTTTGAACTCCCAGTGTCTCAGACCAACCGCCCTGCTCCGAATTGCGGGGCAGGGGCAGGAGGCGACGGTGGGGCCGCCCACCCCGCGACGTCAGCCCGTCTTCCCGCCACGTACATATATATGCTCGCCCCCCCCCACATGATCATACACATTCTCCCATCATCCCTCCAGTCATCATAACCCGTTCCTTCCTCCTGTTTTTCTTCATGATGGTTTGCTACGTTGCAAACCGCAATTCCGTCGATTGCAATCCAAACACTTCAGCGCGAAGCGACTTCAGTCTTTCGCGGCGCATTGCAATCCAATCTCACCATCTCATGTTTATGATGCCCCTCCTCCTCCTCCTCCTCAGCATCCTACTCCTTCTCAACCTCAAGCTCCCCCTCCCTCTCTTTCTCTTTCTCATCTTTCTTCTTTGAAGCTTTCTCCACCTTCTCCTCATAATTGTCCTCTCCTCCTCGTCCTCCTCTTCCTCCTCCTCCTCGATACCAAACGCCTTGTCCTCCTCGTCCTCCTCCTCATTTTCCTCCTCTACCGTCTCCCAATCCTCTCCACATCCTCTTCCTCCTTATGTTTGTCTTCTTCCCCCTCCGCTTCAAAATCAAATGCATTGGCCTCAACTCTTCTCTTCCTCCTCCTCTTCCTTCTCCTTCCCCTCGTCCTCCTCATTCTATGAATCCTCATCCACTTCTTCCTCATGTTTGTCCTCATCATTCTCCTCCTCCTACCCCCTCTCACTTTCAAACTCCTTGTCCTCCTCTTCCTCCTCCTCCTCCTCCTCCTTGTCCTCTTCATCTTCCTTCTCTGAATCCTCCTCCATCTCCTCTTCGGCATGTTGTCCTCCTCCTATTCCGATTCCGCAAATTTAAACTCATTGTCCTCCTCCTGCTTCTCTTCCCCTCCTCCTTCTTTAAATTCTCCTCAAGCTCTCCCTCATGTTTGTCCTCCTCATCAGAATCCTCCTACTATTCTTCCTTCTCCTCCTTCTCTGAATCCTCATTCACCTCTTCCTCCTCCTCCTTCTCCTCCTCCTCCCAATGTTTGTCCTCCTGCTCATCGTCTCCTCCTCCTCCCCCTCCACCACCTCCTCCTCCACCTTCTCCTCCAAACCATATTTGCCCTACTCCTCAAAATTGAGCCCCTTGTTCTCCTCCTCCTCCTCCGCGTCATCTGGTGAATGCCGAGCTCCAGTGGCACCAGCCATAGTTGAGCAACATCCTCCCCCATTTTCCACCGCCTCTTCCTAGCTGTGGAGCGGCGTTCACAACAAGTTTTGTGAATAATGATTCGTAGCGGAAGGTTGCTCGCAAGGTTTGTTGTGGAGTTGCATTCGCAATTAGATTGGAGGGTAACGCCTCGAAGTGGAGAGGAGGGGGCTGAGTGATCAGGAGCCGTAGCAGCAGGAGGAGTAGGAGGAGGAAGAAGAGGAGGGTGAGGAGCATGACGAAGGTGAGGAGCAACACCTTACTCACAAAACTAGGTGTGGAGCGGCGTCCACAGCTAGTTTTGCGAGTAATGTTTCGTAGCAGGAGGCTGCTCACAAAACTGGTTGTGGAGCTGCGTTCACAACTAGATTTGCGAGTGACGCCACGAAGCGGAGAGGTGGGGGTAGAGTGAAGAAACGAAGGAGGAGGAAGGGGGGAGGAGCAGGAGGAGTATGAGGAGGAAGAAGAGGAGGGTGAGGAGCATGACGAAGGTGAGGAGCAACACCTTACTCACAAAACTAGGTGTGGAGCGGCGTTCACATTTAGTTTTGCGAGTAATGTCTCTTATCAAGAGGCTGCTCGCAAAACTGGTTGCGGAGCTGCGTTCGCAACTAGATTTGTGAGTGACGCCATGAAGCGGAGAGGTGGGGTTGAGTGAAGAAAAGAAGGAGGAGGAAGGATGGGGAGGAGCAGGAGGAGTAGGAGGAGGAAGAAGAGGAGGGTGAGGAGCATGACGAGGGTGAGGAGGAAGACATCACTCACAAAACTAGGTGTGGAGCGGCGTTCACAGCTAGTTTTGCGAGTAATGTTTCGTAGCAGGAGGCTGCTCGCAGAACTGATTGGGGAGCTGCGTTCACAACTAGATTTGTGAGTGACGCCACGAAGTGGAGAGGTGGGGGTAAAGCGAAGAAAAGAAGGAGGAGGGGGGAGGAGCAGCAGGAGTAGGAGGAGGAAGAAGAGGAGGGCGAAGAGCATGACGAAGGTGAGGAGCAACACCTTACTCACAAAACTAGGTGTGGAGCGGCGTTCACAGCTAGTTTTGCGAGTAATGTTTCGTAGCAGGAGGCTGCTCGCAGAACTGATTGGGGAGCTGCGTTCACAACTAGATTTGCGAGTGACGCCACGAAGCGGGGAGGTGGGGGTAAAGTGAAGAAAAGAAGGAGGAGGGGGGAGGAGCAGGAGGAGTAGGAGGAGGAAGAAGAGGAGGGTGAGGAGCATGACGAAGGTGAGGAGCAACACCTTACTCACAAAACTAGGTGTGGAGCGGCGTTCACAGCCAGTTTTGCGAGTAATGTTTCGTAGCAGGAGGCTGCTCACAAAACTGGTTGTGGAGCTGCGTTCATAACTAGATTTGCGAGTGACGCCACGAAGCGGAGAGGTGGGGGTAGAGTGAAGAAACGAAGGAGGAGGAAGGGGGGAGGAGCAGGAGGAGTAGGAGGAGGAAGAAGAGGAGGGTGAGGAGCATGACGAAGGTGAGGAGCAACACCTCACTCACAAAACTAGGTGTGGAGCGGCGTTCACATGTGGATTTGCGAGTAATGTCTCTTATCAGGAGGCTGCTCGCAAAACTGGTTGCGGAGCTGCGTTCGCAACTAGATTTGTGAGTGACGCCATGAAGCGGAGAGGTGGGGTTGAGTGAAGAAAAGAAGGAGGAGGAAGGATGGGGAGGAGCAGGAGGAGTAGGAGGCGGAAGAAGAGGAGGGCGAGGAGCATGACGAGGGTGCGGAGGAAGACATCACTCACAAAACTAGGTGTGGAGCGGCGTTCACAGCTAGTTTTGCGAGTAATGTTTCGTAGCAGGAGGCTGCTCGCAGAACTGATTGGGGAGCTGCGTTCACAACTGACGGGGGGCAGCCGACGGCCAACGCTGCCCTGTTGAAGCTACACGATTTGATTATCATCCTCCTGCTCTTGAAAAAATACCGTTTACCAGATTTTCCCGATGCCCAAGATCTTCCCAGAGATGGCCCTGGTGAAAAACGGTGTTTCCCTGATATTCCTGACCTTCCCAAGGATTACCCCTGAGAAAACGCTGCGTTTTCTTGATATGCCTGATATTCCTGACATTTCCAGAGACTACCCAGGCGCCGAAGCCTCCTGAGGCTGCCGAAACATTGCCCTGGTGGAAAACGCTGCGTTTTCCTGATATTCCTGACCTTCCCAGGGATTACCCCTGAGAAAACGCTGTGCTTTCCTGATATTCCTGATATTCCTGACATTTCTAGAGACTACCCTGCAGGCTCACGGTAGTCTCTGGAAATGTCAGGAATATCAGGAATATCAGGAAAACACAACGTTTTCTCAAGGGTAATCCCTGGGAAGGTCAGGAATAGCATGAAAACACAGCGTTTTTCACCAGGGCAATGTTTCGGCAGCCCCAGGAGGCCTCGGCGCCTGGGTAGTCTCTGGAAATGCCAGGAATATCAGGAACATCAGGAAAACACAGCGTTTTCTCAGGTGTAATCCCTGGGAAGGTCAGGAACATCAGGAAAACACAGCGTTTTTCACCAGGGCAGTGTTTCGGCAGCCCCAGGAGGCTTCGGGAAGCCCCAGGAAGCGTTTCGGAAGACTCGGGAAGGCCAGGAGGCCTCAGGAAGCCCCAGGAAGCCCAGGCCCTCCCCCCCCAGGGCGCGCGAGGAAGAGGAGTAGCAAAAAAAGAAATATGTATGATCATGTGGGGGGGGGGCTACCATATATATATATATATATATATATATATATATACATATATATATATATACAGACACACACACATATGCAACCACACGTGTGTGTGTATATACATATATATATATACATATATAACTATATATATATATATTATATATAATAAACATACATACATACACACATACATTCAAGATTGCAGTGGCGCTTCGCGCCATGCGCCTTGGTATGCAGGCGGAATGGCACGAAGGTCAAGCCGACAATTTAGCGATAATTCCTTGTTGCCTTTTCCAGCATCGCCGCTAACAAATGTTATTCGTTATCCTTCCTCCATGTTTATGTTTCCTCATTCTCGCCATGCCCTGCGCATTTTCCCATCATCCAAAGCTCTTTTTGCGCAGGCTCCTCCTTGGAGAGCCTCTGGGGGCCTCACAAAAGTTTCAGGTTTTCTGAAGGCCTTCTGGAGTCCTCCTGGGCGTGTTCTGGAGGTTTGGGGGGCTTCCTCGGGCCACGCCACCTCCAACCGTGGTCTCCCTGAACGATCGTTTCACGATTTGGAATGCTTCGGAGGGTGTCTTGGGGCCGTCTTGGGCCGCCATGGGGCTCTCTTAGGGCATTATTTGGCGCCTGTTGTGCTGTGTTGGGGCTCTCTTGGACTGCCTGGAAGCTCTTGCGGATGGTTGTGGGGCGATTATGGACCCTCACAGGCGGCTTCGGACGCCCAGAAGACTGCCGTATTGGAGCATCGGGAAGCCGAAGAGAGGAGAACCCCAAAATTCAACAAAAACCCGCACAAAATAAATGATGTGTGCCTCTTGGGGCCTTCTTGGAAGTGCTCCTGGAGGCTTTTGAGGCCTTTGGGGCCGTCCTGGAGGCCTCTTGGGCCATCTTGAGGTCACGTCGGTCACTCTTTGAGCGCTCTTGTGCTGTCTTGGGGGTCTCTGGGATGTCTCCGATGACCCGCCTGATCGCCCTAGGTGTGCTGGGAAGGCTTGGCAAAACGCCCTGCGAGGCCCGGGGGGGGGCGCTTCGAGGCCCGTCCAGGGGGTCCCAAAGCCCCAGGTCCCGGGAGTCCGTTTTTTTTGGGGGGATGGTTCCCCCCGCCCAGGCTTATCAAAACATAGGAAGATGACTATTCATACATATACATACAGATATACACATACATACATACATACATACATACATACATATATACATACATACATACATACATACATACATACATACATACATACATACATACATACATCCATACATATATACATATATATATATACATACATACATACATACATACATACATACATACATACATACATACATACATACATCCATGCATACATACATACATACATACGTACAACCATGCATGCATGCATGCATGCATGCATGAATGCACGCATACATACATACATACATACATACATACATACATACATACATGCATGCATACATACATACATACATACATACATACATACCTACATACATACATACATACATACATTCATTCATACATACATTCATACACACATATACACACATACATACATACACACATACAGTCAGACATACATTCATTCATTCATTCATATATACATACACATGCATACGTACATGCATACATACGTGCATACATACATGCATACATACGTACACATACGTACACATACATGCATGCATACATACATACATACATACATACATACATACACGCACATACATACATACATACATACATACATACATACATGCATGCATGCATGCATGCATACATACATATGTGTGTATACAGGCCCCCATCCAATGGATTGTTCCTGAGCGTCAGGCGAGTTTTGCGGTGTAACTATCAATCACCCCGTGAGAGCCAGCGACGTTCTAAACCGCCGCCTTCCTTGAAGGTACCTGCAAGATTCGTCGGAGAGTGTCTGCGCATATGGGGAGACCAAAAGGCACCGCTACCGCTACTCCCCGGACCTTTCCCGGGATGCGTTCTGACCCGGATTTCGAGGCGAATCCAGCGGTGGCCACGAGAGCCCCCCGGGAGGCCCCAAAACGGGAAAACAGGGGAAGGGTAGTGGTATGGGTACTCCGAGTTTCTATCAGAGTTTCTAAAAAAGCGTCGTGGGGGCGTCAGCCCCGCCGACAGCCCCACATCGACCCCCGTCGCAGGCAGCCACCGCGCGTCGAAGGCGCTCCGATCCCCGTCGCGGCGCGACGACGAGGCGAGGTTGTCCCCCGTTGGGGGAGTACCCCCCACGCATATTGTGAAGGGAGGAAAAACCAACCGGACTGGACAACTGGCGTTTACTAAACGGCCTTGGGCGTTTACTAAAAGTTTTGCCCTGTTCGATTCCTTCTTTTCTTTGGGCGCGCTTACTAAAGGGCTTCGCGTGTCGGGGTATTCTCTGACTTCTAAGGAAGCCCCGAGTACGTTGTCCTCCTCTGAGCAGACGCTTTCGTGGCGCAGCCTGCCTGTCCACCTCGCATCCCAGGCCTCGGGGGGAGGGGGCGGGGGCGGGGACCCCGGGGGCTAGCGGGCGGCGCGCGAGGCGCCCCTCGGCGCGCGGGCTCCCTGGTGGCCCAGGGGAGCCTCGCGCGCCAGCTCGCCCTTCTGCCGCCGGCGGAGGAAGGGGCCGCAGATCGGGGGCAACGATAGGGGGGGGATGGGCATCGGGGAGGGGTGCATCGACCCCAGGCAAGGTCACCCGGTCAGTAGTAGGGCCCTGGAGCCCCTAAATCGGCCAGAATCGCTGAGCCGGGTCTGCCGTAGCTGGTGTTTTTTGGAGGTGACGGCAGTTCCGGTGAGTGGAACGGGGCGTTGAGGGCGTCCCCCCGTGCACATCATCAAACCAGGTCCCACTAAACCCAGGTCCGCCGGGCATGCCCCTCTGACAGAAGGAGCACTCAGGAAGAGGACAAACATTGTATGGTGACGCTCTGTGCACTCTGTTTTTGACTATGTTTGAAGATCTGTGGACCAGGTTTAACTTTGCTTCCAAACTCCGCCTGTAGGGGGACATGCCCGACCTGAGCCCAGGGAGCCTCGCGCCAGCCCGCCCTGGCCGCTGGCGGAAGAGGGGGCCGCAAGGGGGCAGGCAGTGCTGGAGCATCCTGGCCTGCCGACGGTCAAGTCGGGCATGTCCCTCCGCAGGAGGGATATTCAAGAATAGTTACAAAAATAGTATGGTGAGGATCGGTCGTGCTCTTGTGACTAGTATTGAGGATTGCTTGGCAATGTTCAATTGGTCTTCCAGATTTCCGCCTGCAGGAGGACATGCCCGACCTGAGCCTGCGGTCAGAAGCATTGCCAGATCTCCGACGATATGTTTTTGTCAACTTGGGCGCCTGCCCCAGAGTTCGGCCCTCGGGGCCCGCCCTCAGGCCCCAGGACCACCAGAACGAAACCGGGGGCGCAAGACCACCACCAGGGAAGGGGTCGGGAGCTCTGGGGCCTCGCATGGAAAAAACATCTTCCCGGAGGATGTCCAGAGGTTGCTCAGCGTGTGGCGCCGCCTCTTCTGGCCCACCACGCTTCGGCGCGGCACGCCGAGCATGTCCCAGTCCCAAACCCAGACAGCCTGCTGCTCCCATTTCTTTCTGTGCGGGGCCCCCGGAGGTCTTGGCCACTTCCCTAGGGCCCTGTTTGTCGTCCTGAGCTTTCCTTTGACAGTCCCGAGGCCTGGCGAGGGCCCCTATAGGAGCCCGAAAACAGCCAGAGAGCGGCGGCGCACCGATCTGCTGGGAGCGTCGGATCTCCGGGGAGCATCCGCGCTCCGAGCTCTTCCAAAGCAGCCCCCCCCCCTCCCGCGAAGCAGCAGAGTACGCTGTCCGCCTGCAGGGCGCTGCGACGTAGCGTGTCGCAGGGGCCGCCGCCGCGGCGCGCGGAGCAGAAGCTCCCGACGGCACTTGCAGGCCCACAGCATCTCGTGAGTTGCACAAGCTGTTATCGGGAGGGGGAACCACACACACACATGACCGTCGATCCCCAGCAACAGCTACCGACCGTGGTTGTAGGCCCACCAAAACACTCTATCCCATAGCATTCTGTGCGTTGCAAAAATGCTATCAGAACATGCCCGGCCGAGACACTGCTGCCTTACGTCACCGGTGCTACGTGAGCAGAACCCTTCGTCCTGCGAGCGCGTCGAGGTATAACTGTACGACTACCAGGACGGTCGGTCCTTGTTCGAACAAGCCCTGGAGGAGAAGGCGGGCCCCCGGGGGCCCCGGGCTTCCCCCGCCCGCTCCGGCTTGCCGTGCGCCCGAGCTGCCCAGTGTGTGGGTCACGGTTGCGCGGCCCCGAGAGGGAGCGAGGCGGGACTCGGCGGCGTGCCCACGCGTGGCGGCAGGGGGGGCGGGCCTTCCCAGAGGCCCCCTCTCTCCGGTGGGGGGCCTTCTCAGAAGGCTCCCGGGTCGAGAAGCCCCGCGGCCTTCAGGGAAGACCAGTTCCTCCTCGCTTCCTCCTTCGGCGCGCCACAAGGGGCTGCTCAGAAGGCCCGACGCCTGATAAGCCCCGCGGCCTTCTGAGAAGTCCTGCTCCTTTTCACTTCCACCCGCGCCACAAGGGGCTGCTCCAAAGGCCAAGCGCCCAAGAAACACCGCAGACTTCCGAGAGGACTTGCTCCGTCTCGCTTCCTCCTTCGGCGCGCCACCAAGGGAGGCGGCCACTGGGGACGCGGAGAGGGCCATTTAAGGACCGCCTTTTTGACAGCAGTTCAATCAGTCCCCCCCCCCTCCTCCTCCTCCTCCTCCTCCTCCTCCTCCTCCTCCTCCTCCTCCTCCTCCTCCTCCTCCTCCTCCTCCTCCTCCTCCTCCTCCTCCTCCTCCCCCTCCTCCTCAGTCGCACCACGGCCCACAGGTGCGCCGCGCGACTGAAGCCCCACACTCACTATCCGAACCCTTGCACGCTTTCTATGGGAGCAGATGATGGCAGCAGGGCGAGGAGCAGGGAGCGGCGGCGGTTGGAGACTCGTGCGAGTTATGTCTTACAACCCTCTCACCGCCGCGGCGCCAGGCAGACTGGTGGACATCTCCGAGCAGTTCGACGGCTTCGACGTGCTGATGCTGCAAGGAACCGCTCTGAAACACAGGGGCGAGGTGTCCAGAAGTAGCACGATGAATCACTTTCACTACCATGCTGGGCACAGTGCGAGCAGTAATGGATCTTGTGGTGTAACCATCGGTCTTCATGCAAACACTACAAGCCACAGTATGTAATTCGAGTGGCGGCACCCAAAGGACGATTGCAGGGACGTGGGCTCAGGAAAAGATATCGACGAGGTAGACAAGAGTTTGCAGCTTTTTCTCTTTACTTCCCAACTAGAGGGAAAGACAAAGGAGCAGCAGCGTATCAGAGAACAGTTTCACAAGAGTTATCCACATGGCTACATGAGCAAATGAACAGACTACCGTCAAGATGTGTCCCCATCATCGGCACCGACCTCAACTCAACATGCGGAGCAGATTACATGTAGCCGAGCATTTCGGGTGACTGCGAGGAGGACAAGCACGGGGTCAACTACGGCATTGTGGGACCCACACTGAGGGCACATAACATGGTGATGGCCAACACATTTTATGAGGCAGGCGTCACCTACTACGGCATAGCGGACAATGTGCGAAAGAGGATTCATTTCATCATAGTCCCGAGAGCGATCTTACAACATACTCAAGAGTGTATGGTTGCATGGAGAATGGGGAAAGCACTTCAACATATTCGATGTGCAGGCCCAAAAGATCATTATCCAGTGGTCTTGTCTTTTTATCACTCCTACGAGCGGGTACATCAGCAGAAAGGACCAAGAAAGCCAAATGCTGAGGCGTGTAATGCGATGCTGTTGTACGGATACCAACGAGAAAGATTCATACAACAAGTCGAAGCACAATTACAGGCAAAAATGGAGTTATTTGAGCAATGGGAGTTTGAGGGCAACGTTGACATGATCAATGCGGGAATGATGCAATGCATCGACGGAGTGGCACGAGCACAGCTGAGGGATACGCCAGGCTACACGGAGAAGGTAGAGGACAGCTTCAACCAATGCCAAGAGGTTCGTGAACTACTACGTCACCGAAGACTGGCCAAAGAGCAAGAGCGTGAACATGCAGATTTGAATCTCAGCATTGCTCGACTCAGCAGAAAGTTGAAGCATCGGAAAAAGGTGATGATGGATGAGTTACTTGCGAAACGAGTGGAAGCACTATGGGAAGCATGGCGTGAGAGAAAGTTTTACGATGCACATCGGCTAGCCAGACTAGTAGCAGGCACCTGCAGAGGGCCACGTGGCAGACATTACAGCAAGGTCCCGACATCAAGAGACTCAGCAATGGACTGGATCAGCAAGTTTCAAAAGGAGGGTCCAGAGGGGGGAGCTGAGGCAAGGGTACCGCTGAGATGCGCTGCACCACTTCGCGCCGTCGGCTTCTGGAGGCAACCCTTTACTGAGAACAATATCGGCAACAACGATCACCAGCCTTCACTGCTTGAATGGACGGGAGCCAATGACGACGAAATGATTGACTACCAAGCAGCGCACGAGCGTGCACTTCATGATGTTGAGAAGCTTCGCAGGGCAATAAAAAAGCTACCGTCTTGGAGGTCGACGCCTGACTGGAGTGCATCGGGAGACCTATTACGAGTTCTCGCCATGCCCAACTGGCATTACAAAAAGCAGCACAGAGCAGGACTTCGAGCAGCAGCAGACCCACCTGCACCAGAGCGCGAACCAGTTTCACAACAGGCTACGACTACGGGACGAGGAGCAACAGTCTTTCAGCGAGGACACCTGCTACATGACGAAGCAGCACCACTGCGAGAAGATCACGCAGCTACGTCGGCGGATGGTCTTTCTCGCAGTACCTCGACACCAACACGATGGGGGGCAGCAGACCAGGAGTTCGCCGACCCATTAGAGGACCTTGTCCACGACAGCGGCGTCACCGCCCCACGGGCTGCTGAACAGAGAGAGCACAGCTCATCGCCAACTGAAGGAGCAGAAGACTCTACAGAAGCAACTATGGAATTGCAAGCACCGGTGTTTGAGAAATGCCTTTACCTTCTCTGCCGCACAGCACGTCAAGAGGGACGAGTACCTGCAGTTTGGCATCAGGCGCAGCGTTGCAGATTGCCAAAACACAATGACAAGGAGAATACGGCAGGGGAAAGACCCATCATGATTTTCTGTGGACTTGGACGATCTTACTATCGCTCCATCATGGATCCCAAGGCATGCTTTCCTTATTGGGCACATGGTGGCATTTCCCATCGCAGACGCGAGGATGCAACGATGGTTCAGATGTGTGTTTCTGCGCGCCTTCGCCGAGCAGGGGTTCGCCACATCACGCGCTACGCGATGCCAGCAATGCGTTCGATTGTGTACACAAATTGAAAGCAGGAGAAGCAGCTGACGAATTGGTTTCAACAGAGCGAGTGGACATGGTCTACCAGAGGCTTGTCAACAGCTCATTCATCATCGATGGCGGCGTACACAGTGAACACATGGCAAATCAGACAGGTGTACTACCAGGCGACCACGCAGCCACAAAAATATTCGTGAAAGCATACGGCAAGGGAATTCAGCAATTGATTGATCACATGAATGTGGATCCATGGCAGAGGGCATTACACATGAAGATGCCAGATCAACTCCAGGCGCCACGTCACAGTGATCCGCCCGATCTTGCAACATCTGTTTTTGTGGATGATCTAGCACGGAATCTCATCGGTGCGAATGCGAAGCACTTGGCCGCAGTCGCACAGTGGGAAAACAAAATACTTGATGCAGCATTATCGGACCTAGGAGGAGCACAGAACGTTGAGAAGCAAATGAACATTGTCCAGGGTTCAGGCAGAGAAGCAGGACTCCTCAATCGCAAATTTCATGAAAAGCATGTTCGAATTGAAGGTCAGGTTTTAGCCGAGGCTCGTTATCTAGGAGGGCGTCTACATTTCAACAATGGGTTCTCAGCCGAAAAGAAGTTTCGAATGCAGGCTCTCCGTACGGCGTGGCACAAAATGGGTAAGTTCTGGACGGCTCCACGGGTCTCCATGAGGTTCAAAGGGATTGTCTTCGCGGGGCTGATCATCAATGCAGCCATCTCGGGCCTTGAGGCTTACGTGCTCAACGTGCGCACCCCCATCGCAGAGCAGAGTCTGGCGCCTCTACAACAGATCGTTTTCAAGTTTGCCAGGGCTGTGCTTCGAGGAAGATACACTCAGAGACACATAGATCGCACGCGGGCCCCCTCCAACATCGAGGTTCAGAGGCACCTACACTTTGGGGCGCTGTTCACGGAGCTACGCATACGACGACTTAAACGGTTGCAAGGAATGGTAGCACATCAGCAAGCTCATGAGCAAGCTATCGCAGCACTAGTGGGACAAGCCGAATGTGAGCAGCAGAATTTAGATGTAGATGCAAATGGGGTTGTTTAACCCACCGCCAATGCATGGCTAAAGCAGTTTTGGCAAGATTTAGAGGCACTCGAGGGGACCTCGGAGGGGCCAAATTTGCTCGCAGAGTTGGGAGGCAGTTTTTTTGAATCTGTTTAAAGGGGAAGCCAGGGACTCGTTTTCCAGAATAGATGTTTCAGAGCTCAGGTCCAAGGAGCTAGCGCGCACAGTTCCTCCTCCAGGCCAGGGGCCTGACGAAATCATCTGTCCCCCCACGCCAGAGACAGGGGGTGTGCCTGGCACTCTCTGCCCTATCTGTGAGCAAAGCTTCAGGGATCAGAAGAGTATGGCGGCGCATTGCGTGAGGGCGCGTGCCAAAGGTAGAACTGACACGGAGGAAATTCTGAGGAAGGTTTGCGCCACTGACAGAATCCCACACATTGCCACGTTGTCGAATTATTGTATCTTGTGCCAGAGCAATTTCGCTGATCGAGCCACAGCCCAGTGGCACCTGGCAGCGGCGATACTGAACAGACGTTGCATTTCTGACTTTAGCGCACGAGCCCCTCGGCGTCAACCCCATGCTATCACACAGTGTCCGCTGTGCTTGTTTGTCGCTCAAGCGCCAGAGCAGCTTGATCAGCATCTTGCCAGCACTCACGTTTTACCTCAGATTCAGCAGCACATCATTCATCTCGACGTCGGCGTGGCTGGTCTCGGGGATGGCGCAGGAGGGGGTCAGTGGCAGGCACCAGAAGCAGAACAAGGGCACGGGGCGCTGCACGGACACCCAGGAGGGGAAGCTACTATCGCAGATGGAGGCGCGGATGAGGGAGCGGGAGAAGAACGACAAGCACTTCAAAGGCCCGTCGGGCCACCCTGCCTGTTTGGCAATCAAAGAGTCCACCATCAAGTACGAGGAGAGCGTCAAGTCAGCAGGGGCAGGACACGAGTTCGAATATCCACACCTTCACGCAGGCACATCCATGGACGAGGAAATGCGATGCATCTTCGCGGTGAGAACCAGGCTCAAAGCCGACCGCCTCGCATCAGTGCCAGCGGAGTTCGAAGACTGGGGCGACACGTGCATGGCGAGCGAGAGGCAGCAGAAACAGGGAGTGGCAACTACGTTCAAATTCGTGGGCCATCGGCCCGTCGGGATCAACGAAGATCAAGAGACAGAG
>CAUYUJ010015607.1:143686-146186 GCA_963575745.1 Prorocentrum cordatum
TTTTTTTTTTTTTTTTCTTTTTTTTTTTATTTTGTTTTTTTTTTTATTACCGACTACACGACTTTTTGTTACTTACACGACCGTACACGACTATTGCCCTTCCCACCGAGGAAACCCGCGAGGGCCGCGCGAGAGCCCCCCCGCACAGGGGGGGGGGGGCGCCGGCGGCCCGCAGGTCGGGCGGCAGGCACGGGCTCCGGCGTTCCGAGAGGACCGCGGGCGCAGGGCGAAGGGCGCCGGCAGCAGAGGGGGGGTCCGGACGGGGCCAGGACGAGGAGGAGGAGGAGGAGGAGGCACGGGGCTAGGACGAGGAGGAGGAGGAGGAGGAGGAGGAGGAGGAGGAGGAGAGGAGGAGGAGGAGGAGGAGGAGAAGGAGAAGGAGGAGGAGGAGGAGGAGGAGGAGGAGGAGGAGGAGGAGGAGGAAGGGGTGGTTCGGACGGGCGGGCTCGTATCTCAGGGTCCCCGCCGCCGCGGCCGCCGCCTCCGCCGTCCTCCTCGGGCGGGTGGGTGGCGGGGGCGTGGGCGAGGCAAGCGGAGCCACCTCCTCTCGCCGCGAGGCGGAAAAAAAGCACGGCGGGAGACTCGTGGGGCAGCTGTCTGCCTCCGTGGGGCCCTCGCTGGGCACCAGGGCCGTCGAGCGTCGGCTCGGGATGGAGCACCACCAGTCCCCGGGAAGGGGTCTGGCCGGACGGGGCTAGGACGAGGATCAATCCGTTCCAGAGCGTTCTGGGCAGCTTTTCATAGCGTTCCGGAACGCTCTTAGAGGGCCGTGGCGCCCGGGACATCTTCCAGAGCCGCTGGATCTCAGAGATCCTCGATCTGCCCCTACCAGAGTTGATCCTCGTCCAGGCTTCGTCTTAGGGGTCGGCCTTGGTGCTGGGGGCCGCCAAACGGCGAGGTGACCACACCGTGTGGTGAGCCTCGGAGGAGGAGAAGGTACCCATAGCGCTACCCTTCGTCCGTCTTCCCCTTTTGGGGGCCTCCTGGGAGGCCCTCGTCGCCACCGCCGGATTCGCCTCGAGATTCTGGTCAGAACGCACCCTGGGAGCGGTCTGGGGAGCGGCGGTATCAGTACATTCTGAGTTCCCCAGAGCCAGTCCCCCTTCTCCTCCCCCTCCTCCTCCAGTGGGAGGATCTTCTTGCTCCCCGTTTTACCCTCCTCGCTCTGGGCCTGATCCACCCCCAACCCGAACCCGTTAAATACGTAGCGTTCTATTCCCGTCTGTATCGTCTGCCAGAGTACGGCCCACTCGATCCCCTTCTGTTCGGCAGACTCGAACTCGTGAGCTCGTGCTGCCGTGCAGGCTGTCGAATTGCCCCTCGGCTGTACTCGTCGATGGCGGCAGCGGCGGCGATGATGAGGACCTGACGTGCCCCCTTACTCAGACCCCCGACGCCGTGTGTGTGTGTTTTCACAACGTCGACCTCCAGAGGTCTGCATCCCTTCCCCGGGACCGCCTTTTCATCCTGAGTGGTTTTTCGACGGCTCCGACGCATGATAAGAGCCCCTGGAGGCCGAAATTAATGAACACAATCCCGTCGCGTTTTTTCCTCAACGCGAGGGGGTCAGGCCTCGGGGTGGCCGTGCGATCTTGCGACGGGAGTCGTTCTCCGAAGACACCTGGGGCGGCCGGGTGCTTTCCAGGGCCCCAAGGACCGTGCGGCGACGGACCGAGCGATGAGGTCTGTGGGCCTTCCGGAAACACCGCACGGTCCGTCCGCGAACTGGTTTGGGACCCCCCTTCCCCCAGACCCCCATCGAGGCATGAAAAAATGACGACGAGAGGTTTGCGTTCGCTACTTGGGGCCTCCAGTAGGGGGCCCTTGCCAGGCCGCGGGACCGTCAACAAAAACGACTCGGGAGAAAACACCGGTCCAGGGAAAGGGGTCGAGAGCTTAGGGGGTCGACGCTCCCAGACCCCAGGCTTCATGGGGTAGACGACGACGACCACCACCACCACCACCACCACGACCACGACGACCACGGCCACGACGACGACGATGACGACGAATATGACGGCGGCGACGACGACGACCACGACGACCACGACCACGACCACGACCACGACCACGACCACGACCACGACCACGACCACGACCACGACCACGGCCACGACGACCACGACGACGACGACGGCGGCGGCCAAGGCAACAGCGGCAACAGCGGCAACAGCGGCGGCAACGGCCGCGGCGACGCCGCCCCCGCCCAGAGGACGTGCGCCTCAAGGCCGCCCCCGGCCCCGCTGTTGCCCCCGTGCCGCCCGCAGCGGAGGAGGGGGTCGCCCGGGAGGGCTCCTGGCGCTCGCGGAGGGTCGGCGACCACAACGGGTATCCTCCTCCTCCTCCTCCTCCTCCTCCTCCTCCTCCTCCTCCTCCTCCGATCGGCACCGTTGGGGCCTGTGGAGCACGACACCGTCCTGGTCGGGTACCTCCGGAGCGCGGCGGAGAGCTCTCTATCGAGGTCCCCGCCCGTCCCCCCAGGCTGCCCCCGAGGGTGCCA
>CAUYUJ010015607.1:158686-161186 GCA_963575745.1 Prorocentrum cordatum
ACTACTACTACTACTACTACTACTACTACTACCGCTGCTACGACCAGCTCACACATGCGATCGCGACCGCAATCACCACGACTACTTCCATTACTCCTGCCACTACTACAGTTACTACTGCTACTACCGCTTCGATTACAACTACTACTGCTACGACTTCTCCACCTACTACGGTTGCAACGGCGAAGTTTACTGTTCGTATTACTATTACTATTCCTGCTACCCGTACCAGTACGACTTACACGGCTACGGCTATTACATTTATTTGTAAGGCCATTATTACGATTAGTATTGTTAGTGCTCGTAGTACTACTTTTTCTATTACAACCGCTACTGCTACTGCGATTGCCATTACGGCTACGATGGTGATTGTTTTGCTACTACCACTACTACTACGACGCCGACGACTACAAGTAGGACTGTTACGACCACGACTACATTTCCCATTGCAATTGCCACGGGAACTATTACTACGACTACTACCACTACTACTACCACCACTACTGCTGCCACTGCTACTGCTACTACTACTACTACTACTACTACTACTACGACTACGACTACGACTACGACTACTACTACTACTACTACTACTACTACTACTACTACTACTCTTACTACTACTACTACTACTCCTACTCCTACTGCTACTACTACTGCTCCTACTATTACTGCTACTACTAGCACTACTACTTCTACTACGACTACGACTACTACGGCTAATACTACCAGTACCACTGTTGCTACTACTAGTGCTGCTGTTATTAAGTCCGCTATTACGACCACGACGACTGCCACGATTGCGACTGCGACGAGTACTATTGCGATGTGCTTGTTCTTACTACGACTACCCGTGCTATCATTGCAACGGCTTTGCCGATTATTGTTGCTATGATTCGTATGTGAAATACTACTAGTATTGTTATAGTTACTTGTACTACTGCTACGACTGCTATTACTATTACCACTGCTAATACTACTGCCAGTACTACTGCTACTGCCACTACTACTTGGCATCGCTCGGACGTGTGCATTTTTTTGTCGGCGGGGACCATCGAGGAGCATCCTTAGTCATTTGGGAATGGAACAGGGAATGGACGCCCGAGCGATGGCCAGACTACTACTACTACTACTACTACTACTACTACTTCTACTACTACTACTACTACTACTACTACTACTATTACTAATACTACTACTACTACTACTACTACTACTACTACTACTACTACTACTACTACTACTACCCGCTCCACTGCTATTACTACTACTACGACTATTAGTACTACCACTACCACGACTACTACCACTACTACTACTACTACTATTGCTACGGCTACTTCAACTGTTACAACTACTATTGCCCCTACTCGTGCCCGCATGACGACGACGACGAGCACGACTACTGCCTGCACTACGACCACGACTGCTACGCCTACTACGCTTACTACGCATATTGGTACGCTTGCGACTACGACTACCACTACTACTACTATTTTTCGTTTTGCTACTACGACCAGTACTATTGATATTGTAAGTACGGGTACCTTACTACTCCTAGACCGAGCGATTGTGTTATTACTATTACCAGTACTTGTAGGAATACGATTACTGCTGAACGCTCGTGCTACTGCTACTACTGCTACCACTACTACGACTCTACTACTACGACTACGACTGCTACTGCCACTACTACAACTACTACTACTACTACTACTACTACTACTACTACTACTACTACTACTACTACTAGTACTACTACTACTACTACTACTACTACTACGACTGTGCCACCACTGCGGCTACGATGTTTAGAACCAATACTACCCCTACCAGTATTTCTTCTACTACTTCTACTACTACTGCTGCTACGACTACTACGTCCGCGACTACTACTAGTACGACTACTACTACTACTACTACTACTACTACTACTACTACCGCTACAACAACAACTACTACGACGACTACTACTACTGCTACTGCTACTACGACTACTACTACGACTAATATTACTACTACTTCTAGTACCACTACTACTACGACTACTACTACTACTACTACTACTACTACTACTACTACTACTACTACTACTATTACTACCAGTAGTACTACTACTACTACTACTACTACTACTACTACTACTACTACTACAACTACCACGACTCCTATCATTCTCGCGACCACCAGTGATAAAACACATAGTATTGTTACCACGGCGACGGCTACTATTTCGTGCCAGTGCTTCGACTACTGCGATTAGCTTGAATAGCACTACTACAGCGACTGTTACTTCCACAGCCTCTTATTACCAGTACTACGACGAATACTTTGTGAACACCAGCGCACTATAGTGGCGGCCCCCACGACCACGAGCACCACGACTACTCACGAGTACCCCAACTACGGCTACACATGCTACTACTACGACTGCTACTTCTATGGCTACTACTAGTAGCACGACAACTACGACCGCTACTCCCCCTACCACTACGACTAC
>CAUYUJ010015607.1:166186-202967 GCA_963575745.1 Prorocentrum cordatum
TCGAAAACCGGAGGGGCGTCACTACCGGTTCGACCCCCCCCCCACGCACCGCCAGCAAACGACTCCCGGTCCCTACCACCGCTCGCATCACATCCCCCACTGTTGTTCCCAGCACCACTGTCCTCACCACCACTGTCCCCACTGGTTCCACCACCGTCCCTATTGTCCCCACCAATGCCCCCACCACTGTCGCACTGTCCCCACTGTTCCCACAACTGTTCCCACCACGGTTCCACTCTCCCCACTGTCTCCACGGACCCAACCACTGCCTATCCCCATTGTCCCCACTGTCCCACTGACTCCTCCGCTGTCCCACTGAGCTGTCCCACTGTTTCCACCACTGTCCCCACTGTCCCCACCACTGTCCCCACTGTACCTCTGTCCCATTGTCCCACCGCCGTCCTCGCCACCGCCTTTACCAGTGTCTCCACCACCATTGTACCCTCCACTGTCCCAGTGTTTCCACCTCATTCCCACTGTCCCCACACCACTGTCCCCACCACCACCGTTCCCACCACTGTCCACTGTCCCCCCTGTTCCCACCATTGTCCCCACCACTGTCCCCACCACTACCGTCCCCACCACTGTCCCACTGTCCCCCCGCTGTCCCCACCACTGTCCCGCTGTCCCCTCACCACTGTCCCCACCAACACCGTCCCCACCACTGTCCGCACCCCCACTCGGTTTTCGAGGGGGGGGGGGGGGTTCGAACCGGTAGTGACCCCCCCCCCTTTTCATGATGAGCTGGGGGGGGGGGGGGGAGGGGTTCGAACCGGTAGTGACCCCCCCCGGTTTTCCGGAGGGGGGGGGGAGGGGTTCGAACCGGTAGTGACCCCCCCCGGTTTTCCGCCAGCAGCGGTAGAACACGCTCTTTCGAATCCCGAGAACGATGTTTTGGCACGCCACAGGGTCTTCAAACGGTTGTCTTCCAACAGAGCAGTTTCTTTAGTGGAAATGAGCCCTTGTAGGGGACTGTGAAGAGGGAGCTTGGAGGGAGGGTTTATTCCAACATCGTTGATGACTCTTGGGTTTACACTGGTCCTCCTCCTCTTCTCCTCCTTTTCCTCGTCCTCCTCCCCATTCCTTGTCTTGCATCGAATTTCTCCCTGCGCTCCCCGAGGCAAGTTTTCAGGCCGGGCCGAACGTTTCGCTTCAAGTTGTCTCACCTGTGTGACCCTGAAGCTTAACAAATGCCAACAGCTTCACAGATGGAGGGCGGCTGGTTTTCAACATGTGAATCTCGCCTGAGCACCGCGCACATTCTTTTTGAAATTTTGCAAGAGTTTCACGGATTGAGGACCGATGCTTTTCAGATGTTTGTCAGTAGCGCCGCGTGCATTCGTTTTTTTTTCAAAATGCGAGAGCTTCACGGATTGAGGGCGGTTCCTTTTCAAAATGCGGTTTTCGCTTAGCGCCGCGCACATTCGATTTTAAGAGCTGCAAGAGTTTCACGGATTCCCATGATCAGCGTACCAGGAATTGTGTTTTGGAAGGGCTCCCGATCATGATGGCGCAACAGATACGTTGATTCGTGGTGTTGAAGTCCGCGGAATGGTGCTCTGGCACGACTCAGGATCGTCAAAACGCAACCGTCAGGTTGTTCCGTGGCGTTGGAATCCCGAGAACGATGTTTTGGCATGCTTCAGGGTCGTCAAACAGTTGTCTTCCAACGGGGCACTTCTGCCCCCAGTGGAAATGAATCGTTGTATGGGGCCCATGCAGCGGGAGCTTGGAGGGAGGGTTTATTCCAACATCGTTGATGACTCTTGGGTTTACACTGGTCCTCCTCCTCCTCCTCCTCCTCCTCGTTTTCTGCCCCCCTCCTCCTCCTCCTCCTCCTCCTCCTCCTCCTCCTCCTCGTCCTCCTCCTCGTCCTCCTCCTCCTCTTCCGCCTCTTCCCCCCCGTCCTCCTCCTCCTTTTCCTCTTCCTCCTCCAATTCCTCCTCATCCTCCGCGTCCTCCTCCTCATCATCATCATCATCATCATCATCAGCATCAGCATCAGCATCAGCATCAGCATCAGCATCATCCTCTTCTTCGATCCTCCTCATCCTCCCGAATCCTCTTCTCCCTCGATCCTCCTCCACGCCCCGATCCTCCCCCTCATCCTCCCCCGCTCTTCGTCATCATCATGATCATCGTCCTTATCAGCAACAGCAGCAGCATCATCAGTATCATCGTCCTCGTCCCCGTCCTCCTCCTCCTCCGCATTTCCATCCTGCCACGCATCCCGGCTCCACTGCCTGGTGTTGCCAGGGGCCGAGCAGCGGCTGTCGTGAGATAGCGCCCCGTCCCCGCATGGGAGCAGAAGGAGGGTTTAGGCTGCTCGAAGTTGTTAGTGCTTGCTGGAGTCTCCAGAGGCTTCGGGGGACTCAGTGGACCCCCCCGATGCTTCCGAGTCCACTCCTGGGAGGATTTCCGGAGCCTTCGCGAGAGGGGGTGGGAGGGGGCTCCAGGCAAGCCGCAAGCCCCCGTACCCCTCCGTTCTTTGCCTGTCGCCTTCCTGCCACTGCCCTGCCCCCCCGCCCCAGGGCAGCAGTGGCTCTCGGACAACGCGTGCCTCGTGCGCGCCGTGGCCGGGAGGGGGGCGGGCCGCGAGAAATAGAGGGAGAAGCTAAGTGCGCTCGCGCCATATCTGGCATCCCGCCCTTCCCACCCATCCCTTCCCATGGGCGAGGGACAGAGGAAAGGAGAGCACGGGCACCGGACGGCAGGGGACGGGCACAGGATGGGAGGGGCGGGGAGCGGGAGGGGCGAGGGGACGTCCTGAGGGAGGGGGGGGGCGGGGACGGGGAGGGGGAAAGGGATGAGTCAAGCTAGGCGCGCTCTCGCCACATCTGCCAGCCTACCGCTCCCATCCCTTCCATTGCGCGGTGTTTTCTCGAGCCGCCGACGCGTGTCGTAGCGGACCTGGAACTCCAAAGGGGACCCCAGCGTGTTACGCGCGATCGGAGAAACAAGGAAGCTGCGTGCATTGGAGGAGCTGGTGGCGGATGAGCAAGAGGATGAGGAGGAAAAGGAGGAGGACGAGGAAGGAGGAGGACGAGGACGAACGGCAGCAGCAGCTGGTGGAGTGGAACGAGAGGCAGGAGCAGCAGGACTAGAAAAAGGCGGAGGAGGGGAAAGGGGGCGCGACAACCATACGTAGCACCCCGCAGTTGCAGATCAGAGTGAGGGGCGGCGGCGGGGACATCGGCAGTCTGCGAGGCTCTGAAGAAGCACGCCGCTGGTGCCTAATTTTTACAAGTTGTACAATGAGCTAGCCGCAGGCGCAGATATTCCCCAATTAGGCGTGCCTAAGGGCTTCCTGTTTGGTTACAGGTTGGTGCCTCAGGGGCTTACTCTGCCCGGTTCCCGGAAATTCATTGGGTTCCGCGGGTTCCCCGGGTTCCCCGGATGTTTCATGTCAGGCAATGCCGAGCAATGCCCCCAGGCGACTCATGCCAAGCAAAGCCAAGCAACGCCAAGCAATGCCAAGCACTGCGCCCATGCAATAGGAAGCTTTCCCCTACTTGGGGTCGCGCCGGGCTCATTTCCGTTAAAGCAATGTGGGTGGTCGCGGGGTGGGTCGCGGGTGGGTCGCGGGTGGGTCGCGGGCCAGGTCGCGGGTGGGTCGCGAGTGGGTCGCGAGTGGGTCGCGGGTGGGTCGCGGGCTGATTGCGGGTGGGTCGCGGGCCGGGTCGCGGGTGGGTCGCGGGTGGGTCGCGGGTGGGTCGTTGGTGGGTTGCGGGTGGGTCGCGGGTGGGTCGCTGTCGGGTCGCGGGTGGGTCGCAGGTGGATCGCGGGTGGGGTCGCGGGTGGGTCGCGGGTGGGTCGCGGGTGGGTCGCGGGGTGGGTCGTTGGGGGGGGGACGACGGCAACAAAAACAGCAACAACAACACAGCAACAACAACCACAACAACAATAGCAGCAGCAGCAACCACAACAACGAATTACAATAACGATAACAAGCGCAACAACAACAACCTCAATCTAAAACTCAATAGCAACAGCCAGCATAACAATACCGAGATCAACAACAATACCAATAACAAGAACAACAACAAAAAACAGCAACAACAATAACAATCCGAACTGAAGAACCTCACTGCAGCCACGCGCCCTGGGTCAGTGAATGACCGCTCGGCCCTCTCATTCTGATAATAGGATTCGAATCCAGAAGAGAGGCCCGTACTGGGGCGAGAAAGCAACTGTTGAACGACCAGAGCAACGCGTCGGTTCGACAACGAGGCCCACGCTGCTGCGGGAGCACAGTTTTGAAACACCGAAGGCAATCGGGAAAAAAAAACAACAGAAGCTCATTGCTTCAACTCTTGCGTTGCGTGTAACAAACAGTTCACACGCGGAGAGGGCCGGTTATCTTCCGGATGGAGTCAGGGGAGAGAGGAGAGAGTGTTATTCAGAATGGGTAGCTGTTAAGGGGAGGGGGAGGGCGGCCGCTGGACGGGGAGGGGAGAGCGGATGAGTCAAGGGGGGAGGGGGAGGGACGCGGGGGCCTGCACCGAGCGGCGTCGCGACACTGCGGGCGCCAGCGTCGTTCGCCTCCTCGCGAGAAGCATCACTCTGCAGCCCGAGCCGGTACGTCTTGTTTGCGCACTGCCTGTTATCTCGACGGCCATGCAAAGAAACGATAGTCAAGGCGCTGAAATAAGGAATAATTTGTGTTCGACAGGGGCTCAATCCCCCTGAGGTCCTTCCATGATTGTTTCTTCAGCCATCCTCGTGCACGCTGGCGCTTGTGTTCCCAAAAAGATCCGCTCCTTATAGCCCGACTGCAGATTGTTCCCCACATCCTCCATCCCGCCATCCCGCCATCCCGCCATCCCGCCTCGCCTTCTCCTCGTCCACTCACGAAGGAAGGCTCCACGGCTACACCATAATTTGCCAGCGTGGACCCCGTAGGGGGAGGTCTTGCACCTTGGCTGTGTCAGCAACGTGGCCGGACGCAAGCTATGCGGGCTGCAGGCAATGTGATGCAGCCTACGTGTGGTGAAAATCTCATGGTGCAAGCAACGCGGTCTAAGCATTGTGGCGCAAGCTGCCTGTGGTGCAAACTACGGGGTGCAGGCCACGCGGCGAAAGCCACGTGGCGAAAGCTGTACTCTGCAAGCCTCTGCAGTGCGAGATCTGCGGTGGAAGCAGAGCGGTGCACGCTTCGGTGGCGCACGCAGCGCGGTGAAAGCAGCGCAGGGGCCCCCACGAGGCGCCCACGGCTGCCCACCGGGCGAAGCGTCGACACGTCCGGGCACCGCACGGGGGCGCCCACGGGGCGCCCCGCGGCCGCCCAGCGAGGGAGGCCTCGACACACCCATGCAATGACTTCGGGTCGCGGAGGTAAGACCTAGGAGCAAGCCCTGCTTGAGGAATGGCAGCGTTTCTCATCTCTCATGTCGTGCTGGCTTGGGTGGGAGCCTTTTCTTGTTTCCGAGGATGGGTCCGAGTTGCCTGTCGCTCTGGGTGCTTGCACGGTCTGATTATGTTACCGAAGAAAAGGTTGTCTCGCTGGTGCGTTCGCCCCATGTCATGATCACCTGGGGACCCCCGTCCCGCGGAACGACGTTGTCGCCGCAGCGGCGGAAGGTTGTCTGCATTTCTGCACGAAAGTAGACCGTTTCTGACGTATTTGAAAAATTGTGTTCTCGGTGGTCCATCCGTCGAATTTTGTCGGATGCGTGGCGCAAGTATTCACAGGGGAGCATCCGCCCAACGGAACCACGTTGTCGCCGCAGTTGTGGCAGTGGTGGTCGCACTCTCGCATCAGTGAAGTTGGTGATTCCGTTGCGTGGTGTGCCACATGTGTAAATTCCTTCCGGTCTCCAAGGGAGCGGCGCTCTCGCCGCAGCGTTGACCGTAGCCCTGCATCAGTTGGACAACGGTCCCGACAGAGAACACCCTCGCCCTCCCCATCCTCCCCTCCCTCATGCCCTCCCAGCTCTTGATTCCCCGGGTGGAGGTCGTAATTGACTAGTTCGACCGTTCTGGACCAAAGCCTCTCCTGACACACGACTCTGCGAATTGAGAGGGGTGCAAAGAAGTGGGATGTGTTTGTTTGGTTCGGTTTGTTCATCCTCCTCGTCTTCGCTTTCCTCCTCCGCCTCCGCCTTGTTGTCCCCAGGACCATATCATAGCCCTTGATCGGGAGGAGGAGGAGCAGCAGCAGCAGCAGAAGGAGTTCGATTTCTGGTAGGCCGCCGCTCTCCCGGAATTCGCCGCGCCGATTTGCGCGAGCCCCAGGCTCGGTCGGTATCGGGCGGCGGCCAGACAACGCCTTTGCCGCGCACCCACCTACAGTGGAAACCCGTACCGAGAAACACCCTGCTTGCCTCCAGGGTGCCCTGGGTTTCTTGGTCTTCGATGGCTCTGCTATGGAAGGCGTGACGTTCCCACATCACCAAGATTATGATGTTCCAATCTACTTTAGCCTCGATCACCAGAAATTATTTCGAGTACCAGGAAAATACCGAATCGTGAAAGTTTTCACGTGTCGGGCCCTGTGAGGCGATACTCGTTCGACATTGTTTCGACACCTTCCTGGGTGCTCGAAATCATTTCTGGGATGTGGTCCTTAAGTACGATGGGAGCAACGCACCGAAAATCAATGGACGCGGTGGGGTCTCAGGGTTGGGTTCCTTGTGGAAGGGTTCTTGTGGTCGAGCTCCTACTGCACACTTGAGCTCACTTCCGAAGTTTGCGGTGCCGCCCCTCGGGGACGGGCCCTCGTTGGCCACGGCTGGGCGCAGCTCGAGAACCCCAGGCAAGGCGGCGCTTCCCACGAGGGGGCCGCGGGACGGTCTAGAAGTGGCCCATGGCCAGAAGTTGTGTTCTCGGTCTGCGGCTTCGGCGTCATGGAGGGTGACTGCATGGCACGGAACGCATGGCCACGGCTGGGCGCAGCTCGAGAACCCCAGGCAAGGCGGCGTCTCCCGCGAGGGGGGCCGCGGGACGAATTAGAAGTGGCCCATGGCCAGAAGTTGTGTTCTCGTTCTGCGGCTTCGGCGTCATGGAGAGTGATTGCATGGCACGGAACGCATGGCCACGGCTGGGCGCTGGATTTCAGCAAGAGTCCATCAGCTCTGCGGCTGCTGCTACCAGTCAGGAGTTTCCCGTGCGGCTTTCGTTTGTTGCCCAATGTTGTATGCCATCTGGAGTTTGGAATCAGAAAGCAAAAGCTAGGATGAGCACCCCATTAATACCAGCCCGCC
Organism: Prorocentrum cordatum; assembly: GCA_963575745.1. Classification (NCBI taxonomy): domain Eukaryota; class Dinophyceae; order Prorocentrales; family Prorocentraceae; genus Prorocentrum; species Prorocentrum cordatum. The sequence continues at coordinate 173,389 of CAUYUJ010015607.1, forward strand.
GCCATGCGTTTGATCTGGATGTTTTTCTCACGCGTGTACATACGCACTATACACCGCGCTGGTGGACCTGGGAAGCCGCACGAGGTGTCTTTCAGGCATGTTGCCACTTCGCGGCGTCCCGGCAGTCTCTTGGAGCCTTCTGTGGGCAGCTTGGGCCCCGTTGGGAGCATCTTCGGCCCCGTCGGGGGCGTCTGCGGTAGCCGCGTAGGGCGTGGCATCGGGACATTGACGCACCGCGTGGCGCTATTGGAGCTGATTGGGGGCTCCCAGGAGCCGGTTCTGCGAGGTCCTCCGTGCGGAAGCGTCAGTTTGGAACTCATCGCCAGCGTCATCGGATCCCCCTGACTTCCAGAATCGACGACAGCAGGTGTGCCGTGGGGCCGCCCTCTTTGCGCCGCGGGTCAGGATGGCGTGAGCAGCACCCGCAGAGTTTTGAGGCGAGCATGTTGCATAGACGCGTGGCGCTGGCAGGTCGCTCCGCTTGTGGAGCAGATACGGTCCGCGCTAGACGTTGTGGGCGAGAACCTCGAGGGCGGCGGGGTGACAGCGCTTTTCATGGATGCAGGGGCGAGGAGTAAATTGGAAGGTCAGTGAGCAGCGACAGAACACCGCAGCGTGCAGCGCAGTCGTCTGCCAAATACGCAGTCAACGCGAGTTATTATGCCATGTGTTCCCATCCGTTCTAGTATGATGAAGTTTCTCACTTGTGGGACCCAGAGTGGTTCTCCCCTCGCTATGCAAGCTACCCCACAGTGCCCGAGAGGGGGAGTGGGGGACCCAATTGGGAATCCCCCTATCCCCCCTCGCCCTGCAACCCGCAAGCTGAGTTGACACAATGTTCGCCCCCCAAGACGCCCCAGCGCATCCGCCAGCCATCCGCGAGAGGCACCATACCGAAGCGACCGCGCCGGTGTGGGATCACACTGGGCCTCCTGCTCACACCAGCGCGCCTGCGCCTGGGGCCACCCGCAGGCGATCGCTGCACCAAAGGTGGGGGGGAGACCCGAGCTGGTCCTCCCCAGCCGCCCGCTCAATGCACCTGGGCCACCCGCCCGCGACCCCTCCCAGAGGGGTTGTGGGATCGAATTCGGCCACCCTCGGAAGCCGGGCAAGGGCTGCCAAATCCGCGGCTGCTAAAATCGACCTCCGGGAAGTTGTCTTCGTCCTTCCGGGAAGAAGCCCGTTGACTGTTTCGCGTGCCGCGCCTCATTCCGGGAAGTTGTTTTTTCCTTCCGGGAGGGCCGTTTTAGCAGCCACGGTTTTAGCAGCCCTCGCCCAGCTTCCGACACCCCCCTCCCGTGTCGACCCACTGCCCCAGTGCACTCGCACGCCGAGTCCTGGCACCTCTGCCCCCCCAGGGGTGCGGGAAGAGGGGCAGGCGGAGAAGCGCGCGAGCGAGGGAGCACGAGAACGCGAGGCATGGGCGCGACTGGCGCGGAAAGGGGGGGGCGGGAAGGGCGCGAAGGGCGGGGTGGGTGGTTCGGGAGCGGGAGACAGAGGCGAGGGGGGAGGGCGAGGATGCTGGGGAAGCCGATCTGCCCCCCCCCTTCGGCGAGAGGGACGTCCGCCCACCCCGGAGGTGACCCTGAACGACGTGCTGTTGGAGAGCCAGAGCAGCCCGTGCAAGGCCCTGCGCTGCCTGCTGGCCAACCTGCAGGCCCCCGCTGCCCCGGGGCGGGGGCGTGGGGCGGAGGGCCAGGAGGAGGACTCTGCCCAGACTTCCTCGCGCCGTGAAAGGAGCACGACGGGAGGTTCTCCTCCGTTTTCGGCCTCAGGGGGCCCTCGCCGGGCTTCGGGACCGTCCAAGAACGACTCGGGATGAAAAACCGGTCCCCGGGAAGGGGTCCAGGCTCTTGGGGGGTCACATCATGAAGAAATCACGACGCCGGGGGTCAGGGTAGGCCTCCGACGGGGTCGGAGTAGATGGGGTCAGAGGATCGCGCCGCATCGCCGATGCATCGCCGATGCATCACCGATGCGGCTCGATGGGAAGCCCGATGTGTTTCACGCCGACGTCGCCGATGCACCGCCGACGTCGACGATGCATCGGCGATGCGGCGCGATCCTCCGACCCCACCTACTCAGACCCCATCTCTGAGGACGAGAGAGGTCTGGGGAGGAGGGACGGCGCCGGTGGGCACCCAGGCGTCGCTGGTGCGGCGCCCCAGAAGCTGAGAGCCTCGCGGGCGGCGCTTCCCCAGGCCACCGCACCATGCACTCCACGCGTCCCAGTCATCGGCCAGCGTCGGGGCGGCTGCGCCCACGCGCACGGGTTTGCCAGGGTGCCAAGGCTGCGCTGCGCTCCTCGGGAGGAGGGCGAGGACGAGGACTAGGGCGAGGACGAGGGCGAGGACGAGGCGAATGAGTTGGCAGACGGTGGCCCCAGTGGAGGCCTCCGGACCCGCCTCCCTCCATCCCTCCCCCCTGCCTCCCTCTCCATGTCCCCTGCCCGTGTCCCTCCGTGACGGCATGCACGTACCCGTTACCACCTTGCAGAAATAGTTCTTGCGCCACGATGTGGCCTACCACAGAAGACAAATCGGGACAGGAGCACCGCCGTTGTAAGAGCTCGCGTCGGGCGCTCGCAGCGGAAAGGGGCCCCGACCTTCCACGGGGCCACGGAAACAACAAGTTGCCAAAAAAAGCGCTTGCTCACCCTGCACTGATAGCCCATCTGAACACCACCCTCCTCTCTCCCCTGAACATGCCCCGTCGTGGCCCCGCCTCCTCTCTGGCGCATCGCCTTGTCGCACGCAAGATGTCGCCGCACCGTTTGTTCTGACGCGCGGCCGCACGTCCGGAGGAGGGCGCTTCGGCCACCAGGGCAAACTCTGCCTCGAGCACAACGCTTGCTAGGGGGGGGGGCCGCGGCGCTGGCTGCGTCTCCTGGGGCGCGGGACGCGGGGCCTACCGTGTGGGCTTGCCGTGGTGGCGGCGTCGTCCACCTTGGGCGCATCGAGGACACACGGCGCTGCGACAGAGGTGGCTTCCATCATATTGATGAGTGTCCGAGTGGTCCTGGAGGAGGAGGAGGAGGAGGAGGAGGAGCAGCAGCAGGAGGAGCAGGAGGAGGGGGAGGAAGGGGAGGAGGAGGAGGAGGAGGAGGAGGAGCAGGAGGAGGGGGAGGACTGAGAGGGAGGAGGAGGAGGAGGGAGGAGGAGGAGGAGGATGAGAGAAGGAGGAGGAGGAGGAGGGGGGGGGAATGGGTGGAGGAGGTGGAGGAGGAGGAGGAGGAGGAGGCTTCCATCAGATTGATGAGTGTCCGAGCGGTCCCTATCCCTGCGCACGCGCGCGGCTGCAACGGAAACTCTCGGCCCAGGGGCGGGCACGCCGGTCGAGCGGCGCACTCCTCGGGCACGCGAGGCGGGGGCGCTGGTCGGGTAGGCGCCGCGGGCCTGCGTGTGGGGCGCTGCGGCTGGGCACGCGGATCGGGCTCGAACAGATTGGGAGCACCCTTCCCCGTGATCCGTTGGCGGCGAGCGAGGGGGGGGGAAAATGAGAAGCAAGGGGCCCTCTCAGAAGGCCGCGGGGCTTCTCAGAAGCCCTCGCTCCTTCTGAGAAGTGTTCTGCGTCTTCGGGGGAGGCTTGGGAAACTCCTCAGAAGGCCGGGGGACATTCTAACCCTTTGAGAAGGCCTTCTCTTTCTCGTTTCCCCCCTCGCTCGCCACCAAGATCGGGTTCGAACAGATTGGAAGCACCCTTCCCTGTTGTCCGCGTTGCGGGGGCATGTGTGTACACATACACGCATATTCGCTTAGACATGCTAGACTGCAGTGGCGCTTCGCGCCGTGCACCTGGGTTCCTGAAGTTTGGCATTCAGGCGGAAGGGCAGGAAGGTGGAGCAGAAAAATTAGCGATAGCTCATTGTTGCCTTTTTTTCAGACGTCGTCGTCATAATAATGTTATGTATGTTGTCCTTCTCTCGTGCTTCGTCTTCGTCTTTCTCATTCTTGCCCTACCCTTCGAATTCTTCCCTATCCTCCTCACCTCTGTTTGCGGAGGCTCCTCCTTGGATGGCCTTTCGGGGGCCTCACGAAAGTGTTTAAGGGCTTCTTGAGGCCTTCTGGGCCTCTGGGGCTGCCTCGGGCCACCCTGCTTCCAACCGCGGTCTCCCTGAACGACGGGGTCACCATCTGGAATGTCTAGGGGGGCGTTTGGGGGCCGCCTTGGGTCGTCATTGGACCCTCTTCGGGCCATATTGGGGTCCTGGTTGGTTGTCTTGAGGCCCGTCTTGGACTGCTTGGAATCCCTTTTCGGATAGTTTGGGGGGCGATTTGGGGCCTCCTGGGCGGTCTCGGACGCCCAGAAGACCAAAGACCAGAGCATTCTTAAAATCATACAACAACACATGGGAAATCAATGTTTCTGTGCGCGCGGGAGGTCTCTATCCGCGTGTGCGACTTCCCCATCGGAACACGATCTTGCTGCATGACGTTCCCGCTGCAGCGTTGGCCCGTCGTCGGGATCGGCGATGTGCTTCCGCTGCCGAAATTCAACAATTCGTTTGAGCTCTAATATTTTTTCCCGTGATATTCGATCTTATTCCCGCTCGCCATCTTGATCTCAGCTCGATCGGGTACCTTTTACTGCCAAAAAGCACTCCGGCGGGATCGGCCGTTTCGAGTCATCTTGATATGCGGCATCGGTTTTCTCACTCAGAATGGCGGGCCCATCACAGCCTGGGCCACACTTCTGGATCCGCATCCTCCTCGTCGTTGTCGCCCCCATCCCTGCCCCCTCCTCCGCCTCCCCTCGGTCATCCCGCTCCTCCTGCTCGCACTGCTGCTGCGCCTCCCCTTCCACATCCTCCTCGTGCTCCTGCTCCGACGGCGGCGAGGACGACAAACGACACGGCGAGGTAAGAAACGAATGCAGGGACGCGAACGACGACGACGACGACGACGACGACGACGACGACGACGACGACGACGACGACGACGACTCCAGTGTACATAGCTCCCCTTCCTGACCCCGCATCACACGAGGAGGTCAGTTGGGGGCTCAGCTCCGCTCGGACATCCGTCAGCGGACATATATATATATATAGAGAGAGAGAGAGAGAGAGAGACAAAACAAAAAAACGCTAGCGCAGTGGGACGGGATGGGCGTGAGGGGTAGAACAGCAGATATGGCGCGAGCGCACCCGGCTTGCCCTCCCCCTCTCTCCCCACTTCCTCCCCGTGGCTTGGGGGGGGGGCGGCGCTCATCCGCGCGGCCTCTGGGGAGCTCCGCCTCCACGCACCCCTGCGCAGGATGGGGGAGGACCGCCTGCGCTGCGGCCTGACCCTGCATGACCGACTCGACCTCAGCAGTGGCGCACTCCCGGATCCAGAAATGCTGCCCTGCGGCAGTAGCTCCGTTCCCGCCGAACTGAAGGATGGCCAGCGCCTTGCCGTCGAGAACGTGTCGACAAGAATCCGGAAACGCCTGCGGGTCTTCGCCGCGATCCTGTCCGCCGTGTCCATGGTGAGGTGCAGGGCATCGTCACCGTAAATGGTCTTGTTCAGGACGACGCTACATGCACGCAGGAGCAGGAGGAGGAGGAGGAGGAAGAGGAGGATGAGGAACGCTGCGTGCTCGAGCATCAGCTCCGATCAAGGTCAACAACAAAGCGGAGGAGGAGGAGGAGGAGGTAGGAGGAAGGAGGGGAGGAAGGAGGAGGCAAGACGGCAGAGAGAGAGAGAGAGAGCCTGGGGGCGGGCGAGGAGGGGAGCCTGGAGGAGGAGCGCCCGGCCGCTCCCCGGCCGCAACGGCGGCCCGCCTCGGCGCAGCCCCGAGACCGCAGAGGTGGTGCCACCAAGGGGGCGGCCCGCGACCTCGGCGGCCCTCGCGGAGCCCCGCCTCGGCCCACGGAGAGCCCTCCGCGGAGCCCTCGCGTCGGCCTGCGGAGGGCCCCCCCGGCAGCCCCTCGCCGAGGGCCCGCGAGGATGCTCACCGAGCGCGCTCCATTGAGCACTCGCGAAGGACCCACTTGCAGACGTGGGAAAAAAGCACGCGTTTGCATCGAGGTAGGATGCCGTCACTCCCCCGCGGCGGATCCAGGTCCTCTGCGAGCAGGCAGTTGCCTTGCGAGTCGTGCAACGCGCGCGTCGAGATTCAGCAGCGGGGGAGAGCTCGGTCCCGAGGGAAACGGGCCGTGTGCCCCGGGGCCCTCCCCCAGGAAGCCAGCTTTTTGTCCTATATCGAAGCCGTTCTCGGACAGCCCCGGTGCCCGTGGAGGGCCCCAAGGGCCTGAGAGCGGCGAAAGCGTGATAAAGTAAGAAACTCAAGTGTGATGTTAGAAGAAGAAAGAACGCCATACACATGAACTGTTGGCGCTCCGCGCGGATTTCTTGGATCCGCGCTGGGCCCCCCTTGCAGCGCCTCCGGCGCTGCCCCTGGCGCGCTCCGCGCGCCAGGAAGGGGCGTCCATCGCAGATCCAAGAAATCCACGCGGAGCGCCAACAGTTTATGGTTTGGGCGTTTTTTCTTTTCCTGGATATCACACTCGAATTGTTTATCACATTTGAGCCGAGCCTCGTTCTCTTCTCACACTCGAGAATTTGTATCGCACTCGAGCCAGGACCCGTGGCCCCCGCGGCGCGGGGAGGCGGCGCCGCCCCGCGGGCCATGGGCCATGGGGCCAGCCCCCCCCCCCCCCGGCGCCCCTGATGGGCCCATTTTCCACCACCCCTTACACAAGGTAGGAGAGAGAAAAAGATGAGGAGGAGGAGGCGGAGGAGGAGGGTAGAGGAGGAGGAGGGAGGAGGAGGAGGAGGAGGAGGAGGAGGAGGAGGAGAGGAGGAGGAGGAGGAGGAGGAGGAGGAGGAGGAGGAGGAGAGGAGGAGGGAGGGGAGGAGGAGGAGGAGGAGGAGGAGGAGGAGGAGGAGGAGGAGGAGGAGGAGGAGGAGGAGGAGGAGGAGGAGGAGGAGGAGGAGGAGGAGGAGGAGGAGGAGGAGGAGGAGGAGGAGGAGGAGGAGGAGGAGGAGGTGGAGGAGGAGGAGGAAGGGGAGGAGGAGGAAGGAAGGGGAGGAAGAGGAGGAGGAGGAGGAGGAGAAAGACAAGGAGGAGGAGGAGGAGGAGGAGGAGGAGGACCTTTTTATCCTCCCTTCTCCCCCGTCCTACATGCCCATGACTTTGTCCATGAGCCCCCCTCGAGGTCTGGGGCACCCTGGGCGACGGCCAGGACCTCTGCGCGCCGGCCCCGCCCTCCGCAGGCCCCGAGAGCTGCGCACCGAACCCTGCAGACCCCCTCGCGCTGTGAGAAAGTTGCGACGGGAAGTGTTTCGCGATGCTCCGCCTCCAGGGGCCCTCGCTGGGCCTCGGGACCGTCAAACACAGCAACTCAGGATGACAGGCCGGTCCCCGGGAAGGGGTCCAGGTCATGGAGAAGTCACGACGTCATGGAAAAGTCACGACGTCATGGAAAAGTCACGAAGTTCTGAGGGTCCTGCGTCGGGCCACTCTTTGCGTGCAGCCGAGAGCAGACGAGCCGAGGGCCGAGGCTTCGGGAGGGGAGGCTCGGGGCAGCGCGGAGGCGCCTGAAGAGTCGAGGGCCCAGGACCGAAATTCTGGAAGGGCGCGCCTCGAGCAGTGGCGATGCGTCCCGGCTTGCCGATAGGCCCACCAGAGAATGTCCTGAGAGCTTTTTTTGAGGGGGCCTGCACGAGATGTTCTCAGAACATGTATGGCTGAGACTGTCTTGTGTCAAGACACCAGTTTTATACTGGTTGTATGCGAAAGCCCTGGCTGAGGTCGCCTTAACTGCCATAAACAACAAAGTGGTTTAAAGCTAACAAGTCAATGTCAAAAGAAGACGTAGCATTCGTCTTATAACTATCGATCGGTAACCCACCATATGTCGTTTCAAGCGCCTTCCCCCCAGGCGATATCTCCCTACCTAGGCTCTGCCTAGAAGGGTTCTTACTCTCTATCCTCAAGGGGCCAGGCAGTGGGGCCCGCCCCGGGCGGTTCCCCCCGCATCCGCCCCGCGGTTCCCCCCAGTTACGTCCCCTTAGCTTAGCGTTGCTTATCTCATCTTAGTTTAGTTTTTTTTATATTAGCTTAGCTTAGCTTCATCTTAGCTCAGGTTTATCTTATCTTAGCTGACCTTCATCTTGGCTTCGCTGAGCTGTAGCATAGCAGAGCACAGCATCGCATAGCATAGCGCAGCATAGCATAGCATAACATAGCGCAGCACAGCATGTGTGTAATTCCCTACCTAGGCTCTACCCTACCTAGAAGGTTAGCTTGGCTTTGCTTCGCTCAGCTCAGCATAGCGCAGCGCTGCATTAGCATAGCATAGCATAGCACAACATAGCCAAGCATAGCATAACATAGCATATCACAGCATAGCATACCATTGTATAGCATAGCATAGCGTAGCATAGCATAGCGCAGCCTAGCATAGCATAGCATGTCATAGCATAGCATAGCGCAGCATAGCACAGCGCAGCATGGTATAGCATAGTTTAGCATCACATAGCATAGCAAAGCATAGCATAGCATAGCATGGCGCAGCATGGCATAGCATAACATGGCATATCATAGCATAGCATAGCATAGCATAGCATTGCAATTAATGCTGCTTTCCTAGGGGCTCCAACTTCTAGGTAGGGTCGCACTGGGGTAATTGATTATAAGAAATGTCGTGGTAGGCCTATAGGAATGCTGGGGACGGACGGCCCCTGCTCACAGCCCAGTTTTGCCAGCGCATTGGAATACGGAGCGGGCTTGGGTTTGGAAGAGGCTCGATGTTCTTTAAGTCAATCCATGGCTGTTCCTCTACGGTCGGACCGAGGTGCAAGATCGAGGTCGGTTCGGGGAGGGTACCCTAAAGTTAGTCATGTTTGCTGTATGTTCTTGAGCATCCGGGGGGGGGCTCGAGTGCTCTTCGGTTTGGCCGACCGAGGGCATCACGCTCCTGAAGGATGTTATTATGTCCTAGGTCTGGTCGTAGCCCTCCTCGTTCACGCAGGCGCTTCTGGGCCGAAGAGGGGCTTCGTTCCTAATTGATCGTTCCTGTGTTGAGCAGCCCGACTGTAGGCCTATCCAACAAGACACCAGTTTGCCAGCACGTGCCCCACGGAGGTGTTGCATCCTTCGATGGCCCCAAGGGATCCACAGAAGCTCTGGGGCACCTTAGGGCCCTAATATTCGCCCACCTCCCCATTCCAACCCACCCCCAGATCTCCCTCTGTCCTCCCCAGAGCTCCCCACCCTGCGGCCGCGCGCAATCTCAGGTCCTCCCTTCTCCTCCCCAGATCCTCCCCAGAGCTCCCTCCTCCCCAGAGCTCCCCCGTCCTCCCAGAGCTCCTCCCCCATCCTCCCCAGAGCTCCCCACCCTGCAGCGCCAGCCAAGGCCTGCGGCCGCGCTCGCGCGGGCCTCGTCCCCCCCCAAAGGGACCCCATGGATTCGCCCGCCGCCGCTCGGAGAAGAAGTACGGTAGGTTCATGCGGCGTTGGCGCGCTGGCGACGCCGGCGAAGGCGTTCAAGGTTGAATATTGCGACGCGGATGCACCGATGGACGATCGATTCAAGTTTAATTGATCGACGCATTGACAAACACCTTTGCGCGCGCCGACGCCGCACGAACCTGCCGCAGCTGCATGAGCATAGACTTTCAGAGGTCCGCGCGGATTTCTTGGATCGGCGTTGGGCACCCCCCCTCCCCATTCCCTCCCCCTTCCAACCCCCACCCTCCTCGAATTCTTTACGCTTCGCGTATCCCCACCAGCCCATCTCACAACAGCAACTCTTGCGAAGCATGCCGACAGTCGTGTTTTTCAGGCGTGTGTCCGCTTGGCCCCGCATATCTCCCCTGTTACTCCTTCCTCCCGCCTCCTTGTACATCCTCCTTGTGGGGGGAGCGGGAGAAGGACGAGGCGGAGGAGGAGGGAGAGAAAGCGCTCCTCGTGGTTTGAGTCGTTTGGGGTTTCTCGTCCTGGTGTGAGTCGTTCGGGCCCTTCTTCCTGGTGTGAGTCGTTCGGGCTCTTCGTGGTGTGAGTCGTTCGGGCTCTTCGTCCTGGTGTGAGTCGTTCGGGCTTCTCGTGGTGTGAGTTGTTCGGGCCCCTCGTCCTGGTGTGAGTCGTTCGGGCCCCTCCTCCTGGTGTGACTCGTTCGGGCTCCTCGTGGTGTGAGTCGTTCGGGGCCCTCGTCGTGGTGTGAGTCGTTCGGGCTCCTCGTGGTGTGAGTCGTTCGGGCGCCTCGTCCTGGTGTGAGTCGTTCGGGCCCCTCCTTCTGGTGTGAGTCGTTCGGGCTCTTCGTGGTGTGAGTCGTTCGGGCCCCTCGTCCTGGTGTGAGTCGTTCGGGCTCCTCGTGGCGTGAGGCGTTCGGGCACCTCGTCCCCTTTTGGGGCGTCTTGGGGGCCTCTTGGCGGCCCCAGGGGCTTCTAGGAGCGTCTTGGGTGCCTTGGGGGAGCCTCTTCGGGCCTCTTGGGAGCCTCTTGGAGGCCGTTTGGGGCGTCTTGGGGGCCTCTTGGCGGCCCCAGGGGCTTCCAGGAGCGTCTTGGGTGCCTCGGGGGAGCCTCTTGGGGCCTCTTGGGGGCCTCTTGGGGGCATCTTGGGGGCCTCTTGGAGGCCTCTTGGGAGCCTCCTGGGGGCCTCTTGGGGACATCTTGGGGCCTCTTGCGACCTCCTCAGAAGCGCAAATGAGCGCTGCCCCCTGAGAAGGACAACATGAGGCCAAAACCTTCGTAAAAGCAATGATTTTGCTATGAAGGAAGAGGAGCGCTGCCCCCGTAGAAGGCCAACATGTGGCCGAAACCGTAGTAAAATCATTGATTCTGGCTTCAAAGAAGAGGAGAGGGTTTTTTCTCTCCCCCCCCCGTCGGGGGCAGAATCCTCGTGAGGGGTGTCGTTTTTTTAGCCCTCCCAGGAGTCGAAAAGGCCCCCCCTGACCACCCGCGGAACCCCCTCTCCAGGTCCAGGGGGAGGGGGTAGGGGGAGGGGTAAACCCCTCCCCGAAGGGGAAGAAGGGGGGTTGAGAACAGAGAGAGCTCCCTAAACCACTCACGCCCAAAGGGCTGGTGGGATTTCCGACGGCTCGATATCGTGGCTCACGAGTGTTTGGTTCCGAGAGCAAGTGTCATTCAAAGCGTCCCGCCAGCCACTGCGAGGAAGAACAAGAAGATGAGGGACAGGAGGGGGAACAAGAGGAAGTAATGGAGGAGGATGGGGAGGCGGAGGAGGAGGAGGCGTCCTGGTGACATGCTGGGAGCGTCAACCAGTGGCCTTCTGCGCTTGCGAAGGACCTGTCGCCTCCTGTCCGCCCCCTCCCTTGGAGGCAGTTTCGAAGCCCTTGGGAAGCTGTTTGGGAGATTATGGGGGTTCGTCTGGGGTTCCTTCTGGGCCTCTTGGGAGCCTCTTAGGGCCCTCCTCGGCCGTCGTGGGCCCTCTCGGGCGCCTCTTGGGCCGTCCTGGGGCCATCCTGGGCTGGTGCGGGCGCCTCTGAGGCACCTCTTGGGGTGCCACCAGACCGTTTGCCCTGACCTCCCCGAACTGGCCAGACCAGGCCCCACGGGAGGGGTTTGGGAAGGGGAAAGAGTTTCACACGCCGAATGGACCCCAAAGTGCCAGCGATGTGTGTTCAATCTTGACGTTGTCCCTCGATTCTGGCCCGTGGGCCCCGTTATCCGGCCCCCGGATCATCAAAATGGGCTCGGTTGGCCCACATCCGCTCAAAATCAGTCCTCTGGACCCTCCCTGGAGTCCGTCCCCGACCCGTTTCTTGAGGCGAATCCAGCCGTGGCGACGAGAAGTTTCCAGGAGGCCTCAGGAGGATTCAGGAGGGGAAAAATGCACAGACACGATTGATCGTCGATTCCTAGGCAAAGATAGGAAAATCAGGGAAGTGGAGAGGAAGACGAAAAACAGTGAAGATTGGGAAGTATTGGAATCCTAGTACTTGTGTCTGTTTATGTGTGCGCCCTTGGGCAAGGATGAGACAATACAGGGTGGGTCGCACCGCCCCCTTCCCATCCCGACTTCTCTGACTGAGCGGTGCAAAAGCACCGCTCACTTCAAGGCCTGGTTGATCAGGCGCACTGCCATTCGCGGGTCGCTCGCATGAGCCATGGCCGCGGGGAAATGCCCTTCCCCCTCCCGCGTCGCTGTCAGGAGGGAAAAAAGCACGCAGACACAATTAATCGTCGATTCCCCAGAAGATATGTGAAAATATGGGAAGTGGGGGGAAAACGAAAACCCCAAAAATATGGGAAAAGATTTGACATATTTCTATGTGTGTGTATGTATTTGTGTGTCCTTGGGTCCCTGCACTATCGCAAGTTTCAAGGGGTGTTGTGTTGCTTCGTTTGATAGTATCTGCGCCCAGCCCTGCTCCCCGACAGGAGGCACAAGAGCTGGAACCTTATGGAGAGCCACCACCTCAAGCAATGTATGGGCTAGCCGCGCAGCCCAGTTGTCGTACTCTCGTACGTCCCCGTCTTTATTGTTCTGTCTCTCTCTCTCTCTCTCTCTCTCTCTCTATATATATATATATATGTATCCCTCTCTCTCTCTATCTCCCTCTCTCTCTCTTTCTCTCTTGATTTATGTATAGATCGCTCTCTCTCTCTCTCTCTCTCCCCCCCCCTTTCTCTTTGCAAAAATGTATACAGTCGGGAGCTTGTGCTTAGCGTGTCGCGCCGCTGTTTCTGGCCCACTGTGCCTCGCCGCGAGAGCCTGACCACGTCGCCGCTCCCCAGCACCAACTTTCCGAGTTTTCTCTGCCCTCACGATCCCTGGAGCAAGGCGACGCGCTATCTGTTTGCGAGGCATGGCGTGCCGTCGGGGCCGCCACCGCGATACGGCAAACTAAAGTTTCTGACTGCATTGCGTTCGGCCCATCGCGCCGCCGTGCGTGGGTTGTGGGTCAGAGTTCTCAGGGGTGCTTCTTCGGGTCTCTTCGGCGCGTTCTCAGGGGCATCTTGAGAGCAGTCCGGGGGCCTGTTCGGAGCCTCTCGGGGACCTCTTGGGAGCCTCTTGGGGCCTCTTGGGGGCCTCGTGGGGCCCATTGGGGGCGGGGTCCTTTTGTGGGCTTCTTGGGGCCTCCTGGGGGGCCCTCGGGGCCGAGGGCTCGAAATGTCCGCTCGGGTTTCCGTTCTGGGCCCTCACTTAGGGCCGTCTTTGGCCTCTCTTGGGCAGTCTTGGGTGCCTCTTGTGCCATCTTTGAGCCCTCTTGGGGCTCTCGCGGGGGCCTCTGGAGGCGATCTTGGGGGCCTCGTGGAGCGTCGTCGGGAAGCCGACAAGGCGAGAACGCTAAAATCTTTCAAAAACCGACGGAGAATCAATGATTTGTTCCTTGGGGGGCCGTTCGGAAGGCCTCTTGGAGGTCTCTTTGGACGTCTTGGCGGCCTCTCTCGGCCGTCTTAGGGCCGTCTTGAGCGTCTTGGACCGATCGTTCGGCGACTCGGGACCCTCTTAGGTCGTTTTTGGGGCCTCTTGGGGCCCTCTGGGCCCATCGCGGGGCCTTCTTAGGACCGAAACAGTCACGCGAGATTGAGTGTGATGACAATGTAACGGAAAGGAGGGAAGATGAGGGAGGAGAGGGGAGGTGAATTGGACGGAGTCTGCGCAAGTGTAAGTTTGGGTGCGATCAACGCTTCGACAGGTTGGCGTCACTCTTCACGGTCTTCGGATCTGAGAACAAGAGGCGGATGAGTGAGTGAGCGACGTGGAGGCATCCCGGTAATAACAAGAAACCCATCGTAGGATAGCAGAGAAAAAAGTTTGGGCCCGTTGGTGACGCCGGAAGAAAAAGCAACACGCTGGTGCACGTACACATACACGACGTGGGGCACTTCAGATAATGGCACCGCTTGCTTTGGCGCAGATCGCCGTCGGCGGAGGCCAGGCCGAAGTCCAGCGGAAGCAGAATGGCGGCGGGTCCGTTGGCGGAAGGTTGGCGGAAGGCGGCGAATGTAAAAGCACGAAGCCATTATTTCTGTACCGAAGCGTTTTAGAATCGGCCATGCCATGGCTGGTTTCGCGTCATTTCCTTGTAGGATGCCTTGACGTCTTCGTCGGTAGTGCGCCACGCATGGGGGAGGTCAACGGGGCCAACGCTGAAGCCTCGGGGTCCACCTGGGCCCCCTCAGCTGGTCCGACGGGCTGGGCCCAGGCCGCAAGAGGAATAGAAACGGAGGGGTAATGATTGGAGCAGCGGGTGCAGAGACGAGGGCGGAAGAGGCAGTGAGGGGTAGGGAGATGAGGCGGAGCTAGTAGACAGGAAGGGAGAGAGGAGTGGACAGAAGGAGGAAAAGACGATCTGGCGGAGTGCAGCAGAAGGTCGTCTGTTCAGGCCGTCGGTTGGCGAGCGCGACATTGAGCAGTTCTTGTCCAAGGACGGCAACGGCGACTTGGTTTCGTCAAGGATGGGGTCCTCGGGGAGGGCAAGGGCAGCAGGCGTCTCTTGACTCGCGCTCGCTCGAAGTGATGGGCCCACCTGCGTCGCACGCACCGACAAGCCAGCATGCACCGCCACAGCTGGTCTCTGGCCTGCCTTTACAGCGGATAGGGACACGACGTTCACTTTGTAACCGTTCCAGCGGGAGGGTGACCTTAGTGGCACGAGCTTCTCCAGAGGAGGTGTGAGCAGCTGGATTTCGCAAAGGGCACCCGGCGTGAAACGCGAAGGTGGCTGAACTCCCTAGCAGGTCGAGCGAAGTCGGCGCGATGAGAGTGCCTTTCCCCTGGGAGGGCGACCTCCTCGTGTCCAGACGATCCTCGATCGGTTCGGGGCGATTGATCATGTTTCTTCCTCCACCGCCTTCCTCTGTCCCTCTTCCTCCTCCTCCACCTCTTCCTCCTCTTCCTCCTCATCATCATCCCCATCATCATTGCCATAATTATCATCATCATCATCATCATCATCATCATCATCATCATCATCATCATCAGCAGCAGCAGCAGCAGCAGCAGCATCCTCATCCTCATCACCATCACCATTTACCGTCACCATCATCAGCATCATCAGCATCGTCGCCATCACTATCACCAGCACCACCATCATCGTCGTCGTCATCGTCATCATCATAATCAGCATCATTATCAGGATCAGCATCAACACAATAACCATCAACAACAGCAGCATCATCATCACAGCAGCAACATCCCTCCTCATTATTTACCCCTTCTCACCCTCGCCCTCCTCACCTTCGTCATCCCTCTTTTCTCCCTGAACTCCCTCTTCTCCTCCTTCTATGTTTCCCTCCCTCCCTCCATCATTCTTCCTCCTCTTCCCCCTCCGTGGAGGATGGAAGGGAGTGGATCCGCCTGGTCGGACCAGCCGCTCCAGATCGGGAATCGTGGTCGGGTTCGGATCCGCGCTGCCGAAGTGAACTACGGTGAGCTGGCGCCGCGTCGACGCGGCGCCGACCCCGGCGTGGGAGAGTTCAAGGTTGGTTGGGCGGGTGGTAACGGGGGGTGATCCCAATGAGGGGTGAAGAAAAGAAGGTCCTAAATGGGCCCATGTAGGGCCCCTGTGGGGCACCAGCTGGCTCCCAAAAGCGTGTAGAGGGCTCCTTTTAGACTCCTTTTCTTCACACCCCATGTGGGTCACCTCCTCCTCCTCCTCCTCCTCGTCCTCCTCCTCCTCCTTCTCGTCCTCCTCCTCCTCCTCCTCCTCCTCCTCCTCCTCCTCCTCCTCCTCCTCCTCCTCCTCCCCATTACCACCCGCCCGAGTTGGGCGCCGCTTGTGGGCCAACGGCCGACGTCGAACGAGCCGCGCTGCCCGGAGGCCATGGCCGCTCCTGGTGTGAGCGATCTCCACGCGCCGGCAGAGAGCGTCGCCGACGCCGTCGCAGCACGAGCCTGCCGCGTGCGTCTTGTGTGTTGCACACCCAGACCACATCGCGTTGTGTTGCACACCCAAACCACATCACGACGGGAAGTGTTTCGCTATCTTCGGCCTCCGGGGGCCCTCGTCGGGCCTCGGGACCGTCAAAAAACGACTCGGGAAAAAGAAGCCCGTCCTGGGGAAGGGGTCCAGACCTCTGGGGGTCGACGTCGCGAAGAAAAACACGGCGTCATGGGTCTGGGCACGGACGTACTGGCTCCGAGAGGGCGGCCGTCCGCACGTGCAGCGCGACCAGAGGCGAGACCGGCAGCGAGAGGGGCAAGGAAAGACAGCTTCTCGCAACCCGTGGGGGGGCGGGTCCCGAGGGACACGGGCCCCGAGGCGGGTTGCCGTTCTCGGCTCCCGTGGGCCCTCCACGGGCCCCGGGAGACCGGTCAGAGGACGGCTCAGGACGAAGAAGTCGTCTTGGGGCGACGGGCACGTCCTCCTGCAGGAGGAATTCTCAAGGATAGTCAAAAAATAGTCTGGGGACGATTTGCCTGTTTTGGTTTTTTTTGCATATTCTTGACTATCTTTAATCCTTCCTCCAAAATCCGCCTGTAGGGGGACATGCCCGACCTGACCCCAGGGTCCCGGACCCGCTTCCCTCAGGACCATTTCCCCCATTGCGTATAGAAAGCGTCACTTCGTTGCAGTTCGCAGCGGGGCGTGGCCGGGCCAGCTCAGCGGGGCGGCCCCTCGGAAGAGGCCGTCACTGGAACCGCGTCCCTCCCGGCAGGCCTGGAGCCGACGTGCCGACGACGACGACGACGACGACGACGACGACGACGACGACGACGACGACGACGACGACGGCAGGTCAAGTGATCGCGGGGAACCTGCGAAGTGGCCCAGGCGTGCCTCTGGCACGCTCCGCATTTTCCATTTTCCTTTGGCCACTTCGCAGGGTCCCGCTTCCGGTGTCCGACCTCGGAGCCGATTCGGCGATTGCCGACGTGAGCACCGATTCCAAGAGATTCGACGCGATTCCGATGTCGATCTTGCTTCGCGGTTTGTTCTTGGTTCTTAGTGGCCCTGGGCCAGCGGAGAGCGGCGGGATTTGCACGGCGCGGCGGCAACGCGTGCGGGGCAAGGGCAGAGGAGAGGCACGGATCATGGAAGCGCCTGACGCGCAGCAGCTGCGGGCAGAAAGCAGGGACCAGGAGGCAGAAAGGGTGGGATTGGCCCAGGAGGGGGGACATCGGCCATTTATTGCCGATGGCGGCTTGGGTGCCCCGCCCCTCCCGAGAACGCACATTGTCACCATAGGGGGCCTGCCGCCGATCTAACGGCGATGTGTCACCGTCACCATGTCGACGTTCCTCCCCCCCCTTGAGACAGCACCCCGCCTCGGCCCACCCCAGTGATCGTTTTTTTGATGTTGTTTTGCCGATCGGCGCGGGCCCCCCAACCCCCCTCCCCCCCCCCATGGAGGAGATCTTGGCTGCTTTTGGCGCCTGTTTCGAGCAGGTGGAGTCTCCCCTCATGGGACCCACTGCCGCAAAGAGTCGCACTGAGCAGAGGTCCAGAGCCAGGCCCCCCTCCCCCCCCTTCCGCCCAAATTGTCGAAACGCCGAGTGAAGAACGCTCACCCTAAGGGAAGTGGGAACGCTGGAGGCGCACCGAGGAGCTGGAGCTCGCGCTCGCCCCGGACATGCTGTCCTCGTACCACAGGCAACCCCGCGCGGCGCTGCTCTCCCCGGGTCTGTTCCCTGTCAAGCCGGACGCGCGCAGGCCACGACAACGCGCACGGCCATGGCTCACCACGCGCTACACTCACAGTTGGAGGGGGGAGGGGGTCCTCCTCCCCCTCTTCTTCTTCCTCCTCCTCATCCTCCACCTCCTTCCCCCCTCCAACTTATGGTGGTGGTGGTGGTGGAAAACAGGCCCATCACAATTGCTACCTTGGGGGCGTCCGTGAAGGAATGTGCCCAGGATGCTTCCGACCCTGGAGGGTTCCTTCTGTGATGACGGCGGTGGTGGCATCCGTGGCAATTGCGCGATTGGAGTTCCACCAGCTTCCAGGCCCTGGATTCCTTGTCCAGTGGTTCCTCATCCGATGCTCTCACCGTACCCACTTGCTGTAAGCGCGCGCCTTGCTGCACGCACAGCTGCCCAAAGGAGAATAACTTAAGGCACGGTACGGATACCCTTCCCTCGTTGTCGCTTATTGGGCCTCGGGGGAGCTCTCCCTCGTCGCTACAGCGGGATTCGCTTCGAAATGCGGGCCAATGCGCACACGGTAGAGGTCAGTGGCATAGGGGCATCGATATCTCATTATTCTCCCAGCTGCGTGCGTGTGGATTCCTAGGCGGGTCCATGCACCCAGTTTCAGTCGTGGCTGCACACAGGATTTTGAGAGCACGCTTGCATGAGCCATCCAACTTCACATGCAGCCATGCGCACGGCACAGGGCTGTTCGAATTTTCTCGAGGAATCGCTGCACGAGAAGAGAATCAGCACAGCAGACTTTCGATGTGTCGACGATCAGTTATGCATGATGAGGGCATCTTTATCCCCCCAACATACATTGCACTAAAAGGGTCTTGCTTCTGTCGCCAAGTAATGATTAACGCTTCGGGTATCCCCATCAGCCCACCCGGCAACGATGTTCAAGCGAATTGCGCTGATCAGGGAAATGTGAGAGCACGCAGTGGAACAAAGAGGGGGGCACCCGTCAAACCGAAGACCGGGATCTGTCAATCATACATAAGGGGCCCATGCCAAGAGACACCTTGCTTGCCTCCAGGGTGCCCTGGGTTTCTTGGGTTTCGATGGTGGAAGGCGTGACGTTCTCACACCAGAAAACGATGGACGTCCTGGGGTCTCAGGGTTGAGTTTCTTGTGGAAGGTTTCTTGTGGACTGGCCTCCACTCTAAATACTGTCGTGGACCTTTCGATATGGCAAGACTCTTGACAGCTTACATGTGCCATGTTAGGGCCCCGTTGGGGCTATCGGGGAGATCTCTTTTGGGGCTCTCGTGGGGCCTTCTTGGAGGCCCTCATGGGGCCATATTGGAGGACATCGATCAAAGGAGGGGAGGTCCTTAATTAGTCCCGCCCTTCTGGAGCCTTAAAAGACGCGTCCTGGGGTCCTCTTGGTGCGCTCTTGGGGCCATGTTGGGGCCCTTGGAGGCCCCTCCCGGGGCTCACGTGGGCCTTCTTGGGGCTACCTCGAGGCTGCAAGAGCCCATCGGAAGCGAAAAGGCGAAACGGCAACAAAAACACTGATCGCACATAAGTTCGGGAAAGAGTTGGGCCTCTTGGGGGTATCTTTGGAAGGTTACGCGGCCCCTCGGGGCCGTTTTTGGGGGGTCGTGGGGCCTCTTGGAGGCATCGTGGTGGCAATATGAAGCCGTCTGGGGATATCCCGTGCACTTTTGCAGGCCAGCCTGGGCTGCCTGAAGCTACCATGGAACCATTTTTGCCCAGAAGCCTCCCAAGGGATGCCCCCTAGTAGGGCTCGCTTAGATTCCTCCGATTCGATTCGATTCGACGTAGCCACTGTGGCTCAGAGACGAATCTGTGCCCTGGGGCTTGAACATGCGGCTGTCCACGGAGAGGCCCGAGGTGCCTTCTAGGAGCCGCGACACCGGCTGCACTTCTCCTTCCTTCCGCTTCCGTTCTCTCTCGCGTAGTTTCTGTCATGGCTGCGCGCGTGGAGCGCCGCACTGCTCGGCGAGGCCGATTTCGGTTCAGACGTTCTCGTCCGCCTCCCTCCTGCTCCCTCCCCATCCATGTCGAAGAGTCGCTCATTCCAGTCCCGCACGTCCTGTGACCTCCAACGTCCAGTCCCACATTGCTGAGATCGGGCAGAAGATTGCCAGCCTTTCTCGCCCGCCGTCCAAGGCGAGCACCAGGCAGACGATCCACGCCCCCAACATCGAGAACCAGCAGCATGGTATTACGAAGTGTGTGATGATTGGTTTTCCGAGGCGGATGATCGCCTCGACTCTACACGCTGTGGGAGAGGCTGCTCGCGCTTGCAAGCGAGCATCACTGTCAAGGCCTTTGACCTCACCAGAAAAGGTTCCCCTTCACTTTGAGACCGCTTCCGGCTCCAGCAAGTGAATGACATTGTTCGAGGCCAGCGGTGCATTACAAGTTCCAGATCCATGGGCAAATTCTCACTCAGAGTTCGGGTTCGCCTAGACATCGACATGAAGAGCAGACAAATGCTTCCGTGATGAGCAAGGTCCGCGCGATGATGTCCGACTTTCTTACGCCACGTGGTTTCACCGAGAACAGTGAAGGGGTGGGAGGTTGCGTGTAGGTCCTACGCAAGTCGGATGGCCCAGTCCCGCCCGCGCAGCTCCACAACACTCTCGACTGCTCGAAGGTACAGACGGTCCTCGAGGTGGACGCCCTTCGCGAGCTCGGCACTGACCAGCATGCCGATGCTCTCCGCGAGGCCGCCCGCACGCAGCTCCGCCAGCCCTTTTCGACGATGAGGGAGACTGCCTGTTACCCGAAGCGCATGGGCAGGCCTTGCGGCAAATGCTTTGCGTTTCGCTCACTTTGTCGGTTTAAAGCTTCATCGCACGATAGTGGTGATTACAGTTCCTCCCCCCGTCTCAACTATCTGAGCTGCTGCTTATCTGCACACGGAACATGCACGGCCTCTTCTCCTCTTTTTCGAAACTGCTTTTGGCGGGCCAGCGCGCTCTACCATCCCTTCCTATCTCTCTCTCTCTCTCTCTCTCCCTCTTTCTCCCATCTTCTGTGGTCAAGAAACTCACTGGCATGTCAGCGATATTGAGGAGCCCCGTCGCGAGCTGCATGGCCCCGCCCTGGGCACAGCTCGGCGTTTTTCTGTGCGAGGAATACTTGAAACAGGGTGGTGTCGTCACGGTATTGGGCCCTCTTTACTACCGTCTCTTGCCCAATATTGCCCACGCGGTTGTTTTTCGCTTGGAAGGATTCTTCCGACTACTTGCTCGGATCTTGAGGGGTAACTTCTGGCGGTGTAATCGCTGGCTTTGGACAACACTCTGGCGGTGTATTCGCCGGTTTTGAGCAGCTCGTGCACCGCGCGAAATTGCCCACGAACACCGCATAATGTTGGTGAGTTCTGTCCATGTTGCGCTAGAGGAGAACAGGGTGATAGGAGATGGCAGTGGGTGGATTCCAGGACGCAAGGCCCGCTTCAGGGACACAAGACCCACTTCCCGCACGCGAAAACACGCATCAGGAGTGCGATGCGCGGAGGGAGCACCGCGAAGCACCACTCGGCGATGCACGCTCCGGGGGTCTGGAGGCTCGACACGGCTTGGATGATCAGCCACGCCTTCTGGCGCTACCCGACACTTCAGCTCCAATGCGACATGGCCGGCTTTCGTTGTTCGGACGCTGCTGGTCTCTATTCTCTCGTCCGTCCTATCCAGATGCAGCTTCCAGATCAGGAGCCCCAAGGAGATGGGGGCCTCCTGGCTTCCGAGGCGACGAAAACGAATCTGAAGGCTGCTGTTCAGCGTTGTCAAGAGCTTTGGAGGTGCTCTCGAGGTTAAAAGTATTTGGCGTGCGCTAGTGACTCCTACGGGGACCCCGTGAGACGCCCGAGAGCTCTGCCCAGGCCCTCCGAGAATACGGGTCTCAAACCTTCGCCCCGCAGGTTCTCGATTGCTCTCCTTAGCCTGGGACCCCCGAACATATTCAAAAAGTTCTGAATCGGTTCCTGATGAGTTCCCACAGTGATGGTAGTTCACGCGCCCTGTGTTTTGGGAGCGCACGCGCCCGCGCCCTGCTCGGCGAGTTCCGGGCGCTGGGAGAGCGCTGTGTGATAGTTGCCCGTGGTTCTCTAGGGGCGAAGTTCGCCCCCTCTCCGCCTTCTGTGAGAAGTAGCGTCATGGCGTTCCACCCATGGGTTCCTGACCAACGTGACAGTGGCCCCGAGGCCCCGCGAGGCCCCAAAGACACCCGGCCTTTCAACATGCCCAACATTGATGTCAATTGTTGGTTGGCGCCATGTCCGCCCCTTTTGCAGAGAGCACGGCTAGGCTTGCACTCGCGGACCAGACCTGCGCTGAGCACTGGGGCATGCCCACAAACATCATTGGTGCCGAGGCGCGGTCTTTAGAGCAGCACGTGCTTGCGAATGAACAGGCCTGCTTGCTGCTCACCGACTTCTTCGCGGCTTTCCCGTCTTTGGCGATCCCCTGGCCCTTTTTCGTCTTTGGTCAGATGGGCATATGCCCAGAGGTCGTCGCCTGTCCTTTCTCACGCTCCAGGAGCAGCAGGCCACTGCGCTGCTGGGTGGGGGGAGGCACCAGTAGAAAGTGATGGCTAGTGGGGCGAAGCTAGCACTCCAAACCAGCATGCCCTAATTCACTTGTGCCGCCGATCAGTTTTTTTCGATGCGCCGACGTTCGGATGGCTGCGCAGACCAACCGCACTTGCGCAGATGCTGAAGAGCTCTGCAATTTGATTCGCAGCCTTTTTCTCTTCTCTGGGCCCGCTCTTCCACTCGCCCAACCGTCTTGAGAAGAGCGTGTGCGTCCGGCTGAACTAAAGGAACTGACCCTGAGCATTAGAAGCCTCGCCCCTTCGATACTGCGAACGTCTATACTTGCTTTCCGCTACGAACCAGGTGCAACCGCGCCTGTATCACTTCGCGGTTTCACAGTATCTCGCTCTCTGTCTTTCTCTCTTTTTCTCTCTCTCTCTCTCTCTCTATCTCTCTCTCTCTCTCTCTGTCCCTCGCGCGCGAGAGAGAGAGAGAGCAAACCATATCTTCAGAAAATGCGATTTCGCCGCGTCGAGGCCTGCTGCCTTGAAACTACGTAACAGAACTCCTACCTCGCCCTTTAGCAAGACGTTGGCCCTACCTACTCGTCTCCATGATGCGCATATTGCGGCGTGCTTCTGTATGTCGAAAATATTTGAGATCCAGGCCTCCAGGGCGCGCATTTGAATGATGACCTCGACTCAATGGAGGATGTTCGTTGTCCTCGGCTGGCCTCCTCTCCAGGTATTCGTTGGGACCTCTATTCAAGTCGTCTTCTTCCTTTCCTGAGACTCGCCCTGGCTCCTTCCCTTCCTCCTTCTTTCCATATCACCACTATCGGCGAATCCTCTGTGCGATAGGCTTGTGCCGATGCTTGTGTTGGTCGTCAGAATTGTCGTCGGCTTGCCATCCCACGCCCCCCCCGAGCAAGATTTCGAAGCCCATTTGGAAGGGTTTTGCGGCGTCGAAGACCGCCCCGCGGGAGCGCTCGTCGCCGCCGCCGAACGCCGTCGCCGTTGTCGCCGCCGACGATGCCCGGGGCACTTCGCGCGAAACGGCACCTGCGCCCCCCGTCTCTTTAATTCGTGCATGTCCTTGCGAAGGAGGGATGTACAAGAAAACTGAAAAAAATAGCTTGGTGACGATGTTTCGCATTTTGGGACATGTTTGATGATGTTGTGACTATTCAGCTGTTCTTCCAAAATCCGCCTGTACTTAGACATGCCCGACCTAGCCTTCCCTCGGGGCAGCAGAGCATCTCGGTGCGCGCGTCCTCGTCGACGGTGCCGCCGCCGGCGCCGCCAAGCGCCGACGCCGCTGTCGACGTCGACGATGCACGGAACAACCCGCGCAGAACGGCACGGGCGCCGACCGTCGCCCGAGGTCTTGGCGTTTCACTTTTTGCGAGCCGGGCGGTTTCGCTTGGTGTCGGGCCCCGAGGCCTTCACATATCGATCTACGTCGGAAAATGGCGCGGGAGGATGCGGCTCGGGGCCCCAATTGTGAGTTGTCGAGATGTCTTAACTTTTCGCGCCGTCGGATGTCAGAGCTTCGCTGGACATCACAGCATCCTTGGGGGCGCTCGTCGTCGTCGCCGCCGTTGGCACCGCCGCCGCCGTCGCCGTCAACGACAATGCACGGGGCACTTCTCGCGGAACGCCACGTGCGCTTGGGCCTCTTCGATGGGCACCAGAGCATCCCAGGGCGTGCGTCGTCGTCGCCGCCGCCACTGCCGTTGTCGCCGTCGGCGATGCACGGGGCAACCCCTACCACAACTCCTTGTGAAACATCCTGACGGCAGATGTTTTTTTGGCGGCCTTCGGCCTTTGAGGCCCCTCGCCAGGCCGCGGGGCCGTCGACGTAAGCGGCTCGGGGGGTCTGAAACGCCGGCTTTGGTGAACAAGTCCATACGACCTCCAGGGAGCCACGCTGCGAAAAAGACACGACGGCGGAGGCTTGGCACCTCGTGCGGAACGGCACGTGCGGCTCCCCTCTTTCTGGGCATCAGAGTATCCCTGGGGGCTCTCGCCGTCGACGTTGCCGCGCTGGCGCCGCCAACCGCTGACGCCGCCGTCGTCGTCGACGATGCCCAGGGTACCTCGCGCGGGACGGCACGTGCGCCTGGGCTTCTTGCCGGGCGTGCACCGCGGAGCGCGCGCTTCGCGCACGCGCCTCGCGCACGCGCGCGCGCGCCGCCGCCGCCGCGGGCCCGACCAGGCGACTCGCCCGGGTGCGCGTGGCGCAGGTGCGGCGCGAGATCAGGTGGCGGCGGGGCGGGGCGGCGGGCGCACCGGCCTCGGGGCTCGCGGCTCGGCTCGCGCAGGGGGCCTGCTGCCCAAGAGTGAGGCCGAGACGCGTTCGTGCCACAGGAGGGCGAGGTCTCCCAGATGGGGTCCGAGGTGGCGTTCCAGCAGCTGCGCCTCGCCGCGGGCGTTCGGGGGATGCCCGGATCGTCCCGAACGGCCGCCGCAGAGCCGAGCTGTGGCCCGCCAACCAGGCATCGGCGTCGGCGACTGCAGACGGTGTGGCTGCGCTGGGGTATGGTTTGCGATCTGTGTCGTTTGGGCCTTTGGGGGGCACGACACTGTCCTTGTCGGGCCTCCTCGGGCCGCAGCGCGGAGCTCTGTCGAGGTCCTCGCCCGTCCCCAAGGGTGCCCCCCAGGGTGCCAGTTGCAAGCCACACCCTTTACAAACCACGCCCTTCGGAGCCGTGGGGTCGGAGGGCCGCGACGCATCACCGACGCATCAGCGATTCGGCCCGATGCGGAGCTCGATGTTCGCCACGCCGACAGCGGCGATGCGTCGCGTTTCTCCGACCCCGTCTACTCGAACCCCATGTGAGATGCCTCTGAAAACATCGGGGCGGGGACGGGGGAGGCGGGGGCGCGGCCGTTTGCGGCCTTCGGGGGCACTCGTCCTGTCCCGGGACAAACAGAATCTACATGCCCCGGGTGAGAAACGCGAAATGGTCGGGCCTTCGGGGGACGCACCGAACAAATCAAAGCATCGGATACGTAGGGCCACACCGAAGACGATGCTCAGCCCTCGTCTCCGCCTCTCTCGGGGCTCTTGGGAGGGGGGGGTGTTCTCGTCACCGCGGCTGGACTCGCCACGCAGTTCTATTCAGAGCACCTTGGGAGAGGTTCAGGCTGCAGCGGTGTCTCTATGTCTGCTCCCCCCAGAGTGACGCGGAGCCTTCTCCTCATCATCCTTTGCTTGCCTGATCCCTTGCCCCCTCCCTCCCCAGTCTCCCTCCCCCCCTCCCTTCTCATCCCCCTTCGCTCGCCCCCGCACTCTCCCTTCCCTCGGCCCCCTCCCCCATCCTCGGCCACCTCCGCCCACCCCTTCCCCTTCTTTCAAACAGGGGAAGGGCGGCAAGTGAGCGGATCGCCCTCCCGGCCCTGCCACCTTCAGATCAGACGTTGCGAACAAAATCCGACATTGCGCAAAATCACCACTGGAGCCCCGGACCCACTCGTTCTGTGTCGTTTTTCGCGCCGGATCGCTCCGCGAGGGCCCCGGGCCCCGTCACCCGGTGAAAGCACCCGGCGTGAGAAAATCGCAGCGCCCGGCTCCCAGGAAGAGGGCGGCCACGCGGGTGGCGGATGCTCTCGGTGAACGCGTTCCTTTCTTCCAGAGGCCGTTCGGAACGATGTTCCTTCCTCCTTTCCTTTCCCCCGGCGCCGAGGCGCCGCCAGGGGAGCCCAGCGCAGATCCAAGAAATCCGCGCGGAGCGCCAAAAGTTTAGGTTTGTGCCGTTCTTCCTCTGTGGATTGCACGCATTCGTCCGGGAGCCTCGCCGAAGGCATGGACCATCGGCGCCCCGTTGCTCTCCCCTGGGAGAGTGGTCCCCCCCTCGTCGCCCCCGGAGAGAGGGGGGCGCGCGTCGCGCACCGGCGGGCGCGCGGGGCGCGAAGTTGGCCGACTGGGGGGGGGGGAGCGAAGTGGAGGCACGGGGCGGCAGCGACGAGAGAGCACCCCGAGGTCCTCCTCCCTCCTGCTCCTCCCTCCTCCTGCTCCTCCCCTCCTCCTCCCCTCCTCCCTCCTCCTCCCCCTCCTTCCTCCTCCTCCTCCTCCTTCCTCCTCCTCCCTCCTCCTCCTCCTCCTCCTCCTCCTCCTCCTCCTCCTCCTTCCTCCTCCTCCTCCTCCTCCTCCTCCTCCTCCTCTCCTCCTCCTCCTCCTGGCGCCGCCATTGCTTTCGAGCTGGGCGCTCCCGCGTGAAATTTGGGGCCCTGGGCCCCTCACAGATCGACTTGGCGCGGACAGTGCCGTGGAAAGAAGAGGGTCCAGGGCTCCTGCCCAGTTTTTGGCGATGCTGCCGTGG
The DNA here is from genome assembly GCA_963575745.1 of Prorocentrum cordatum. Classification (NCBI taxonomy): domain Eukaryota; class Dinophyceae; order Prorocentrales; family Prorocentraceae; genus Prorocentrum; species Prorocentrum cordatum. The sequence continues at coordinate 199,750 of CAUYUJ010015607.1, forward strand.
TTTCGCAACTTCGGATCTGGGGCGAGGGGCAACGATGGGGGGGGCATAGGCATAGGGGTGGACGCATCGACCCCCGAATCGCCCATGGATCGACGCTGCAAGGGGCCCGATGGCCCCAACCCGCCCAGGAACGTCTGGACTCACTCTCGGGGGCCTATCGCCGATCTATCGGCGATGAAGCGCCGATTCCAGGTCGGTGTCCCCACCCCCTGCGCCAGTACCCCCCCTTCTCGTTGCCTCTCGGAGGGGGGGAGGGGGGGGGAAACGCCCTCGGGCACGCCCTCGCGCGCCTGCGGCGCGCGGGTGTCCCCGTGGGTGATCGGTCGAAGGCACCGAGGCGTGCGATGGTCTCCCTTCTTTTTTTTGCGCGTGCGGGGCCCAGATCACGTGCGTGTTCCACGGCTGAAACATGACTGTCAGCTCGCTCAAAGCGGAATAAAACCGAACCGCATGCCCCGGATAATACAGCGTACCCCCCTCTCCACGATCTTCGTGGTGATCCCCGGCCAAGACAGTTTTGGTCAGCGCGCGGTGGGGAGCGGCGGGGCCGAATTTCATCATCGTGGTGGGAAGTATGTTTGTAGATCGAGTATTCCTGCCATGGCTATCACGATGATCATCATCAGCAGCATCATAATCGTTCGTCAGCATCATCAGCATCAGCATCATCATCGTCATCATCATCAGCATCATCGTCATACCATGGTGACTATCATCAAAGTGTTACCATGGTTATCATAGTGCCATGCTCAGTGTCATGCTTATCCTGGTATCTTTATGCCATGAGACACCCCGTGCATCCGTACACTCTCAAAGATTCCGTTCGCTCCTCCTCCACCTCCTCCCCCTCCTCCTCCTCCTCCTCCTCCGCCTCCTCCTCCTCCTCCTCCTCCTCCTCCTCCTTCATGTTGTGACCTGTCCGGAAAAGTCTGTTCTCCCGCAGGAGCCCCGAATTTGCCTATCCCCACCCTGTGAGCATCGGGGACACAGGGTTTCCCCCCTCTGCGCGCCGCCATGCCAGGGCGCCGGCCGCGGCAGCGCCGATCGCCGGCGGTCGGCGGCGGCGGCCGCGGCAGCGGCGGCCGGCGGCCGGCGGCCAGGCGGCGGCTGAGGGCGCTGCGTCACGCCTTCGCGCACCTGGGGCTCGCGGGCGGCAGCGCGGAGGCCGGCGGGCCTGGCCGGGGTCTCCCAGGGCTCCGTGGCGTCGGCCAGCAGGAGGAGGCGGAGGAGGAGGAGGGGGAGGGGGAGGAGGGGGGGGGGGGAGGAGGGGGAGGGGGGAGGGGGAGGAGGGGGAGGAGGGGGAGGAAGGGGAGGAGGAGGGGTAGGAGGGGGAGAAGGGGGAGGAGGGGAGTACAGGAGGAGGAGAGGGAGGAAGAGGAGGAGGAGGAGGAGGACGAGGAGGAAGAGGAAGAGGAGGAGGAGTGGGGGGAGGGGGAGGGGGAAGGCGGAAGGGGAGGAGGAGGAGGAGGAGGAGGTGGAGGAGGAGTTGGTTATGGTGGAGGACGAGGACCAGTGCAAACCCAATACGCCTCAACGACGCTACAACAAAAAGACTTCCCTCCAAGTTCCCTTTTCAAAGGTCCATACAACAAGTATTCCCGTTGCGGGAAGCGCCCCATTGAAAAACAAGTGTCTGACAGTTTTCAACCGTGCTAAAACACCATCCCTGGAATTGCAACGCCCCGAATCAACGTGATTGTTGCATACTGACTCTGCAAGATTGTGCCGGAACACCGTCCCTAAGGCTTCAACGTCGCGAATGCATGTCATATGATTGCTGCGTCCTGCCAATCCTAAACCGTGCCAGAACACCATTTCTGGGACTTCAACCTTGCGAATTCTTGGAACCGCTGGAAACTAAAACGAACGCGCACGGTGCGAAAGCGAGAGCCACAGTTTGAAAAGGAACTTCCCTCCATCCTTGAAGTTGCTGAAAAAATAGCACGAATGTGCGCGGCGTGAATGCGAGAGCCACATGTTGAACAGGACATGCCCTCCATCTGTTGCAAACTCCTGAGACGACTGAGCGCGGCGTGAAGGCGAGAACCACATTCCCTAAGCAATGGTTGCACTCATGGTGTTTTTTGAATTTGCTTTCTGAGCAACTGCGACTGCGCGCAGTCTGGTGGCTATGTAGCCGCCGTCGTCGCCCCGTCGCCGTCTCGTCGCCGCCTGTCGCTTGGGCCTGCGCGGCGGTCTAGCCGCCATGTCGCCGCCTCGTCGCCGCCCGTCGCCTGGGCCTGCGGGCCGCTCTGGCCGCCACGTCGCCGCCTCGTCACTGCCTGTCGCCTGGGCATGCGGGCCGCTCTGGCCGCCATGTCGCCGCATCGTCGCCGCCGTCGCTTTGCATTGCATTGCTTGGCATTGCTCTGCATTGGTTTGTATTGCTGCTCACAGGTTGCATTGATTTGCGCTACTTCGCGTTGCAATCCATTGGTTTGCAGTGTTTCCTTTGCGTTGCTTTCCTTTGCGTTGCTTGGCACTGGCGTGCATTGATTTGCACTGGTTTGAATACACCACATAGCTTACATCATGTCTATTGCACCTCGTAGATTGCTCCGGACATTTTGCACCACAGCAGGAGGAGGAGGAGAAGGAGAAACAAGATGAGGTGGAGGAGGAGGACGAGGAGGAGAAGCGGCTGGGTGCGGGGTGCTGCGCGGCAAGGGGCGGCCCAGTCTGGCGGCGCACGCGCGCCGGCGGACACGCGCGAGGCGGACAGGTGCGCAGGACGCCCAGGAGCCCAGGGCGCGCGACTACCAGGTCTTGCCAGTGCCTGCCGCACTCCCGTGCAACGGACAGTAGAGGCCCCCGCCGGCAGCCCCTCCGATGCATCGACGATGCAGCTCGATGTGGAGCCCGATTTTCTCCACGCCGACGGCGCCGATGCATCGCCGACGGCGCCGATGCATCGCCGACGTCGCCGATGCATCGCCGACGCGTCGGCGATGGATCGCCGATGTATTGCCGATGCGGCGTGATCCTTCGACCCCAGCTACTCGGACCCCATCCAGGAGGCCTCTATGGGAATGCCGACGTCTGAGACGGCCGGCCACCCCCAGGAGAGCCGTTTTCTGTGATGGGTGGCGGGGTGTCTGGCAGCTTCCGACCACAGAGGTCTGCGACGCGAGGGAGAAACGCTTTCGCCGCCAGAGGAAGAGCAGGAGAAGGAGGATGGGAAGGAGGGGGAGGAGGAGGAGGAGGAGGAGGAGGAGGAG
>CAUYUJ010015607.1:203067-250567 GCA_963575745.1 Prorocentrum cordatum
GAGGAGGAGAAGCAGGAGGAGGAGGAGGAGGAGCAAGCAAGCAAGCAAGCAAGCAAGCAAGCAAGCAAGCAAGCAAGCAAGCAAGCAAGCAATATCCCATGCAGTCCTGGTGCACAGCATCGGTCAGACGTAAAAACAAGTTTTGCGAACTCTGGGGGGGGGAATTTTCCTTTGAACGCCGACTGCCTCTGGACGTGCGCCATGTGCTCTCGCCCAAAGGGCGCACTGCCCCTGTAAGGGCAACCCTCTCTATGGACACGCATCCCTGGAGGGCGCCCTCAGGGGCCCGAGGCGCGCACCCCGCCCCCCCCCCCCTCGGAGGACGAGGGGGGGGGGACGGTGGGGACAGTTCGGGCTTCCTCCCCAGGGACACGTGCCCTGGGGGGTCTCCCACTCTGCAGGAGCTCTTGGTACCTAATACTATCCGACCATACGCTGGAGCTTGCTCCTCTCGTCGGAGGCGTAGCTCGTCGTCTACTCGAGCTGTCCCGCCCACCCCCGCTCCACCCCCGCCCACGGTCGGAAATGCTCGACTGCTGACTCGTTGTTGCTGTCGTGCTGCTGGCAAGATTTACCGATGCTGCTACAATTGACCGCGTAGACTCGACGTTCGTTCTAACAAAACACGGGGCCGAAAACTTTGTTCCTCGGCCCTTCCGCTCTGCTCATCCGCTCTACCTCTCACGATGTCGCCCCTCCTCAGAGCGATCGGCGATCTCCCTTTGCCCTGGGCCTCGATAATTCGCGCCACCTCCCTCTCGAGCGGGCCCCTCGGCGCAGCTCCTGTCTTGCGCACTCCGTTGAGCGCCATCATCGTCTTCATGATCAGCTGGCGCAAGTTGGTGACGTGCTCGTGGTTCGGGCCCAGCGCCCAGACGATCCTCCCCTTCGGCTCGTCGGTGTTCTCCTTCTTGCCTTTGTCCGGCCGCCAGCAGAAGTGCAGAACCAGCTCGGACATCTGCCGGGGCGTGGACTTCATCCTTGCGGCCTCCCAGAACTCGCGCCAGCCCTTCGCGTGCTCGCCATCTAGCCTGTTCACGGCCCACAGGGCGCCCGCGGAGAACATCTGCACGCGCGGCGGGCCCCTCGAGCCCCAGTCGATGCTCTGGCCCTGGGCCTGCTTCTCCTTCCACTCCTTGCTCTGCGCGTCGTACGTCTTTCCCGCCTCTCGGAGGGCTTCGGGCATGCCGTTGGCGGAGTCGGCGACTTCGAACATGGTGAAGACTGTGCCGATGACCTCTGCGATGGCACGACGGTCGGCCAGCACCAGGCGCGCCAGCACGCAGAGCAGCTTTTTTGTTCGTCCTCGGACCTTGACCCTCCTGTGTGCGCCCTCTTCGAGGCGGGTGGTCCTGCCGAGGGCGGGTGCTCGTGCAGCTGCTTCATCCAGGCTGGCATCGTGGCGTCGGCCGAGCTCATTGTCTCGGTCTGGTCGGGCCAGCTGGGCAGCGCGCACAGGAATATGCTGGACGATATGGCCACAGATGTCGGAGAGGTCGGCCCCCACGAACTCACACATCGGGCATGCTAAACTCGATGGTGTTTGAACGTCGTGAAATGTTGTAGGGCCCCTCGTATTGCATATACCACTGATAACCGATTGTGCTAGATGACGACCCTCGATAATCTTAGAGGCGAACGATCGGCGACAGTAAATACATATGTTGGTAGGCGATAGGAACTGTCCCAGGTTTTGAACTCTGTGTCGATGTCGAATGTGTTCCAATAGGTCTCGCTTGGTTCGAAGGGCAGCAGAGCACACGTTTTCTCCGTCGGGCCAGTCGCACTTCCACTGCAGAGGTGGCGCCTCTCCAGCGACCTCTGGCGCCACTGAGGCGTACTCGGGAGGAGGTACTGCGACGCGGAGCTCGCGTACACGCAGTTCGGTAAAAATCAAGTTGTCGGAATTCGTTTGCCACCTGTGGGTCCAAGAACTCCAGGGGGGTGTCCGCGAAATACACCAGCAGATCAGGTTCCATCTGAGCGGCCGCCACTCGGAAGTCATCCTGAACTCGTTCGGCCCAGGGGGAAGCGTAGCTTGACTTTCTTGAGTAGACCGTCGGCTGATATGAGTGACCCCTGGTCCCTCGCTCGAAATCGATCTTGCCGAAGAGGGAACTGAGGACGTGGGCGTTTTCCTTCGGGTGTTTACTCCAGTCATGATACCATCTTGATCGTCGGACTCGCATCTCGATCTCTCATCGGGCGATTTCCCCCCCCCCAAAAAAAAACTGGCTGTTCGTCCATGTGCGAATCTTCGTCTGGGTTTCCTCCCCCTGTCCGCTCTCCTCATTCGTTCCTCGGCCTCGAAGAGGGACACGGGCAAGGCTGACACGACGCGAGTCCATGTTCTGATATTGGGCAGTAGAAATGTCGAGCGCCTCGAGGCCGCTCAGCATCGCGTTCTGGACCGTGCTGGTAAACACGGTGCGAGTCCATTTCCACGGAACTGGAAGACCCCAGAAGCCACCCATGTTGTAGAGCCCTGTCGAAGCCGCTTCGAGACGCCTCTAAACTTCCGAAGACGAGGTACAGGAAAGATTGATGTGCGGACCCAGGTACCTGGCTTCCTCCCGGAGGCTGCCCCCAAGTTCTCTCGCCGCGTGCTTTCGTATCCAACTTCTGCATGCCGGAGAACCCTCCCCTCCCACGTGGAACAGAACAACTTCTTTGTCGAGGTTCTGCTTATAGCCAATGGTATCCAGGGTCTCATCGAGGATCTGATCTGAGTCCTGGAGCACCTGGAAAAAGCTAGAGGCGGACTGAAACTCCTGAGCCAGCGTAAGCTTCAGCCAGTCGTCTGCATACTTGAAAAGGCTGAGGTCGGTCGTGAGGTCCTCGCCTGTTCCTGGCAATCGGAAGGTCGCCTGCAGGTCAGAGGAGGTGGGGTGTTGGTCGGACTGCATCCAGCGGTTCACTGGCCTGCGGAACGTGCCTAAGAAGAGTTCCACCACGAACGGGTCTCCCATCGTTCCTCCCTCCTGTGGCGCCACCCATAGGTCGTCGTCGCCGTCGTTGGTCGGTAGTTTCACTCGTGTTTCACGGTATCTCTGCTTTCCAAGCGCGATATCGTCGAGCGTCGATGCCTATATCCCCACCGCCTTATCAAGCTCCCTCCAGTCCCCCGTCCCGGACGCGTTAGACAAATCCTTGAAACCTGCTGCAAAACTCTTGCCCGCTCCTGTTAGTCTCCATGCAGTGGCCTGCGCAGCGAGGATGGCGCCCTCTCGGCGTCTCCACTTGACGAAGCCAACGTCGTACGTACAGCAAGCCGGCATAAAACTACTTCCCTAGGGCGGGGAAGAGGTGCACGACCCTTTTTCCCTTAGGGCCGTGGGCGGTGCTCTTCCGCAGTGCAACTCCATTGCTATGATGCCACTGGGATGGGGTAAGATCGAGGTTCCGAATCATCCGAAAACCAGCCACCAGCGCCCCTTCGAATTAGCCTGGCGAAGGACCCAGCCATATGCAGTTGTCAATGCCGCAATTGTGCTGGGTGGTGGCGGACGCATGCGGGCGGTGCCACTGGGACCTTCGGTGGAGCTCCCTATGGGGCCACGAAGCGCTGTACTGGGAGGGTGAGACGCGGTCAGCAAGGGCTGTGCTGCGTGGTGGCGGACGCATGCGAGCGGTGCCACTGGGACCTTCGGTGGAGCTCCCTGTGGGGCCACGAAACGCTGTACTGGGTGGGTGAAACGCAGGCAGGGAGCAAGGGCTGTGCAGGGTGGTGGCGGACGCGTGCGGGCGGTGCCGCTGGGACCTTTGGTGGAGCTCCCTATAGGGCTACGAAGCGCTGTTCTGGGTGGGTGAAGCGCAGGGAACAAGGGCTGTGCTGGGTGGTGGCGGACGCAAGCGGGCAGTGCCACTGGGACCTTTGGTGGAGCCCCCTTATGGGGCCACGAAACGTGCGAGGGGTGTGCCAAAATGGGGTGTGGAACCGCATGCCAGCGCAGCCATTGGGGCCTTCGGTGGAGCTCCCTATGGAGCCACGAAGCGTGTGAGGGGTGTGCCGAAATGGGGGGTGGAACCGCATGCGAGCGCAGCCATTGCGGCGTTCGGTGGAGCTCCCTATGGGGCCACGAGACGTGTGAAGGGCGTGCCGAAAAAGGGGGTGGAACCGCATGCGAGCGCAGCCACTGGGGCCTTCGGTGGAGCTCCCTATGGGGCCACGAACCGTGTGAGGGGTGTGCCGAAATGGGGGGGGAACCACATGCGAGCGCAGCCACCGGGGCGTTCGGTGGAGCTCCCCATGGAGCCACGAAGCGTGTGAGGGGTGTGCCAGAATGGGGGGTGGAACCGCATGCGGCGCAGCCACTGGGGCCTTCGGTGGAGCTCCCTATGGGGCCACGAAACGTGTGAGGGGTGTGCCAGAATGGGGGGTGGAACCGCATGCGGGCGCAGCCACTGGGGCCTTCGGTGGAGCTCCCTATGGGGCCACGAAACGTGTGAGGGGTGTGCCAGATTGGGGGGTGGAACCGCATGCGGGCGCAGCCACTGGGGCCTTCGGTGGAGCTCCCTATGGGGCCACGAAACGTGTGAGGGGTGTGCCAGAATGGGGGTGGAACCATGCGGGCGCAGCCACTGGGGCCTTCGGTGGAGCTCCCTATGGGGCCACGAAACGTGTGAGGGGTGTGCCAGAATGGGGGGTGGAACCGCATGCGGGCGCAGCCACTGGGGCCTTCGGTGGAGCTCCCTATGGGGCCACGAAACGTGTGAGGGGTGTGCCAGAATGGGGGGTGGAACCGCATGCGGGCGCAGCCACTGGGGCCTTCGGTGGAGCTCCCTATGGGGCCACGAAACGTGTGAGGGGTGTGCCAGAATGGGGGGTGGAACCGCATGCGGGCGCAGCCACTGGGGCCTTCGGTGGAGCTCCCTATGGGGCCACGAAACGTGTGAGGGGTGTGCCAGAATGGGGGTTGGAACCGCATGCGGGCGCAGCCATTGGGGCCTTCGGTGGAGCTCCCTATGGGGCCACGAAACGTGTGAGGGGTGTGCCAGAATGGGGGGTTGAACCGCATGCGGGCGCAGCCACTGGGGCCTTCGGTGGAGCTCCCTATGGGGCCACGAAACGTGTGAGGGGTGTGCCAGAATGGGGGGTGGAACCGCATGCGGGCGCAGCCACTGGGGCCTTCGGTGGAGCTCCCTATGGGGCCACGAAACGTGTGAGGGGTGTGCCAGAATGGGGGGTGGAACCGCATGCGGGCGCAGCCACTGGGGCCTTCGGTGGAGCTCCCTATGGGGCCACGAAACGTGTGAGGGGTGTGCCAGAATGGGGGGTGGAACCGCATGCGGGCGCAGCCACTGGGGCCTTCGGTGGAGCTCCCTATGGGGCCACGAAACGTGTGAGGGGTGTGCCAGAATGCGGGGTGGAACCGCATGCGGGCGCAGCCACTGGGGCCTTCGGTGGAGCTCCCTATGGGGCCACGAAACGTGTGAGGGGTGTGCCAGAATGGGTGTGGGAGGGGGAGGGGTTGGAGGAGGGAGGGAGGAAGGAGGCGGGAACGCGGGGCACCGTCTCTTCAAAACGAGGACCCAACACCACAGGATGGTTGGGAAAAACTGTATATCAGGAATGTTCCCCGAAGCGTTCAAACCCAGACGCTGCCGAACAAGCTTCTTCTTCTTCGGGTGCATGCGCATCTGGCAGAGCTCGACGGGCGGGGTATCTTGTGGGACTCCCCTTCTTCTGGTGGCCTTCTGGATCGCCTTCTGGACTCTCTCGTAATCCTCCTGGGCCATGTTAATGACATCGGGGGTGGGCGGATGGAGCGGACCAGGAAAAACAGCGACAGGGGGTACAGGAGGAGGAACTTCACGTACTGACATACCTTTCTGGCCTCCTGGAAGTATCCAAACCTGGAGCCACTCTTCACGTGCGACCAAGCCTGAGGTCTCTTTTGTTGTCCAAAACGGCATCTAGCTGCCTGACATGAAAGTCTCATTGCCAATGATGGTTTGCGATGTTCCCATGCTTCCTCAATCTCCTCCTGGATATGGTTCCTACGCGCCTGAGCCTCTTGCCGTCGATGCAACTTGAGAGTCTAAGAGAGGGCCTTCAGCTGCTCATTGATGTCCGTCAGGTCGGCGTCATTATCGCTCCTCGATTCCCTCGGTTCAGCTCGCTGTCGAAGGAGCTCACGGCGCATGTGGTTATGTTCCTGCCGTCTTGGGTCGGCGTGTTCAAGGAAACAGTCCAGGCCTGCCTTCATCAAAATTTGGTCGAGGTAAGCAAAACATGCGTCAGGCGTGCCATTGTCCAGTAATGGTATCCACATCTGCAGTTCATTTTCCAGTGTCTGCTCTATCTGGTTGGGAAAGCGTGTTTTGCCGTCCCCTTCTCTTTTCAATGCATCCAGAAGCTTGTCTTTGTCAAGGTGCGGGTCCCTGACAGGTCGAGCGATCTCGGGGTCCTTGGAGATGTTCAGCTCGATGAAGAGGGGCAGGTGATCGAGCGGGGGTTGCCTCTGTATGCTTGGAGTCGAGCTCGCAATCGACGAAGGGTGTGGCATCTTGTAATCTGGTCAGCATATCCCCATGGCGCAAATATGTAATCAATGAGGCTGCTGCCTCTCTCGCTGAGAAATGTGTGTTCCCGACGACCTCTTGTGATGTTTGCGAACAGGTGATGTGTCGCTGCCACTCGTCGTAGTGCTTCACCTGCTCCACCTCTTCGTGCTTCTCGAGCCGTTTGCTCAACCACGTTCTCCTCACAGGGTTGCCATGCTGTGGTGTGTTTGCAAAGTCCGACTCCGGCATTCGCGCTTGTGTACAATATAGAGCAACACTTCTGCGGAAGAGAATCCAGTAACTTATCAAGCCACACAGCCAGCGTGCGCACGGTGGTGAGGTAGTGGCCCACGTCGTTCCTGCCCTTCGGCTGTGGGGGGAAGTACATCACGATGAAACAGAAGTCTAAGTGCTGGCGCTTGACTCTCGTGCCGAGCGCGCGGCCCCATGCTGAATCGGGGCTGCCCCAGATCTGGCGAATATGGGACTGCTGGAATCCTTTCCCCAGCGCGATGACACATCCCGTGCTTTTGTTCGTCAGCTGCCTAGGGCTGTACTCTGCTTCCACGACTAACCGTCCAGCCAGTCGTCGTTGGAGAGGGGCCTGCGCTCGTCGACTGCCTGATTGGGTCCCTGCTAAGAGTATCGCATCTAGCGCCACACATACTGTGAGAATCTCTTCAAGCCTCATTCCCGTGGTCGATAGTGGGCTCCATCCGATCATTCGTAGCATCCTCGGTCACGGGGCTCAGCTCCCATGGCTGAGCTGTGCGCCCCCCTCCGCTGCCCGCGGTTCGGTGCTGGTACAGCTTGCACAGGGCTCGGGCAGAGGCGGCGGTTGGAGGGGGAGGAGGGGGAGGAGGAGGAGGAGGAGGAGGAGGAGGAGGAGGAGGGAGGAGGAGGACGAGGACGAGAGACGAGCCGAGGACGAGGACGACGACGGACGAGGAGGAGGAGGAGGAGGAGGGAGGGAAGAAGGAAGAGGAGGGGAGGAGGGAGGAGGAGGAGGGAGGAGGGAGGAGGGAGGAGGAGAGGAGGAGGGAGGAGGAGAAGGAGGAGGGAAGAGGAGGAGGAGGAGGAGGAGGAGGAGGAGGAGGAGAATAGAAGGAGGAGCAGAATGTGGTCGAAGGGAGGGTGACGGCGAGCTACTAGAGCCCGAAAAGAAGCAAATTTGCCCGTCCAAAAAGAAACTGTGCCACGCCAGGATCTCAGGGTAGGTAGAGGAGGGGGAAGGAGAGGAAGCAGGAGGAACAGGTAGGGGAGCGGGGAGGGAGGGCGGCATGCGGAGGGGTAGGACCCAGGCATGCGATGTCTTGGATGTTTCAATGCGTTGTTCCAGGGCAGATTTCCATCGCAAGTGGTTGTTTGACGGTCCTGGAGCCAGGCCCTCGGAGGCCGACAATCGTCAAAAACGTCCCGCCGTACTTTTGCTACGACAAGAGCGTGTCTGGGCAGGGAGGGGGGGAGTCAGCCATGCGCAGAGGGGGATGGGCTTGGCTTCTTGGAAGCACCCTTGCCTCTTAGAAGCCGCCAGCCCCACATCTATAGAGAAGGCCCCCGCCTTCTAAGAAGCGGCCTCCTAAGAAACATTCCCCCCTCCCTCCACCCCGTCGTGCGCGCCGCCAAGAGAGGGCTGCAGACCCAGACCCCCGACGTCATGATTCTTTCATAACGTCGACCCCCAGAGGTCTCGACCACTTCCCGGGGACCCGATTTTCATCCTGAGTCTTTGGACGGTCCCAAGGCCCAGTCCGGGCCCCCAGAGGCCGAAAGTAGCGAAAAAATGTTCGTCGTGATGTTGCTCATGACTCGGGGGGGTCTGGGCAGGGAGGGGGCCGCCGCCACCGCCGTCGCCGCCGCCGCCGCCGTCGTCGTCGTCGTCGTCGTCGTCGTCGTCCTCGTCCTCGTCCTCGTCCTCGTCGTCCTCGTCGTCCTCGTCGTCCTCGTCGTCCTCGTCGTCCTCGTCATCCTCGTCGTCCTCGTCGTCGTCCTCGTCGTCGTCCTCGTCGTCGTCCTCGTCGTCGTCCTCGTCGTCCTCGTCGTCCTCGTCGTCCTCGTCGTCGTCCTCGTCGTCGTCCTCGTCGTCGTCCTCGTCGTCGTCCTCGTCGTCCTCGTCGTCCTCGTCGTCGTCAACGTCGTCGTCGTCGTCGGTGCAGACAGCCGCGGCTCCCTCACTGCGGAACTCGGCCCCCTGGCAGGCCGCCGCGCCTGAGGCGGCGGAGCGGCTTGTGCGCACCGTCATGCACCACCTCGGGGAGGCGTTGCCCCGCCGATGGGGTGGCCGGCCCGGCCGGCGCGGGGGCGGAGCAGGGAAGGGGGGGGGGCTCTCCTCCCCGTCCTTCTCCTCCCCCTGCTCCTCCTACATCCTCCTACATCCTCCTTCTCCTCCCCATCTGCTCCTCCTCCTCCTCCTCCTCCTCCTCCTCCTCCTCCTCCTCCTCCTCCTCCTCCTCCTCCCGCTCCTCCTTCTCCTCCTCCTCCTCCTCCTCCTCCTCCTCCTCCTCCTCCTCCCCCTCCTCCTCCGCCTCCTCCTCCTCCTCCCTCCTCTTCTCCTCCTCCTCCTCCTCCTCGTCCGTCCTCCTCCCTCCTCCCTCCTCCCTCCTCCCTCCTCCCTCTTCATCCTCCTCCTCTTCCTTTTCCTTCTACTCCACCTTCTCCTCCTCCTCCTCCTCCTCCTCCGCCTCCGCCTCCTTCTCCTCCCCCCCCTCCTCCTCCCTTACTCCCTCCTCCCTCCTCCTCTCTTCTCCCTCCTCCCTCCTCCTTGCTCCCTCCTCTCTCCTCCCTCCTCCCCCCTCAACGTTTTGCTCATCGTCCTGCTCTTACTGCGCATCTTGCTTTTGATTATTTGAAGTGGGCGATCGGCCTCATGATTGCGGAGCCGCAATGTTCAGTTGCCGAGGCCATGCAGTTACAGTGCGAGGAAGAGGCTAGATTTCAAGCGTAACGTGCGGCTGGTCAAGGCCGATGGCGCACGGAGCTTTCAGCAGCTAGACAGCAAGGAATCGTTCGGCACCCACTCGTGGACGATCTAGCTTGGCCTCTCTCTCATCGAGAAGCCCTCCATATTCTCCTAGAAAACGACCCTGCCATCCCCGACGACCATATCGACGAGTATGTTAATTGTTTCTCCGATGAGCCCCCTGTTCAGGCCCCGACACGTGAAGTTCCCTTCTACGTGAACAATCCAGGTGAGTACGTGTCGTTCGCCTCACAGTCGGTGCCGATTAGGATTCGAAGGCCCAGCTTCTACGTTTTCAATCTTTCCTGCGGCCAACGCCGAGCAGGTGATGTGCAGTTGCAGGTAGAACATGCTATAGCGAAGCCCGCGGTTGGGATCATTGTGTTAAGCATTGACGTAGCGATCGACCCGGTCAGAGGAGATCTCACACGCGAGGACACTCTGCTCGAATGGATCGAGCACATCAGATGCCACAGGGTCATCAATACGTGAGGGGGGGCCATGCGAGACGTGGTCAGCGTCTCGATGGCACGAGGGCCCCCCACCCACCCACTCAGGAGTACAGTACATGTATGGGGCATGCCTTGGGTTTCTCAGGGGCAATCGGAGCAGTTACGTATTGGCTCGCAGCTACTACACTCAGTAGTACGGCTTCTAGCGGAACATCTGAGGGCGGGCACAGGCGGTTGGTTAGAGCACCCTGCGCCCCCAACGTGAGCCCCGCGCGCCCCGACTTCTTTCGGCTGGAGGCCTCTATAGGCCCTGGCGGCTTCCCCTTGTGCGTCGCTCACCACGTTTGACCAGCGTGAGCCTCAGAATCCCGAGGTCGAGCCCAGCGCAGTTGGTCGTGCACCTACCACCATCCTGTCTTTAAGAATGGCGTCGATGCCCTCGTTGCTGAAAGCCACTCCTGGTGAAGGAAGGTGCTCTCATGGGCGCCAGGCCCACAAGGTTTTTCTCTGAAAAAATCACGCCGGCTAGTTTTTGACGGCCGGCAAGAAGACGTACCCACCGGGCCCGTGCAAAGCACTGGCCACGGCCGTACTTGACAGTGTTACTTCCTTCCTCCCCTCGGTTGAGACTCCCTCTCCCGTGGACGTTGCAGATCTAGCGGGGCATCCGTCCGACCTCGAGGAGATCAGAAATGAGTTGGATGATCCCTTTGTGCCCCTGGACCGCCTCGCTCCGGAGGAAACTGTCCCAGCGCCCCGAATGTGCAGGTTTTGACACTGACTCTGAGCCTGAGCTTGAGGAGGTTGCAGTTCAGGATCGTGCTGCCACGGATGTGCTGTCTACGCCGCTCTTTGACGGTTGCGAAGAAGTTGAGGCGGAACAGTCGGTGGCCGATCTTCTCCTCGGTTCGCCAGAAGAGCAGGCCGCGACCTGGCCGCTGATTCCCCCCCCCTCCTCCCCCTTCGTTGCCGCCGCCTCCGCCTGCTCCTCTTCCCCTCTCCTTCGATCAGCTGGCCAGGATCGCGGCCAACCGTGCTCGTGCCAGGGCCATCCGAGAGGCCCGACGTGCTGCCAAGCACGCCAGAAGAGCCCCCTGGACTTCAGGAGGCACAGGCATCCTTCGAGGGTCCTTTTTCTCTCACGAGGGGGTGCCTGCCTTTTTCTCTTAAGGTCGGGACGGTGGCGTAAGCGGTATTCGCCCCGCCCGTTTCAGGCCTTCAAGGACGGAGCACGGTGAACCCCAAGCCCCGCGTTGAACAACAACCTCCCTCCTCCCTCCTCCCTCCTTCCTTCTCCTTTGTCCCTCCTCCCCCCTCCTCCTCCCCCCTCCTCCTCCTCCTCCTCCTCCTCCTCCTCCTCCTCCTCCATTCCTGTTCCTTCTCAGTAATCCCCCCCTGTCTCACCCCGAGGCCAGTCGGAAGGGCGGACCTGGCGTGTCGCTTGCGACTTCCTTTTCTACCGTTTCAGATCTTGGAATTGACAGGTTGGCGACAGCTTCAAAAATGGAGGACGGATCGTTTCCTGAATGTGGGCGCACGTTCGTTTTGAAAACGTGCAAGGGTTTTACGGATTGAGGACGGGTGGCATGTCCAAGAGTTTTACGCATTGACGGCGTGTTCTTTTCAACATGTTGTTCTTGCCCCAGCGCCGCGCAGTCTCGTCTTAAACATGTGCAAGGTATTTACGGATTCCCAGGGCGATCCTACCAGAAATGCTGGTTTGGAATGAGTCAGGATTGTCGGGCGCAACACTTACATTGATTAGCGGTGTTCAAATCGCAGGAATACCGTTCTGGCACGATTCTGCATCTTCAAGACGCAACAGTCAGGTTGATTCGTGGCGTTGTTTTGGCACGCTTCAGGATCTTTAAATGGTTATCCCCCAACAGGGAACGTCACTAGTGGAAATGAATACTTGTATGGGGCCTAGAAAGAGGGAGCTTGGAGGGGGGGGTATCCCAACATTGTTGATGAATATTGGGTTTACACTGGTCCTCCTCCTCCTCCTCCTCCTCCTCCTCCTCCTCCTCCTCCTTCCCACTCCTTCTCCTCGTCCTCCACCCCCTCCTCCTCCACGGGGGGACGGGCACACCTGCATCGGAGGTTTATCTGTGGGCTACCCAACGGTGCGGTGACCACACCGTGTGGTGCCCAGGTTTCAACGTCTCGAGACACCCGACTCCGAGGCGTTTCTCAGTTTTCGGCCTCTGAGGGCCCTCGCCAGGCCTCGGGACCGTCAAACAACAACTCGGGATGAAAATCTGGTCCTGGGGACAGGGTCGGAATTTTGGGGGGGGGCGCATTGAGAAAATTAAGCCCCCGGATGTCTGGGTGAGTCAGTGGGGATTCGGGATGACCGCATTGTTTTGGGCTTCGGGTCGTTCTCCGAGGACGTCTCGGGCGGCTGGGGCATCCTTGGTCCAACAACCGTGCGGTGATCGACCGCGCGGTACACCCACCTGACGGACAGGACTCCCACGCTGCCAAGACGACTGGCGAAGTGCAGTGTTTTTTCTTCGGCTCTAGGCAGAAGTTGGGCCGCGATGATGGCGGTTCTGCGCCCGCGGGTCTGGCACCGTGTCGTTTTCACTGAAAGGGTCTTTCCTACTAAAGGGGGCTGCAGCGCTCGCCGCAGCCCCGCTGCGTGAGAGTGCCCTCGCGATCGGCTCCCCTCCCTCCGCGGCCGCCCGCTCGCAGTCCTCCCCCCTCTTGCATGCGGGTTCCTTCGCGTCGCCGCTTCCCCGTCTCGCCCAGACGCGCGCGCGGATGGCCCCTGCCGCGCTGCGACGTCAAAAGTGTTTGCTGCAGGGGCCGGTGCCCGCCACCCAGCGAGCGCAGCGCGTCGGGCGGCCACACCTCTGGTGCAGGCCTGCCCCGGGGGGCCCCTCGATGGCCGAGCGCGGTGCGCTGGCAGCGGCTCGCGCGCCCGAGGTCTGCCCCCGCCCCCGCCCCCCCGCCTCCACCCCCAGGCGCCCTCGCGCGGTGAAAAAAACACGACGTGAGTTTTTGTCCCTATATCCATCGGTCGCTGAGAGTAAGTATTCGGGGGGGGCCAGATTCCAATCCAGTTTAAGCGCCTTTCTACTTCAATGATCGAGTGGCTTCACCTTTTCCGTCCTCTTTAGGGGGCGGGCGGACACCCAATCTACTTTCAGCGCCTTCCTGTTTCATGTTTCTACTTACTTCTTCCGACCGATGGGTGCTCGGCCTCCGGGGACCTTCACCGGGCCCCGGGACCGTCAGAATACGACCCAGGGTGAGAAGCCCGGTCCCCGGGGAAGGGGTCCAGACCTTTGGGCGTGTTGCAAAATTTTAAATCCACGACGCTGGGGGTCTGGGCCCGCCCCGGCCCCCCCCCTCCCCCCCCCAAAAAAAAAACTCAGAGGAGCAAGGAGTGGGGAGATGCACTTGGTAGCCCAGGTCTTCCCACTTTAGCGTTCCACAGAGGTCTTGGGCCGACGAACGCGACCCCTCCCTGGGCTCTGGCAAGCCTAGTTTTTCTGTTCTCCCCCCAGCAAGGGAGTCACGAGTCCTCCTTCTCTTGACTCCTTGCTGCAAGGAGTCACGAGAATGATACGTTCCAAGATCTCCGAGATTCCCGATTGTTCCACACGGGCTCAAGAAATCCAGGCCTCCCAGGTTGGGTCGGAGCAGACGGGGTCGGAGGATCGCGCCGCATCGCCGATGCATTGCCGATGCGGCTTGATGTGCAGCCCGATTGGCTTCACGTCGACGTCGCCGATGCATCGCCGATGTATCGGCGACGCATCGCCAGTGCATCGCAGATGCATGCCGATGCATCGCCGATGCGGCGCGATCCTCCGATACCGTCTGCTCCGACCCCATCTAGGAGGCCTCGAAGAAACGGGGGCGGCCAGGTGCTCCCCAAATCCTGGAGCGCATCTCCTGAGCCGATCGCAGATTGACCTCGTCTTCTTCCTCGTCCTCCTCCTCCCTCTTCCTCCTCCTCTGTCCTCCTCCTTCTTCCTCCTCCTCCTCCTCCTCCTCCTCCCCCTCCCTCCTTCTCCCCTCCTCCCCACCTCCTCCTCCTCCTCTCCTCCTCCCCTCCTCCTCCTCTTCCTCCTCCTCCTCCTCCTCCTCCTCCTCCTCCTCCTCCTCCTCCTCCTCCTCCTCCTCCCTCCTCCATTCCTCCTCCTCCTCCTCCTCCTCCTCCTCCTCTCCTCCTCCTCCTCTCCTCCTCCTTCTCCCCCTCCTCTTCCACCCCCTCCTTCCTCCTCCTCCCTCCTCCTCCTCCTCCTCCTCCGCCTCCTCCTCCCTCCTCCTCCTCCTCCTCCTCCTCCTCCTCCTCCTCCTCCTCTTCCTGCTCCAAAACAAGGGCCCGTCTTGCGTGCAGTGCCTCGACGCGGTGCCCCCCTTCCCTCTCCCCCCCATTGCCCCGGCCTCTCGTGCTGGCGCGCTCCCAGGAAGGCTCCTGGCCCTCGGTGCTGCTCGGGGATACAGTCATCGGCTTGACCTGAGGAACGATAAATGAGGAACGAAGCCTTTCTTGTCCAAAGAATAACGCATAAGGGACGACAACTAATGAATAACGCATAAAGAACCATAGATAACACATGCAAACCTTGGGAACAACCGAGCCCCTTTTGAAAAGGAAGTGTTCCTCAGTCAAGCCGCTCACTGTATCAGGGCGGAGGCCATGATATCTCACCAGATTTCATGGCGCCTCTCTCTTCTCATTTCCGGACGTCCCAGCGCCCCCCCCGTGGGCCGCGCCCGTGCCGCCGGCGATGATGTACGCCCCCCCCGTCTTGGACGCCCCCCTCTTGGCCGCCCCTGACCATCCTCGCCTTCGGCGAAAGGCTGCGGAGGGTCCGCTGGCGGAAGCTCGTTGGAAGCAGCAGCGGTGCGTCAGCATGTCTGGATCCAGGGGTTCCAGACTTGGCCATCTCCTTGAACATGAACTGGATTCCAGCGGGATCCCATGGCACGAGGGCGTTGACGCTGTCGGGGTCGCTGGTGTTAGTGAGTGGCTGCGCGACGAGATCTGCGGCGGCTGACTGGGCCGCCATGTGTTTGAGCATGTCCTTCCCTGACTCGAGTCGGACGAACGGGGGGATTGGGAAAGGGAGGGACACGAAATCTGCTGCATTCAGCTAGTTTCGGATCCGCCGCGGGGACGCTTCCCATTACACATGGGCGCCTCCCGCGCCGTGAGGTTCGGAAAGGGACGTTGCTGCTTGTCCGATTCGGAACGCCCACCTTTTTCTCGCCACACCCGTTCGTCCGTCCCGACCCTCCCCCTTCGGCCCCCTTTTCCCATCCCTCCCCTTCTCTCTCGAGGGGAGGGAGCAGGGCTGGACCTAAACGCTGTTTTGCTGATCTTCGGCTGTGCTTTGTTCTTCGCTCTGGCAGCGAGGTACATGAGAACAGGTAGAGCAAAAGGAACAACATAACGAAAACATAACAAAAGACAACGTTTAGGTCCAGCCCTTTCCCATCCCTCCTCTCTCTCTCGAGGGGAGGGGGGAGGAAGAGGAGAACCCCCCCCCTTGGCTACCCATCCCTCTCGCCCGTCCCGACCGTCCCCCTCCGCCTCCTTCCCCTCCCTCCGCCCCTCCCGAGGGGAGGGGGGGCACGCAGACCCCGGACGTCGTGATTCTTTCAAGGCGTGACCCCCGAGGAGCTGCTCTCCCCGCTTCCTCTCTCCCTCCCTCCCCGCCTCCTCCCACCTGCCTGTGCTCCAGACTTGCGAGCAGGTCAACTTCTGCTCCACAATCTGGCGCTGTGGCTTCCGTTTCACAGTCGTGAAGCGCTCGTGCCTGCGACGCTTGTTGCTTTTGCTTCACAGTCGAGTCTCCGCGCCGTCGTCCTTATTGTATTTGTTCAAAGGGTTGCCACTTGCGCACTTTTCTGCCCACGCGTCCTGCTGGATGCTCGGCTCAGTGGTGGTGGCGGTGGACCCCCAGGAACCTGGACCCCTTCCCCCAGACCCCTTTCCGGGCAATGAGAAATCACGACGGGAGGCTAGGTTACGGACATCTGGAGGCCCTTACTGGCCCTCGGGACAGTCAAAAAACAACCCAGGATGGAAAACGTGTCCAGGGGAACGTGTCGAGACCTCTGAGGGTCGACGTTCTGAAAAAGTCACGACGTCGGGGGTCTGGGCCCGGGGGCCGGGTTTTCCTCATCCTGAGTCGTTCCTTGACGGTCCCCAGGCCCAGCAAGGGCCCTTGGAGGCCGAAAACAGCGAAGCACCTCCCGTCGTGATTCCCCAATCAGTGCTTGCACTGATGGGGTCCTAGCGGAAATTGAAAGATTTGGCGAAAGTGTCCCGCCGATTTTGGTGGCCGGCTGGATTCCTGGGTTCCCGGTTCCGGGTTCCCGGGTTTTTGGTCATTGGTTCCGGGCCGATTTCGGGGGTATACGGGTTCCTGGGTTCCCGGGTTCCCGGTCGATCTCGTTATCGATCCCAGTTCAAACCGTCCATCGATTGGGGTTTTTCTCTGGTGTTTTTTTTTTTGTTCTCCACGCGAGGCGGTCTGGGGAGGGGGGGCCCGCCTGGCGACGCGGAAGGGCGGGGCTTGGCAGGCTCGGCAGGCAGAGGGCGACGATCGTCCCCAGGGCGTCCGGGCGCGCTTCGGAGCGGAGCGCGCGCCGCGGCGACCCGTGCAGCCTCCAGCCTCCGGCCCCATGCAGGAGGCCTCCGGGCCTGCCAGCTCTCAGAGATTCCCGAGCGGTGCAGCAGGCAGGGGCCTCGAAAGGAGAGAGAGAGAGAGAGTGAAAGAGCGAGAGGCAGGGGTGGACAGAGCCCCCACCCAGACATCGATTAGCGAACTGGCCGTTTTCGGTTCGCGAGAGGGCGTCGCGGCCGTCATGTTTGCGGGTCCAGGTCCGTCGGTTTCGGTCTTGGGCCGTTTTCACCAAAGGGAGGTTTACTAAAGGGAGGTTTGTCCACCGCCGAGAGAAGAGAGAGAGAGAGAGAGAGAGAGAGAGAAAGGGAGAGAAACCAAAAAACAAGATCCGCTGGGAGAGGTGTCGAAGGGGAAGGGAGCGGCAGGCAGGTGGTGCCGAGGGCAGAGCAGCAGGCAGAGGGGCTGCTGGGAGCAGCAGGCTGGAGGGAGAGATGTCGACCAGGCTCGCCTGGCAGTTCAAGCGCGAGGTGCGCAAAGTCATGAGACTGCCGGCAAAGATCGCTCGTCTAGCAGCGCTGCTTCCGACGGTTCCCCCGATCAGTTGACCTTGCCTCCTCGTCCTCCCATGCCCCTCCCTTCTTCCATCACATCCCCCAGTAACAGCCCTTGCCTTGGCGTTTCACCTTGTTTCTCCCTCAAGACCTGCCTCCTCGGAGGCCTGCCAATCAATAACGCCTCCTCACCGTCTCGTCCCAGATCCTCTCCCCTCGCTTCCCTCTTCCCTCCTCGTCCCCTTCCTTTTGGGAGCTCCGCGATGCGACCTATTGGAGGTCGAGGCGTTCGTGTCGGCGCTGGGGCGGTTCTTCAAGAGCACCGACCTGGCGACGGCAAGCGGGAGGCCGGTGCCCGATGGGATGGCAGATCCCTTCTCCGTGCCTTGGCTTCCCTCCCGTCCCCACTGCCTTCTCCAACCCTCCGCCCTTCACTTCGGGGGCTGAGATGGTGGCACGCTGCCAGCAGTCGTAGGCTGCGTTTCTTCGCTTATGAGTACTCCGTGGCGCCCCAATGAATGGATTTGTCCTCCTTCCTCGTTGCCAGCATTCCCCGCTCGCATGTGCCACTGTTCTCTCTTCTCGTGTGTTCTTTCGTCCCGATTCTCTCTTTCTCCGTTCCTCCCTGCCCTCTTTCCTTCCTCATCAATCCCCCTTCTATATTGATATATGTATATGTGACTCTTCCTCTCATATGTATGATGGTGTCTCTATGTTTCTCTCTCTCTCTCTCT
This sequence comes from Prorocentrum cordatum, assembly GCA_963575745.1. Lineage (NCBI taxonomy): Eukaryota > Dinophyceae > Prorocentrales > Prorocentraceae > Prorocentrum > Prorocentrum cordatum. The sequence continues at coordinate 220,864 of CAUYUJ010015607.1, forward strand.
TTCTCTCTCTCTCTCTCTCTCTCGCCCTCGCTCGGTAAGGAGGTGCGGAATTATATATATATATATATATATATATACAGCATATGTACACACACCTGGCGACAGGGTCCGCGGCCGTGGCCCAGGGACCTCAAGACTCCATGGGGGGAACGGAACCTCGGGGACGCCCCCAGACGGGTCAAGACAGAGCCAGAACGCTACTCAGACAAGCCAAGGCGAGCCAAGAGAGCCCCAAGGGGCTCCCCAGACGGTCCGTAGCCATTTGGGCTCAAGCCATTTTGGCCCAAGGAGAGTCGAGTGCCAGTGCCAGCAATCGCGCTCGCTGTCTTTCTGACGCCATGTCTACATCAGGTGTCCTCAAGAGCATGTTTGCCGAGAAGGGCTTCGGCTTCGTGACCCCTGATGACGGAAGCGATGATTGCTTTGTGCATGTCAAGGACAACCCGGAGCTCGACGGAATCGATTCAGGAGGAGACGCAGTGACATTCGACAAGGAGTGGGACGATCGCAAGGGCAAGTACAAGGGCGTCAATTGTAGGGTGACAGGTGGAGGCGGCGGTGGCAAAGGCAAGGGCAAGGGCAAAAGCAAAGGCTACTCCGCTTGGTGAGTGCAGGCATTCCAGGTTCCTGCCGTGCTGGTGGCGAGGCCACATCACGAACACCGGCTATCAGTGAGCAGCATTTGCCCGGGTGACGAGCTATGGGCTCGCCGACTTCCTGTAGCCCAGCAAGTGAACAATCTGTAATCACAATGGTTCAAGAAAAGGGGCTCCCCAGACGGCCCGAGACAGCTCCGAAACCGCCCCCCAGCTCTCCAGGACAGCCCAAGATGTTCTCAGGACGGCCCAAGATGCCCCCAAGAGGTCTCGAACAAGCTTTCCAGGGCGCCCTGAGCAGCCAACCGTCTGTTTAAAGACCCACAGCACATGTATAAGTTGTGCCTTCCCGTTGTTCGCTTCTGATACCAGTAGGCCTCAAGACGGGCGAAATTCGCTCAAGACGCGTCCGAAACGAGAGAGCTGCAAGACGAGCCCTGCGAAGCCCCCGAGAGGCCACCGCGATGCCCCCTACAAAGACGCCCAGAAAAGCCCCCGCGCGGCCGGGCCCCGAGAAGCCGCCGAGAGCCCCAGGCCCTGCTGGACTTCCGACGGCTGCGCAGTTCGCAGCCCCCCACTGGGAAAGGTAAGAGCAAGGAAAGCAGGAGCCAAGAGAAGGCGCAAGGGAGAAGGAAGAAGGAGGGGGAGGGGGCGAGAGGAGACCACACCGGAGAGTTGGGATGAAGCACGCGAGACGTACCCAGACCCTTTTTTCTGCACGCGAGGCGATTAACGTGTACGCTGCATGCAAAAGAGCACTTTGCGATATATGCAACACTAGGGAAGGCGATGAAGTGTAGCCACGCACGTCGCACAACTGCGCAACATAGAACGGGAGGGCAAAAGTGGAGGAGGAGGAGGAGGAGGAGAAGAATAAGGTGGAGGAGGAGGAGGAGGAGGAGGAGGAGGAGGTGGAGGGGGAGGGGGAGGAGGGCAAAGTGGAGAGCGAGGGCAGAGGGAGACACGTTGCGGAGAGTAGCAGCGCCATGCGCTACATCTGGTAGGTTCGCCCGCGCCGCCGCTGCAGGAAACGGGCGCCTGAGGACGGAGAGGTGGGGCGTGGGCCGCTGAGGACAGCGCCATGTGTGACGTGACGTGACGCTCCCGCGCCCTGCGCTCTGTGATCGACAGCGACACGCGTTGACTGTGGTCAGCCAACCAAAGAGCAGCGAGGTTCCAAATGTGGCCGCGTGGCCCCCGATTCCGCTGGACCTCCCAGGAGCCAGCGACAGTGGTGACAGCTGAACGGTTCGCAGCCACCCAGGGAGCAGCGAGGCCGCTGGACCTCCCCAGGAGCCAACGAAAGTGGTGACAGCTGCGCAGTTGTCAGCCACCCAAGGAGCAGCGAGGTGACAAATGGGTCCGCGTGGCCCCCGATTTCGCTGGACCTCACAGGAGCCCACGAAAGTGGTGACGCTCGCAAAATGCATCCGCCCAGGGAGCAGCGAGGTCCTGTCAGGGTGCGCGTGGCCCCCGTTCCCGCTGGACCTTCGAGAAACCAACGGAAGTAGCTACAGTTGCGCAGTTCGCAGCACCCAGGGAGCAGCAAGGTCCCAAATGGGCCCGCGTGGCCCCCGACCCCGTTGGACTTCCCAGGTGCCAGCAAAAGTGGCGACAGTTGCGCAGCTTATAGGGAGCAACGAGGTGCCAAATGGGTCCGCGTGGCCCCCGGTCCCGCTGGACTTCACAAGAGCAAGCAAACGTGATGACATGTGCACAGCTCGCAGCCACCCAGGGAGCAGACAAGTTCCGTCTGGATGCGGGTGGCCCCGGGCACTGCTGGACCTCCCAAGAGCCCACGAAAAAAAACCGACAGTTGCGCAGTTCTCGGCCACCCCGGGAGCAACACGGTCCCAAACAGGTGCGCGCGGTTCCCGGCCCTGCAGAACCTCCCAAGAACCCAACAAAGTGGCGACCGCTGCGCATTTCGCAGCCACCGCCACCCAAGGAGCAGCGAGGTCCCGTCTGGGTGCGCGTGGCCTTCGGCCCCACTGGACCTCCCAGGAGCCAGTAGAGCGGCAACCGTTGCGCAGTTCGCAGTCGCCCAGGGAGCGGCGAGGTCCCAAATGGGACCGCATGGCCCCTGACCTCATTACCCCCCCGGGGCCAACGAAGAAGTGCAGGGAGCAGAGAGGTCACGTCTGGGTGCGGGTGGCCCCTGGCATCGTTGGACTTTCCAGGAGCCCACAGCCACCCACGAAGCCGCGCGGCCCCGTCTGCGTGCTCGTGGTCCCGAACTCCGCCGGACTTCACGGGAACCCACGAAAGTGACGACCGTTGCCCAGCTTGCAACCACCCAGGGAGCAGCGCAAGAGGAGGCAGGAGGAGGGGGAGGTGACATGAGAGGAGTGGAAACCACAGTGTTTCGTCCAAAGCGAAAACCCAACACAGGAAGGATGGGACAAATCATGGTAATATACATGATAGAGGGGGCGGGGTGACGGGGGGACGAATGGACGCGGGCGGGAAGGCGGTAGAAGGTAAGAGGCAGGAGAGGGTGGGAGGAGGCAACAGGAAACAAAAGGGGGGAGACCAGGAGGACGGGGTACTCCCCCTGACGCTGACGCTGGCCGCTGGTCTGTCTCGCACAGACGGGAGCGGCGGACCTTTTTCCATCTCGGTCCAAGTCCTTCCCCGTCCCCGTCATCCTCCTCCTCCTCCTCCTCCTCCTCCTCCTCCTCCTCCTCCTCCTCCTCCTCCTCCTCCTCCTCCTGCCTCTCTTTCTGCTCCTCCTCCTGCTCCTGCTCCTGCTCCTGCTCCTGCTCCTGCCCCTCCTCCTCATCCTGAACCTCATCCTCATCCTCATCCTCCTCTTCCTCCGCTTTACGTTGAATCAACCTACGGCGGTACTTGTGGCGTTCGTTCCTCCTCCTCCTCCTCCTCCTCCTCCTCCTCCTCCTCCTCCTCCTCCTCCTCCTCCTCCTCCTCCTCTCATTACCCTCCCTCCTCCACAGGAGGCGGATCAGGGGGAGGAGGGAAGGGAGTAGGGAGGCGGAAGCGAACGTCGCAGGAGAACGTAGCATTGAGAGAGGGAGGGGAGGAGAGTTGAGGAAGGGGGACGCCTGAAGAGAACTCGCCTCTTGGCCCCCAGCTGCGCTTGCTCACCCCGCCAGGCCATACTGGAGATCACCGGCTCCGCAACCGATGGGAAGGGGGCTCCACAGTGCAGCAGCTGACCACGAGTCGGAGATTCTGGTTCGCTGCACGTTGTCGGTTTCGCGCGTCCCGCCCCCTTCGATCATGTTTTGCCGCAGCGCGGGCGCTCGCTCCGCGAGGGCGCCAAACGGGTTGCTGTTTGGCGAAGCTGCACCGCGGAGGCAGAGCGAGAGGAGGGCGGCCCCCCCCTCGAACAGCTCCAGGAGGGAAAGATTTGGAGGGCCTTGGCGCTCTCCTTCGTGCCCGACGGACCGTTTTGTCATCCGTCCTCCCTCCTTCTTCTCCTCCCTCCTCCGTTCCTCCTTCCTCCTGCTTCCTCCTCCTCCTCCTCCTCCTCCTCCTCCCCCTCCTCCTCCTCCTCCTCCTCCTCTTCCTCCTCCTCCTCCTCCTCCTCCTCCTCCTCCTGCTCCTCTTTCTCTTCCTCCTCCTCCTCCTCCTCCTCCTCCTCCTCCTCCTGCTCCTGCTCCTCCTCCTCCTTCTCCCCCTCCGTCTCCTCCTCCTCCTCCCCTCCTCCTCCTCCTCCTCCTCCTCCTCCTCCTCCTCCTCCTCCTCCTCCTCCTCCTCCTCCTCCTCGTCCCCCTCCGTCTCCTGCTCCTCCCTCGTTTTCAGCACCGGGACCACGCCAAAGGGCGAGGCAAGGTGCCAGTGGACCTGCCGTTGCCCTCATCGCGTCTTCAATGGGCGAACGACCAGGACCCTGCGGGAGCTCCCGACGCAAGCACCGGAGAGCGGGGAGCCGAGACAGCGGGCCCAGCGAGGGCTCCCCCCCCGTGGCCGCCCCAACGGTGGTGCCCCTGCCCCCGACCCAAGACGCCGTGGTTTTCCGTCACGGCGTCGAACCCCTGAGGCTTGGGCCCCTCCCCCGGGGACCGGCGTCTCGTCCTGAGGCGTTTGTTGACGGTCCTGGGGCGCGGCGAGGGCCACCAGAGGTCGAAAATGGCGAAGACCCCCCCGACGTCGTGATTTGTTTCGCCACGCGAGGATTCCCGACGCATGCCCACGTGGATTCTCTGTGGTTTTGTCCTCCTCCTCCTCCTCCTCCTCATCCTCCTCCTCCTCCTCCTCCTCCTCCTCCTCCTCCTTCTCGCTTCTCCTCCTCTCCCTCCTCCTCCTCCTCCTCCTCCTCCTCCTCCTCCCTCCTCCTCCTCCTCCTCCTCCTCCTCCTCCTCCTCCTCCCCCTCCTCCTCCTCCTGCCTTCCTCCTCTCTTCCTCCTCCCCCCTCCTCCCCTCCGGGGTGTGCCCCTAATCGTCTGGCGTCCTTACCCGCGCTCGGCGCTTTAACCCCCCCATCCCCCTGGCTTTCGGCCGGGGGAAGAAAAACAAGCAAACAAAAACACGCGAGGAGGTCTGGGGCGCCCCCAGTAGCAGCCGCGCGCGGCCGCCCCAGGCAGCACGCCGAGGACGCGGCCGCGGACGCCAGCACCCTCAGGCGCCGTGCGCCGCAGCGCCGCGGCCCCTCCGGCAGGCCCCTTGGGTGGCCACCCGGCCTCCCCACGCCTCTCAAGGCTTCCCCCAGGTGTTTTTTTTGTGCGTGTGTTGAAGGAGGAGGAGGAGGAGGAGGAGGAGGACGGGACCCGCTAGCTGCTGCACTACGGGAGGAGACGCGACAGAAGACGGTCGTTGCGATTATCCACAAGACAACTCACGCTGCCGTCAAGCAGCGAGTGGATCTTCGCAGCAAGGCCACCTTGCTGTCTGCGGGCGGCCCTGGGGCAGGCGGCTTCTTGCAGTACCCGACGGAGCCCCTCTGCGCCCTGGAGGACGTTGACTGGAGCACCTCTCTGCGCCGCCGCCTGCAGCTGCCGCGGCCGGAGTGCTCGCTCGCGGAGCTGGCCCGGGCCTCTGCTACCTGCTGCAACCAGACGGCGAGCGGCGCCACCTGCGCGGCCCCGCTGGACGAAGACGGCTACCACGCCTGCACTTGCCAGTCTGGCGGGGGCGTCGTGAGGCGCCACGGCGACTTGGAGAAGACGCTGGGGAGCTTGGCCGGGAGGTGGCGCCACTGCGTGCCCCTCTACGAACAACGAGTCCCTGCTTGGGATAGGCACCGCGCGCGGCGGCCAGCAGAAGGGCCCGGCCCGCCGGTCCTGGAACGCGCCGTGTTGGACCTCCAGTACGCGGAGGTGGACGGCTCCTGGTGGGTGGACGTGACGGTCCGCCACCCGGCGGCAGGCGACGAGACGGCGCTCCGGGCTGCGGCGCGACGGCCGGGAGAGGCTACGCGCAGGGCCGAGCGCGAGAAACACGAGAGGTACCCGGGCGAGCGGCTCACGGCTTTCGCCCTGGAGACCTCCGGCCGCTTGGGCGCTGAGGCGCGACAGTGGCTGCTGGCGCAGGTGCGCGAGCTCCCCGAGGACACGCAGCCCGGCGAGCTGGCGCGCGCCTACAAGGCGCTCAGCTGCGCGCTGCAGCGCCAGGTGGCGCGCCAGCTTCGGCGCGCCGCCGGGCTGCGCTGAGCGGGGAGGACTGCTGGGCCCGGGCAGGGGGCGGCGCCGGCGCTGGGCGTCGGCGCGGGGCTGCGGGGCGGGCAGCTGCTGACGCTGGGCTGACGGCGGCTGCTACTGCTGCCGCTGCTGCGCGCGGACTGCTGCGCGCAGGGGCCGAAGGCCGGGGACGCGCGCTCGCCGGACAGGGCGGCGCGTGGCGCGGGGTGGAGGCCGGAGCGGGCGGCTGACGGCGCTGCTGCCGGGCACTGCTGCGCTGCGGGCGGCGCCGGACGCGGGCGACCTGCGCTCGACGCCGGCTACATCTCGCTCTGGCTGCACGTCCTGGTCCCGGGTATGCCAAGGCTATAGGCCCCGGCTGGCGCAACCCTTCCCCGCCAGGGGCGGCCGCTGTTTGGACGCTGGGCCCTCGTGCTGGGCGTAAGGCGGCGGCTGCTCCTGGGGGGCCGGTGCGAAGCACTGGGGGGTTGCGCCGGCACCAATTCAAAGTGCGCTGGGACCGCGCGCCGCCGGGAGGAGGAGGACGGGGAAGGGGGAGGGAGGAGAGCGAAGACGAGGAGTTGGAGGAGGGTCAGCCGCTCCAGTCTGTGCGAGACGGACCAGCTGGGAGCCGAGAGGCTGCGTTCCCTTCAGGCGTCCCCTTCCTCCACTCTCATCCCCTCCCTCTTCAAAGGGTACGTTCTCTTGCGACGTTCCCGTCTACCTCCCTCCTCCCTTCACACTTACTCAATATGAATACTACTCTCCCTCTTCCCCTGATGGCGTGCTGGGAGTAGTAGACCCCCCCGCGTGCTGTTTTTTACACAGGATTCCTGGGAGTTGGGTGTTCGCCTGCGTTTTTTTTCAAAATGCTGCTCTCGCTGAGGCGCGGGCTTCATTTTTGCTCCCGAATCGTTCCGAATCGTGCTCCCGCTGCAGCGTGGGCCTCATTTTCGGATCGGTGTTTTGCCTCCGTCGTTCAGGGTGGCGTTCTCGCCCCAGCGCGGGCCTCTTTCTCGCGCGCCCATCCGCCCGCCACCACCGCGCCGCACCACGCCCCGCCCCGCCGCACGCACACCCACCGCCACTTCCACCCACCACGCACGCACGCACGCACGCACGCGCACCACCACCGCGCACCGCCACCACCACCGCACTACCCCACCCACCACCACCACGCTACACCGCGTCACACCACATCACACGCGCGCACACACAGCACACGCACACGCACGCACGCGCACGCACGCACGGCACGCACGCACGCACGCACGCACACGCACACACACACACACACACACACCACACACACACACACACACACACACACACACACACACACACACACACACACACACACACACACACACACACAGACACACACACACACACACACACACACACACCACCACCGCCACCACCACCACCGCCATCACGCACGTACGCACCTGGCCCACCACCAAACCACCAAGACGCCACACCACGTCACACCACAGCACACGCGCACACACGCACACACACACACATATACACACACCACCACAACAACCACAACCACGCACACACGCACGCACGCACGCGCACCACCACCCACTACGCACACGCGCGCGGAGCCACAGGTCCGCTACGACACGCGTCCGCGGATAGAGAAAATCAGCGCCATGGTAAAGGGATGGGAGGGAGGGGTAGGATGTCAGATGCTGACGTGAGCGCGCCTAACTTGTCTCCTCCCCCTCGGCCGCCTCCTGCGGAGGAGGGAGGGAAATAGGAGGAGGAGGAGGAGGAGGAGCAGCAGCGGTACGCGCTTCGGCAGGTCCTCTCGCGCCAGGTGTCGCAGTTCTTCCCTCGCTGCCCTCGGCGCATGCACGCGATGGGGCTGACTGGCTCACCTCTCGAAGCCCATGGCCATTTGTGTTTGCCCTGCTGCACTCATAGCGCCCCAGGCTCCCCCCCACGCCTCTCCAGGCTTCCCCCAGATGGGTGTTGTGCGTGTGTCTTGGCATCGCTCGGACGTGCGCATCTTCCCTCGGCGAGGACCATCGAGAAGCATGTTGGTTCACCCTGCGGAAAAGCACGCACGATACCGACGAATGCCCAGGGAATGGACGTCCGAGCGATGGCGAGGTGTTGACTTCACTCGTACTCGTGGCCGCTGTAGCCCTGCAGCGCTTGTAGCGCCCCAGGCTCACTGTGGGAGCACAGTGCAGGTAGGTTGTCCCTGCCAGGCGGAGCACGCAACACCTAAGAGCCAGGTTGAAAAGGCACCAGCTGACTGTAGGGTCGGGGGACCGCGACGTATCGGCGATACGGATCGGTGTGGAGCCCGATTTTCTCGGCGCCGACGTTGACGATACGTCACCGACGTAGGCGGTGAATCGGTGGTGCGTCGGCGACCCGGCGCGATCCTCCGACCTCATGAATTCGGAGCCCATGTGGGAGGCCGCTAATGTCCCTCCAAATAGTGCGGCGATGCGTTCCAACAGGGGGTCCTTGTGAGGCTCTCAGAGCAGCGGGGAGGGCCCCGCTCAGCCCGCGCGTGGCCGACGTGCACACGAGGCTGCACGACGCGGTTTCGCGGCTCTGCACGAGCCCCAAAGCACGAGACACCACATCGAAGTTCGTCCGTTGGGGAGGCACGTTGCAAAGTCAACGTGCTGCTGCGGTCGTTGTGCGACGACTCGGCGTGGCGTTGCATGACGATGTTTGGCCGTTGAGTGGCAACTCTACCTGGCGTGGTATGACGATGATGCCAGGTGTTAGGGTAAAGACTTCCTGGGCGTTGTGTAACGATTTGGTTGGTCTTTGTCGACCGTTTGATTGCAGGGCGGTGTGGCACTGACAGTGTATATCGTGATTTCGTTGTATACCGATGTTGCTGAGCATTATCAACCGATATTGCCAGGCGATGTATCAATGTCTTTTGGGTCGGGTTTTGCTGTAGTACAGTTTTGCAGGGCGTTGTATGAAGATCTGGTCGGGAAATATATTACCGTTGCGCACTCACCCACGCACCCACCCGCGTTCGATTGGGCCATGGATGGCCCGCCGATGCGTTCGACTGGGCCCGCGAAAGTCCCCGACGCTTTCGATGGGACCCGCATAATCTGCGTAATCCCCCCAACGCGATCGATCGGGCACTACGTTGGGAGCGCCGAGAAAAGAAAGGCGAGCGCGATTGCCATTCCTGGAAGAGCTACTTGCAGGATCAAATGCGCGGGCGCGGAGGCCGCGTCGAGAAGCCTCAGCCACAAAAATCGACGCCGCTTGTACTCGAGCAAAGAGCTGCGCCCCTGCCCGCGCGCTTGCCGATCACTCGTTTGTGCGTCCTGTCGCGGGACGGTGCGGGGGACGGGCGAGCGCGGATTATAGTTTCCCCGTATCCGGTCCATATTTTAAGATGGAGTTCTTGTTGTCATTTCGACGCCGCCGACTCAAATCACACACCTTCCTCCTCCTCCTCCTCATCCTGGTCCTGCTTCTCCTTAATTACTCAGACTCGCTCATCCTCGGACTCACTCGCACTCATACCCACTTGCACTCATACCCCCTCACACTCAGGCCCACTCATATAGTCAGACTCACCAACACTCAGACGAGCGAGGCGCTGGTTTCAGCACACGTGACAATCGGGCACCCAAAGGTTGCTTGTTCCCCCCACAATACGTGTCTCTTGTGGTGGTCCAACATTTACCGCGATATAGCAGACGTGGTACTCGAGCACCCGAAGGGGGAGCCGCTTGAGGGTATGACCCTTCACTACTCGCGTCCATGCTGTGCGGATGTCTCAGGCGGTGTGCTGTTGTAGCCCCCCCATCCCCTCCCCCCCCGCCCCAGACGTCTTATGGTCCAATGCTCACCGCGATCCAGCAGGCGTATCACTCGGGCACCCAAAGAGGGAGCCGCCAGGGGGTATTACATTCCATTATTCGCGTCCAGATCGGATGGATCTCTCAGGCAGTTTGAAATGGCTGGCCATGTTGGTAGCCCAGTCCTCATTGCGATATTGCTGGCGTGGCATTCGGGCACCCAGAGGGCTGGGGGCGCCGCCAGTGAGCATAAGATTCGATTCGTTGCGCTCAGGTTGCGGGGATGTCTCAGGCTGTTTGCTTGTTTAGCCCCTCTCGGACGTCATTCTTTTGATGGTTCAATGCTTGCCGCGAAGTAGCATGCGTGTCACCTCGGTCACCCCAAGGGAGACCGTGGAGTGGTATGGCATTCCCTGCTTCGCGCCCAGAATGTGGGGATGCATCCGGTGGTCTGCCTGCTTCACCCCCCTCCTGACCCCCCCCCCCACAACAAAAATATCCTAGCGAAGGACTCAACCATAAGCAATTTTTCGTAACGCGTTGTGGGTGCCGCTTTCGGTGGGGCGCTCCCTATGGGGCCACGAAACGCTGCCTTGGGTGGGGGAACCGCATGCGAACTGCGCCACTGGGGCGGGCCTTTGGTTGAGCTCCCTATGGGGCCACGAAACGCTGCCCTGGGCGGGGAACCGCATGCGAACTGCGCCACGGGGGCCTTCGGTGGAGCTCCCTATGGGGCCACGAAACGCTGCCCTGGGTGGGGGAACCGCATGCGAGAGCAGCCACTGGGGCCTTCGGTGGAGCTCCCTATGGGGCCACGAAACGCTGCCCTGGGTGGGGGAACCGCATGCGAACTGCGCCATTGGGGCCTTAGGTGGAGCTCCCCATGGGGCCACGAAACGCTGCCTTGGGTGGGGGAACCGCATGCGAGAGCAGCCACTGGGGCCTTCGGTGGAGCTCCCTATGGGGCCACGAAACGCTGCCCTCGGTGGGGGAACCGCATGCGAACTGCGCCATTGGGGCCTTCGGTGGAGCTCCCTATGGAGCCACGAAGCGCTGCCTTCGGTGGAGCTCCCTATGGGTCCACGAAGCGCTGCCCTAGGTGGGGGAACCGCATGCGGGAGCAGCCACTGGGGGCCTTCGGTGGAGCTCCCCATGGGGCCACGAAACGCTGCCCTGGGTGGGGGAACCGCATGCGAGAGCAGCCACTGGGGCTCCCTATGGGGCCACGAAGCGCTGCCCTGGGTGGGGGAACCGCATGCGAACTGCGCCACTGGGGCCTTCGGTGGAGCTCCCCATGGGGCCACGAAACGCTGCCCTGGGTGGGGGAACCGCATGCGAACAGCCCAGGGCCTTCGGTGGAGCTCCCTATGGGGCCACGAACGCTGCCCTGGGTGGGGGAACCGTGCGAACCCCCACTGGGCCTTCGGTGGAGCTCCCTATGGGGCCACGAAACGCTGCCCTGGGTGGGGGAACCGCATGCGAACACCCCCACTGGGGCCTTCGGTGGAGCTCCCTATGGGGGCTGCCACGCTGCCAAGGTGGGGGAAACGCTGGGTGGGGGACCCGCATGCGAACTGCGCCACTGGGGCCTTCGGTGGAGCTCCCTGTGGGGCCACGAAACGCTGCCCTGGGTGGGGGAACCGCATGCGAGAGCAGCCACTGGGGCCTTCGGTGGAGCTCCCTGTGGGGCCACGAAACGCTGCCCTGGGTGGGGGAACCGCATGCGAGAGCAGCCACTGGGGCCTTCGGTGGAGCTCCCTATGGGGCCACGCAACGATGCCCTCGGTGGGGGAACCGCATGCGAGAGCAGCCACTGGGGCCTTCGGTGGAGCTCCCTATGGGGCCACGAAACGCTGCCCTGGGTGGGGGAACCGCATGCGAGAGCAGCAACTGGGGCCTTCGGTGGAGCTCCCTGTAGGGGCCACGAAAAGCTGCCATGGGTGGGTGAACCGCATGCGAGAGCAACCAATGGGGCCTTCGGTGGAGCTCCCTATGGGGCTACGAAACGTGTGAGGGGTAAGCCGAGAGGAGGAGGGAGGAGGGAGGGGGCACGGGAGGAGGAGACGCGGGGCACCGTCTCTTCAAAACGAGGACCCAAGACCACAGGATGGTTGGGAAAAGAAATGCTGCTTCAAGCGATCCCCACCGAAGCCTTCGGCATTTGATCCCGAAGGTGCGCGCGCACATTGGAACGATGTGCGCAGGGCGACGAGGTGGTCTCGGCCAGGTGGTTATGATCGGTTATGTTATGTGATGTATGTTTCGATATGGCATAGCATGCGTTGGTATGCCGCTGTGGTATGGTATGAAATGCCAGGTTATGTGATGATGTGGCATGGTCTGGTTTGGTATGTTCAGTTATGCGTTGCTGTGTTATGGTATGTTTGGCTTGTCATGTTACGGAATGGTATATGCTATGATGTTGTGCCATGGTATGCACTGCTCTGTCATGGCGTGTTATGTCAGGATATGGTATGCCATGATATGGTATGTAACGCTCGGAGATGTTATGTTCGGTGGTGTGGTGTTATGCTCTGTTCTGTGGGGGCTCTGGCGGCTGCGGTATGCAGTGTTGGTGAGTCGGCGCGGGGAGCGGGACCACCAGGGATTAACGGGAGCCTGAGGATCTGGCGGCCGCGGTATGCAGGGCGGGGGGGGGGGCGGGATCGCCAGGGATGATCGGGAGCCCGGGGATCTTGCGGCCGCGGCATGCAGGGCGGGCGGGCGGGGAGGCCTGCTCTTAAATCCCAACGACCCCAACCTGTCAGGTGGGGAAAAAGTGTGGTGGTCCAGTGCTTACCGGGATACAGCAGGGGTGGCACTCGGGCACCCAAGGGGATATGGTATTCCAGTCATCGCGCCCATCGTGTAGGGATGGCTCGGGCGGTGTGTTGATCTCGGCCCCCCAGACGTCTTTCTTCTGGTCGTCCACTGCCCGATATAGCAGGCACGGCACCCGGGCACCCGAAGTGGGAGCCGTTTGAGGGCACGACGCACCATTATTTGAGTTCAGATTGCGGCGGTGTTTCAGGCGGGGTGCTTCGTACTGTGGCTCTCCCTCCTCCTCTCATGTCTAGACGCACTAACATTCAGACGCACTCACACTCATATCAGCCCACACTCTGACGCACTCTCAGTCAGCTCCACTGGTATCTCGAGCTGCGTATACCGAGGCCCGCTTACACGGAGCCCCCAGAATAACCCATACCGAGCAAAGCCACACTCAAACTCCTACGCATACACACCACACATACCATTCACAACATGGTCATTCACACTCACCGTGTGATCACAACGACAGAGAAAGCGTGGCATTTGGATACCGTGGGGGAAACAGGGGGGGCGCCCTGGGGTTTGACACCCGCACGTTCGCGCCCAGAGCGTGGCGAAGGCTCAGGCGATTTCCCAGGAGAGCTCCACGATCACCGCGGCATAGCAGGGGCGTGGCACTTGGGCCCCCCAGAGGGAGGGAGGGGGGGGGGGCCGCCAGGTGGCATGACGCTCGCCCGTGCGCGCCCAGGGCGTGGAGGGGCACTCGCCTCGCTCGTTCGCGCCCAAGTCGTGGTGGGGATGCTTCCAGGCACCGTCCCAGTCAGATTTCCGTTGGGAGCCCTGCGGCTGCCACGGCCCAGCGGGCGTGGCGCGTGGGCACCGCGCGCGGGAGCAGCCCCCGGGAGCGGGGACGCTCGCCCGCAAGAGGCCCAGGCGGTGCGGATGCCTCAAGCAGTTTGCTTGCTGTGCTTCTTTGGGAAGCCGCATGACCACCGCGACTTACGAGAAGCGGCACTTGGGCACCTTAGGGGGAAGCCGCTTGGGAGGGGGACGCTCCGCCCGTTCGCGCCCAGAGTGCGGTGACGTATCAGACGGTTTGCGTGCAGTCGCCGCTCCACCCCCCACCCACCCATCATGACCACCACGATGTAGCAGGCATTGCGTACGGTGTGTTGCGCTTGCCAGTTCGCGCTCAGCTCGGGGGTCCTCTGAAGCGAAACGTCGGTTTTCAGCACCCCCAGCACCTTTCCTCTCGGAGGCCCAAGATGGCGACCGTGTGGCAGGCACAACAGTCCGGCGCTCCTGGAGAGGAGCCGCCAAGGAACGGCCCAGTTGCCACAGGCTAAGGTTCTTTCACCAAGACGCTCACAGACGGGAGTGTCAGGATTTGAGGTGCACGTATAGGATCTCCGTGTCGAGACATTCCTTATGTGTGTAACTCCATTGCAGTGTTTTTGTCGGCGATGGGTGAGTGGTGGCGCGCCAGTACTCCAGCAAAGATCGCCACAGCGCGAAATCAGTGCTGGCCCCCCGCACATCGTCGATCTCTGGGCGATGTATCGCCAATTCCAGGTCGACGGTTGCCCCTAAGTCGGTCCCACCCCTCCCCCCACCATGGCTCCCCCTCAAAAGGCCTCCGCGGAGATGCTATTCGCAGCGCGTGCCTGCCCCACTGCGCGGCGGCAGCAGAGGCGGGGGGGGCACAGCAGCGGAGGGGCCCTTTGCGAAGTCCCTGCGGGGCGGCGCGCGCCCGCCAGCGACTCCTCCTCGGACGAGAAGCCGGGCGCCAGGGCGGGCCAGCGCGGCGACGAGGCGTCGCCCCGCGCCGCCCTCTCGCTGCAGCGCGGCGCGGCGCGCCCGAGGCCCAGCTGCCACCAGAGGTTCGTTCCCGCCCGCTCGCCGCCGTCGCTCATCGTCGCTCGTCGGTAGCCGTCGTCACTCGTCGTCGCTCGTCGTCGTCGCCAGCGCTGCTCGCCGCCGCCGCTCGCCGCCGCCGCTCGCCGCTCGCCGCTCGCCGCCGTCGTTCGACATCGCCGCTCGTCGCTCGTCGCTTGTCGCCGTCGTCGTTCGTCGCCCGCCCCCACCGTCAGGGCATTCACCCGCTTCGCTGGCTGGGCCAATCCCACTAAGGATCTGGGGGTCCCAGGAGCTCATCAAGCCGACTGGTGGCCTCAGAGGGCCACGGTGAAACCAGTGAAACCCCCACCCTCCCCCTCCGGTCCTCCTTCTGGTCTGCTCGGGGATTGCGAAGCTGATTCTGATCGTTCTGGCTCTCTGGAGCCTGGCGCACTCGAGGCCGCTGCCAGAGGGGCCCGCGAGCAAAACAGGAGCCACTTGGTGACAGAGACGCCATGGCCAAAAGTGGTGCGCGATGGTTGTCCCAGAAATCCCTGGGAGTGATCCGCCATCTCGAGCAAGCGCCGAGCCGACACCCGGGTCTAAGGAGTTCCGATGTGGGAGAAGCAACACGAGCAGAGGAGGGCACAGCATGGTGAAGTGCATGCGGCACAGGGGGACGGGGGGGGAGGAGGAAGGCAACGGGCGCATATGATCCCGGGGACCTCCCCCATGCTAAGAGATCATCGTCATCATCTGATTCCGCCGTCGCGTCCTCCTCCCTCCCTCGAGCCTCTTCGGCATAGGCTCGAGGTGTTCGTGAGTGCCATCGCTGCTAGCAGAGACGGCTAAACGATTCGCGCCCCCACACCAACCCGCCGGTGGGTCCCCACCCCTGCGGGTGTGGCGTGGGGCTGGGGTGCCCCCCCTGCTCCATTGGGCGTGGTTCGGTGCCTAGGTCCAGGAGGTCGTCGTCGTTGTCCTTGTCGTGGGCCTCTTCCTCGTCATCGCCGCCGTCTTCGACGTCATCGTCGTCGTTGTCCTCGTCCAGCTCGTCATCTTCGGCGTCATCATCGTGTGTTCAGTACGTGCTTGCTGCTGCTCTCTGCCATTGCAGGTGGCTCAAGGAAAAGCTATGGGTGGTGAAACTGACTACCCTGCACCGCGCTTGACCACCTCCACTGCTCGCGCAAACATCCCACCCACCCACCCGCAACGTGGTTTGCAAAATCTCTTAAGACCGTGACGGTGGGTACCAAATGGCACTTGGCAACGACAGCGACGCCGACGACGACAGCGACAACGACGACGACGACGACGAAGCCGCCGACAACGACTACGACGACACCGATGACGTCTCCAACGACTTCGACGACGCCCACAACGACGACGACGACGACGACGACGACAACACCGACGACGACGACGACGACGACGCCGACGCCGACGCCAACGACGATGACGACGACGATGACGACAACGACGACGTCAACGACGCCGCCGACGACGACAACGACGACGACGACGACGACTGCGGCGACGACGACGACGCCGACGTTGACGACGATGAAGACGACGCCGCCGACGACGACGAAGACGACGACGACGTCGCTAACGAAGCGACGACGAGGGAGGAGGGAGGACGACGACGGCGACAACGACGACAACGACGAGGGAGGAGGGAGGACGGCGACGACGCGAACGACGACGAGGGAGGAAGGACCGCGACGACGACAACGACGAGGGAGGAGGGAAGACGACGACGACGACGACAACGACGACGACGACGACGACGACGACGGCGGCGGCGACGACGACGACGACGCCGACGTTGACGACGACGACGACGACGACGCCGACGCCGACGACGACGACGAAGACGACGACGACGTCGCTAACGAAGCGACGACGAGGGAGGAGGGAGGACGACGACGGCGACAAGGACGACAACGACGAGGGAGGAGGGAGGACGGCGACGACGCGAACGACGAAGAATGAGGAAGGACGGCGACGCCGACGACGACAACAACGAGGGAGGAGGGAAGACGACGACGACGACGACGACGACGACGACGACGACGACGAAGACGGCGACGAAATAGGAGGGACGACGACGAGATGCCGACGACGGACGACGACGACGACGACGAGGGAGGTAGAGGAAGGACGACCACGGCGACAACGACGACGGAACCGACCACGACGCCAAAGAGGACGCCGACGACGAACACGAGGAAAGACAGAGGACGACGTAGGCGACCTCGACGACGACGACGACGCGGGAGGAGGGAGGACGGCGACGACGACGACGACGACGACGACGACGACGCAAGAGCGCGCGCGCACGCTTTTGTTGAAAATCCGTGTTGCGAAACCTTGTCTGTTTGTAGGTTTTGTGGACACGATTTTGAAATCCTTCCGAAACCGATGGGTTTTGAAGGATTTCGCCATACGCGCGCAACGACGCGCGCGTCTGCACTTCGTCCCATTTGTTGCAGAGGATTCTCGCGACGGCACACGCGCAGGAGCGTTCGGCAGATTTCGACATGCGCGGGCGCGAAGCCCGTTTGGTAGCATGTTGTGAAAATCTTGAAAAACCTATGGTTTCCTTGAGATTTCGCAAGAGCTCGCGCGTAAGCCTTTTTAGCAAATCAGTGTTGCGGAACCCTGTGTGTTTGTATGTTTTTTTGGGAAGCTCGATTGCGAAATCTTTCCGACACCGAAGGTTTTTGAAGGATTTCGGCATGCGCGCGCGACGACGCGCGCGCGTGTGCACTTCGTCCCATTATTTGCAAGGGATTCGCGAAAAAAGTCTTACGCTAGATCAAAAAATGTCCCCGCGTATCGTTTTTCAAGGAAATCTCAGGGGGGCCGATCCCGGCCCCCGCGGGGATATTATAAATTCATATTTCGGATAGACATGTGGTCAGAGTCATATATGATTTACATACCCGAAAGGGGTACGGATACCTCCGGGGGGGGTAGAGTCTATTCTCTTTTGAGACAGGAGAATCAGGAGTACGGCACGCGCACTCAGGATGCGAATCCGACTGATGATGGGCAACGCACAAATGTGCGCCACTCTGCCTCATTGAGTCCAGTGCAACTTACTGATGGAGGTTTGAAGGCCATAACCCGAATGCATGCTTGTAGCAGGGGGGACGCAACGCTTTATAAGGGGACCGAAACAAGCTTGGCAGTCCATGGCAGCCCTACCATCCCTCAGTGGTTGCGGATCTTACTCTTGGTATCAAACAACAGGCCCACGCTGACACAGCGATTGATAATATGACCCTCGGGATGCCAGGATGCTCAACGTACTTTCGCGGACAAGGAAATCCATGACGCAAAGTCAACATGAATCAGTTAGTTGGCACAGGCCCGAGGACCAGAGCGCATTGAAAACGAGACCTTTCCGGTAAAGGTACCAGTCTTGATGTTTCCGCCTCGTGACGGTATGAGAGGTTTGTCAAATTCTCTAGGTCGGAATTGTCAAGTAGATGCGCTCCATGATGAAATTTATAGCAGCCACCAGGAGCACAAATGATCGACACGGGATGCGCAGGGTTGTTTCCAAGAGAGTTGGGTAACATCGTTGTCGCATCGGAGAGCGACGTTTCAACATGCAATGGGCACGTGATACGTTGAGCCTCCCCACGGTTCAATGAGCAACGCGCATTGGTCGCCCGCGCCTTGGAAATAATCAGTCTCCACTTGAGCAGAACTACGTTGCTTGGTTGGGAATCGACGGTTCGAAATTCATCGGCCTAATGTTGCATAAAAGCATGGCTTGGTGCAACCAATGTAATTTGGCCAGCCGCGGAAATGCGAAGCTGAAGAGATTGCCCAAAGCCACTTTCTACAACGGAACGTTCTCCCAGGTGCAGACGTGCTTGACCCAATTGTCTCGAAGCAGAGACGCATTTGACGAATGTGCCCCAACGAAGGAAATAGTTGCAGCATCTCCACCTGGCAACCTTAACGACTGCTTCTGCTATGCAGCTTGAGGTGTTAGTTTTAGCGTGCTGACGAGATAGATGCTCTATCAGAGAAGAATGTTCAACCAGACGGTGCGTCGTTTAACCAACAGTCTGCGGTGCATCCCCAGACGATTCGCGGACAGCAACTTACACATGACAAGTTAATTGTTCGCAGAAATGTCCAAGAGCATCGGCGCACAGAAGCGGCACATGCTTGTAGTGAGACAATGGTGTCACTAGTTAACCCAGGAATCAAACATACAGATAAACAGTTGGCCGATCCCCCAGGGGAGCGAGCAAGTATAAAACGCGTGGGCGGCGAAGTATTGTTGACGGCTCTCGTGCGAAAATAGTCGAGGTCGTAATTCGCCACCCAGAGTACCACACCATTGTTGACAGTTGTTTGTGATTGCCGCCATGGGAAAACCGTCGTCCAGAATTGAGTCGAGAACAGGCGATTCCGTTGTTGCGTTTCCAAGCCGCAAGGGCGGCCAACCACATGTTGCACATGAGAGCATGTGGACCGACGGCACATCTCGGTCCGAGTGTTGGCAGGAAAAGTTGGACACGGCGATGCGTACGGTGAAAATGGTGCCGCGTTGCGAACGAAAGCGACGACTGATTTGTGAAAGGCGTTTCGTGGAACGGTAATTGCAAGAGCGCCAAGCAAACCAAGAGAGGCGAAAGTATATAACATGTTGGAAAGGGCGAATGTTGTAAGAAGAAATCCGTGGCATGGGTTGGCGGATGTATACGCCAAGACGTTGGCGAAGGTTGGACATCAAAGGCGAGGTAGAAGGCAAAGCGTCAACAAAACGAAAGGGCTCATAACAAGCTGGAGGAATCAGTGATTGAGAGGTACGGGCCCAATATCGGCGACGGCCCCCACCCCGCTGCCAGGGAAGGCTAGAGGCTCCAGACCGGGGCCCGAACCCCACCACCGACGGGGGAGGAGGAGGAGGAGGAGGAGGAGGAGGAGGAGGAGGAGGAGGAGGAGGAGGGAGGAGGAGGAGGAGGAGGAGGAGGAGGAGGAGGAGGAGGAGGAGGAGGAGGGAGAGAGAGGAGGAGGGAGGAGGAGGAGGAGGAGGAGGAGGAGGGAGGAGGAGGAGGAGGAGGAGGAGGAGGAGGAGGAGGAGGGGGTGGAGGAGGGGGAGGAGGAGGAGGAGGAGAAGGAGGAGGAGGAGGAGGAGGAGGAGGAGGAAAGGCGCACCCTTCTGGCACCTTTCGAGGCCGCGGCGGCGGTGCAGGGGCCCTTTCCTTGCGGGCCCGCCCCTGGGGCCGCCCCCCTGCAGCCCTCGATCGCCCCCCCACCACCACCCCAGGAAGGAAGGACAGACACAGACACCAATAGAATTAAGTCGGGCCTGTCCCTCTACAGGAGGAATATTCAGACATCTACAATAATATTATGGGGGCGACGTTTGAGTATTTATGATTAATTGCCGAGTTGTTGCTTGGCGACTTCTCATTGTACGTCGAAGATCCCCTGTTGTAGGACATGCCCGACCTAAGAATAGACACAGACACCAATAGAACCGTCGACGTCGGTAAATTTTATCGAAACACAGGAGATGGAGGGGAAGACGAACACCCAGAGAATGTCGAAAAACAGGATGGGGATCCTTGAATTCGTTCCTATTTGTTTGTGTCTTGTCTCCCTCGGCCTCTTTATTACTCCTCCCGCCGCTCTCCCCTGCGGCGCGCGGCGCGAGGGTCCGTCGGCCACGCCGAAGCCGGCCATCGACCATTCCGTGGCTGGGCGCGCTGCCCCGCCGCAGCCGCCTTTCTCTCGTCTCGCCCCCCTGATCGCCGCTGGCCTGGTTGCCAACGAGAGGAGAAGGAGGAGAAGGATGGGGACGACGAGGATGACGACGACGACCACGACCACGACGATGATTACGGCAGGTTCGTGTCGTGGCGACGCGGCGACGACTCTGCCGCAGGCCGTTCAAGGTTGAATGCCGCCAGTGACCCAGAATCGGCCAACATGGAACCTTCTGGCGATCGAAAAGCCGCCGACCGCTCAAAGTCAAACGATCCACGCGGTGCCAGAAACCAGCGCCTGGGTCGTCACGGCACGGAGTTGCCACAGCATGAGGAGAGGGAGCAGGAGGAGCAGCAGGGAGCCTTGTCTCTGTAAGCATCCACTGACATACGCAATAGCCCGTGGATTTTGATGGTCAAGCAGATGTGCATCGGGGAAACGTAAGACTCGAGCATGCTGGAACTCTGATTTGCCGACGCTTTTTGACGAGCGCGTCTTGGATGTTGACGGTCCAGTTGTCGTGGGATGTTTGCAGCGGGAGTTCACGTCAAATTTCAGATTGGGTTCGGGAGATTCGGGATGGCCTGACGGGGCCATCACGAAAATGACGAGACCCAAGTCTTACACTTCCCCGAGTGCAGAAACTCCACGTTGCCGTCGTCATTACAAGTTCGCTTGCATGCGCACAATCGCTTCATCTTCCAGGCCAAAGTTAACTGCACGAGTGTGCCTGTCGCGGGTCGGATCGTGTAAGGTTCCCGGTTTGATTGGTGCCGTTTCAGCCGTGGGATGGCACCCGTTTAAAAAGTACGTCGTTGCCAGTTTGCGCAGTCGCATTGTCGAGTTGATCGAGCTGCCGCCTGGCCGTTCGACGTTCGAGGGCGTGCAGGTCTGCGTGGTGATTCACGGAGCTTCGTGTTGCGCCCTAGTTTTGTATACAATCCTAGCTTGCTTGATGCTTCCCCCCTCCTTCGTCCTTCTCCTCCCCCTCGTCTTCCCTCCTCCCTGGACTCTAGGTGTCACTTTGTTGGTCGCACTGCCCAGTCTCGGTTGCGACCGCTTAGGTTGCCACCGCGAGGTCTTAATCTGGGTGCGATTTCTTTTCTCTGGCAAGCAGTGCACGTGTTTCCCAGTTCGTTCATTGGATAGTTCAATTGTCCGCATGTCTGCTCTCCCGCATGTTCCACCTGAATTTCTTTCGCGCCGCTTGTGGAGGCTTTCGCTGGGATGTCCGCTCTCCTCTTCCCCCTTCAAAGAACAAGTTTGCGCAGTCGCACTGTCAGTTCGCATTGGGAGGGCTTGCGAGGTCGCGACCGGCCGACCTCCGCGTTGGGGCCGGCGCCGGCCGCGACGCGGAGACAGCGCCGCGGATGCGGCCCCGATGAAGAGGCGGCCCCTCGGCGGTTCTCCTCCTCCGCCTTCCTCCCCCCCCCCCTCCTCAGCACTGGCCCTCGTTCGCCGGCGCCCAGCCAGGAGCCCGCCACTGCCCACAGGCGAGCCCCCCCCCTGCCTGCGCCCTCTCCCCCTCCCTGTTCGCCAGCAGGCCGCCAGACGTCCGCAACCCCTGGAGGCGGCGCCCCCCCTTCCTCGCTCCCTGGGGCCGCGGCCGCGGGCCGCGCCCGCCCCCGCAGAGCAGGGGCTCGCGCCCTCCCCCCGCTGCAGAGGAGATCGCGCGGCCCCACGAGCTCGAGTCCACGCCAGCGGAGCCTCCAGACCCCTCCCAGGGCCCATCCGGGCCAGGTCTTCGAGGCAGACCCAGCCGCGGCGACGAAGGGCCCCCAGGAGGCCCGGAGGGGGCAGAGAAACGTCAGGGAGGGCCGCCGTTGTCTCGACTGGCGCGCCCCCCATCCGAGTTCACTGTCGCCCCTGGTGAACGAGCGCCCGGCCTGCCGCGGCGCACGCGCTGCGCGGGGGCCGAGCCAAGCTAGGGCATGCACGTGGGCTGCAGCGTCACGTCCACGCGGTGTCGAGGTCGAACGGGCCACACAGTGTGGCAGAGGCAATGCGCCGACGACACCGCGGCCTGAGCCGTGCCGTAAGGCTCGGAGTCGTTGGCCCCTGCCTTCCTGCGGCACACGCCCTGCGCAGGGGCCGCGCCCAGCTACGCTGTGCACGTAGACGCGTCGTCGTCGTTAGATTGAAGGACACACGCGGTGTCAGAAGCAAAACGCCGACGCCTCCGCGGCGTGGCCTTGGGGTCAATGGTCTCTGCCATGCCACGGCGCGCACACTGCACGCGGGGGGGGGCGCGCGCGCCGCAGCTACGTCATGCACGTGGACTGCGGCCACAACGGCTCGCTGGACGACGTGGACCTACGGCAGCTGGCGCTGCACCTGCGCGCCGCTCGCTTCGGCAGGCCCAGCCGTCTTCCTGGCAGGGGAACCCAAGCAGGGGAGGCGGAGGAGAAGGAGGAGGAGAAGGAGGAGGAGGAGGACGAGGACGAGGACGAGGACGACGACGACGACGACGAGGAAGAGGAGCACGAGAAGGAGGAGGAGCAGGAGGAGGAGGAGGAGGGAGGAGCCCGAGGAGGGAGGATAAGGAGGAGGAACAGGGAGGACCAGCTCAAACCCAAGGTGCATCAACGATGTTGGAATAGACGCTCCCCCCAATTTCCCTCTTAATAGTTTCATGCAAGAATGTACGTATTTTCGTTGCGGGGAGTTTCCCATTGGAAGACAAACGTCTGAGAATTCTCGATCGCACCAAAACACAGCTCCTGGGACTTCAGCGCTGCGAATCAAAGTGACTATTGCGTCCTGGCAAACCTGAACCGTGCCAGAACAGTATTCCTGGGAAAACAACGCCGCGAATCAAAGTGACGGTTGCGCCCTGGCATTCCTACATCGTGCCAGTAAACTTGCCTTAGGACCCGGGCCATGTGGACCTTTTTTCAACTGTTGAAATGTGAAAGACGAAGGTGCACGGCGCTAAGGCGAAAGCCACCTGTTGAACAGGAACCGCCCTCCAACTGCTGCAAACTGTAAGACGCATGTGCGCGGCGCGGACGTAAGAGCCACAGTTTGAACGCCGCCCGCACTCTATTCGCAGAACTGCTGCAAACGTTGAAATGACTGCGCGCGGCGCTCCGGCCTGAGCCACATTTTGAAAACCGTCCGCCCTCCATCCGTGAAGCTCCGTGCAACCTTGTATGAAGAATGTGCGCGGCGCTGAGGTGTGAGCCACACTTTGAAGACCGGCTGCCCTACATCCGTGAAGTTGTTGCAAATGTCCATCGTCAGTGCCGTACGTGGTGATGATTTTTCTGGCGAAGCGCCTGGCCACGCCCTATCGACACGTCTGGGGGCGCGACAGGGAGGAGTTATATATACATATATATATATATACATATACATATACAAGGGACGGAGACGGAGCGAGGAGGAGGAGAGGAGCAGGAGCGAGAAAGGGAAGGAGGAGGAGGGAGGAGGAAAACTGGGACAAGGGAGGAGAAGGGAGGATGAGGTGCATCCCCTTCCCTGGCTCCATTGATTGTCCCTGGGCTCAGGGCAACGCTGCTGAATGCACGGCCTCACGTGGTGCCTCTTCAATAGGCGGTTTGAGCCCTCTCCCTGTCTCCCCCGATGCTGTTCTTGCTGATTCCCTTTCCCCATCCTCTCGTGGTGCCTCCTGCTGCTGCCAATCCTCTTCCTGCCTTTTATCTTTGTCGTCCCCCTCCTGGTCCCCGTGCTCCGCCTGCCGCTGCGCACTGCTATGAACCCGACCTTCCTCCTGCACAGGTGTTGGCCCCTCCTCCTCGTCCACCACTTCCTAATGTTCCTCCTCCTACTCTTCCTCTGTCACGCTCGTTTCCTCCTCCACCTCCTCCTACTGCTCCTCCTCCTGCTCCTCCTCCTCGCACTCCTCCAGGTCCTCCTCTGCCTCTCTCTCACTCTCTCTCTCTCTCTCTCTCTCTTTCTCTTCCTGGGTGTTGTGGGCAGAGGGGGGGGGGGGGGCGGGGGCAGGACGCGGTGCCAGAGACCAGACAGGGTAGGCGGGGAGGGGTGCGCGGAGTGGCGGACGGGGCGGGCGGGGCGGGCAGGGTCGAGAGAGTGCCAGCGGGCGCGGGGAGTTTGGCACAGAGAGGAGAAACTCAGTGGCGGCCAAGAGGGGGTGATGATTGGGGTGGGGATATCATGGCCTGGGCGATTGCATGGCCCCCTTTTCGTATTCCAGAGCGTACCCTCGGTCCCCCTATGACCCTCGCGCCCCCCGCCCCCCTGGATCGTCGGAGACACGGCACACGGCCAGGAACGTTTGCTTAGCGGGTCGCATCTCTGGTCTTGGCCCACCACGTCTCGGCGCGACACGCTCAGCACATCCCAGTTCCCAGGCTTCAGCGCTCCGAGCTGTTCCCAGCATCCCGCCCCACGAAGCAGCGCGACACGCTAGGTGCGTGCAGGGCATAGCGTGTCGCAGAAGCCGCCGCCGCGGATCGCCGAGCAAAAGCTCATGGCCGTAAACAGAAGCGTCTGGAGGTCCGCGCAGAAACAGAAGTGGATTGGGTCGGCGCTGGACCCCCCCCCCCCGGTAGCGCCTGCGTCGTTGCCCCTCGCGCGCTGCGGCGCCGATCCGAGGAGCCCGTGCGGACCTCCAGAAGCTGATTCCGGGCGGGGCCAGAGCGACGATGAATCTCGGGGGGCCCCAAACGGTGCGGTGACCACACCGCGCGGTGAGTCGGTGGGCATTCGGGGTCACCGCACGGTTTTGGGACTCGGCTCGTTCTCCGAGGACGTCTCGGGCGACGGGGGCCTCCGAGGTCCCAAGACCGTGCGGTGACGGACCGTGCGGTGAGGTCTTGGGGGATTTCGAGGTCACCGCACGGTGCGTCACCGCACCGTTTCGGGACTCCAAAGAATCCGTTCCAGGGCGTTCTGGAACGCTGTCAGCGCTTTCCCGAACGCGCTGAGAAGGCCGCGGCGCCGGGGACATCCTCCAGAGCCGCCGGATCTCAGGGATGCTCGAGTCATCCTCAGCCGAAGTTGTTCTCGTCCTGGCTTCGCCATATTATTCGTGTGCCGATGTTTGTTCCTAGCGATGTGGGCGGGCCCTTGTCGCCACCAGGGGCGGTCCAGCAAGGGCCTCGCCTTCTGGTGGAAGCAGGCGGAAGACGGCCGCCCTTAGGCGCCCTCCTGCTGGAGAGCGCGTAGGGGCGGGGCTGGGGCACGGAGATACCCGCCTGCCTTTGCTTGCTTTTCGTCGCGCTTCTGGTTAAGCACAGTGACGATACCCCACACGAGACCTCCTGCGCCGATTGATCATTGGAGGTAGTGCGCTAGGTACGGAAGACGGCCGACGTGCAGGGAAGCTGGAACAGGTGGCCATGGCCAGCCCTTCCACTGTTTCCAGCCCTGGCCTGTTTGCGTCCAGTCTTTCTGGCCCTGGCGGCCTCATCACAACCGTTTCGGGCTCGCTTCAGCGCCAATGTCGCCCGGGCCACTTCCACTTTCATAGGGTTTCCAGCCTCCACTGTTTCCAGCTTCTCTGTAAAACCGCGGTTGGTTTGCGGGCGGAAGACGGCGGAATCGTTCTCGCTTGTCCGAGAGCGGCGCGGCTTGCGGAGCAGCTTTCCGCAGCGTGCGCACGATTGCGCAGACCGCACCTAGACAGGAAGGCAGTGGCAGCTCGCCCGTCCGAGCGCGGTGCGACGTGCGGAGCAATGTATCGCGAGATACCCCGTCGCAATCTTGCACGGGCAGGATGGCAGTGGCAGCGCTCGTCGTCATGACCCTGGGTCTCCGCTGGCGGACATCCAGTGGACACAACCGCAATGGGACGGGGAGCCCGTTCCGCGCGTGGCGGACTCGATACGCGAAGTCTGCGGGTCGTGCACGTGTCTATGCTGGAGGCCTGCAGTGCAGGCGGGTGGACGCATTGATTCGGGACGGCCACGCTGCCCCGCCCGAGCACGGTGGCCGTGGCGGCAGCAGGTGCAGGAGCAAGAGGGAGGAAGAGGAGAAGGAGGAGGAGGAGGAGGAGGAGGAGGAGGAGGACAGTTTCGGAAAGCAAGACTTCGCAGCACAGGAGGGATCGTGAGGCAACACGGCGCTGTGCGTGCGCACTCCCGCGGGGTGTGCGGATCGTGACATTGCCGCCGGTGCGTGGCCCCCCGTCGAGTTCAGTTTCGCGACTGCTTCGTCCGCCGAGTGGTATAGTGGGGGCGTGCATCAAGAAACCGTATGCTTTTCTTCAGGGTACCCTGGGTTTCTTCGCTCCTCGCGCTGCGCGGTGACTTCCCACGGCCGTTGAAAGAGCTGCTGCGTTCTCGGTGCTCCAGGTTTCCCCTCTGGTGCACCTCGCGCGCGGGCTTGTCAGGGTTAGGTTTCTTGCGAGGGTGTCTTGCGGCCGCGCCCGAGTTATATGCATCGGACCTTTGTGCGCCTGTGCCTCAGTGCGGTCGATGCTGTGTCCCAGAATCGTTCCTTTCTCGCCTCGGCCCAGGTCTTAGTGAGTGGAGGATTAGACCGCCGCTGCTCACTTCCCAGCACGGTAGATCGGCACTGGGAATGCTAGAGGCGCTCTTGGGCACCAGCAGAAAAGTCATTGGACCACATGTGTTGCTGCTCGTTTTGCATGCATCATGTCGTATCCCCCGTTGTCTTTCTGAAAGGAGGTGGGGATGGGGATGATGTGTAGCAGGAGGCGTCCATTTGGGACTCCACAGCGATGGCAAGAGCATGCAAGCATTCGCGCAGAGGCTTGATGGCGAAGAAAGTACCAATGACTGGCGTCAACGACCCCACGCCGAAGTCAAGTCGGATCCCATCAGCAAACGAGCGGAGCAGGTCTGAACCCGAAGTTGTGCCACAACAGTGAGCCGAGACCTGGCCAACATCGATTCACATAACGATTACGAATGTGTATGAGAATCAATGGTTTCTTGAAGCGAAGAAGGACATGGAATGCGGATAACCAGCACAGGCGTGGGCCCCAGCGACGAAACGCGGGAAGCTGGCTGGAGGGGAGGGAAGCCAGAGAAAGTCACGTGTAAGGTTTTGTTAATGAGATTCCACGCGCTCCGCAGCCCTCTGGGCAGGCGGATTCGAGACGTCCGCCCACAGGGCTGAAGGGCCTCGATTGCTTCCGTTTGTCATGTCGTGGCATCCCATAGTTTCAAGTTTTGGTTAGGACAAGCAGATACCGTCATACCAGATTTCGGCGAGGATCAGCGAGGCATGCCATTTAGCGAGGTTCGCCTAGCAGCATGGCATGTTTCAAGGTGTCTTAAGTGAGGGCGGCACCTTGCGTTTCCGCTTCCAGACCAAGGTTAAACCCATTGGGAATCCCAACAAGTTCAAATCGATTGTCTCCCGATCATTGGCAACGCTCAATTGGCAAAGATCCCTTCCAATTTCTTCGGCAGCTTATGGATACGATGTGCAAGGAGTCTCTGGGGGATGGATCACTTTTGTAAGGGGTGACCGAACAGGGACCGTCTCGTGGTTGCGGGCATGTCTTGCTGTGGGGACCGCGTTCACGGATACGGATCCGTCCCTCAGATGGCAGTTGCGCCTGCGATGCACAGAAGTGCGTCCAGACCACGAGACTTCAAGCACACTCGCCATCGTCGGACACATTCTCTCGTCCGACCCAAAGACGTTTTTAGGTTGCCCTGAAGCCGGCCCGACCCTTCCACCTACCGCCAAATCCCCCGACCAGAAGCGTCCGCCCGTCTCCGCGCGCCCTGCTCGCCCAGCATGCAGCGCCTGAGCGCCCTCGCGCGCCACGTCGTGGCCCCGGGTGCGCAACCGGAGCCGCAGCAGCAGCTGCGGCCCGCGGGAGCCGCTGGAGCGCCCAGGAAGAAGGTGTGGTACGCACCTTACAAGTTCGAGGCGTACGGCGAAGAGGAGATCCAGGAGGTCGTCGCCTGCCTGCGCGACGGGTGGCTCGCGCCAGGGCCTCGCACGGAGGAGTTCGAGGGCAAAGTGGCCGAGATTTTTGGGAAGAAGCACGGGGTCATGGTCAATTCTGGGAGCTCTGGCAACATGATCGCGCTGGCGACCCTCGGCCTAGAGAAAGGAGACGAGGTGGTTACACCCGCCTGCACGTTCTCCACGGCCGTGGCACCGATCACGCAGCTTGGATTGACTCCAGTCTTCGTGGACGTGACGCCCAACAAGTACGTGCCCGAGGTGGACGACATCTTGGCGGCGATCACGCCCAGAACCAGGGTGCTGCTGATACCCAATCTGGCCGGGAGCAAGTGCGATTGGAAGGATCTCCGCGCTAGGCTCCCGAAGCGCGATCCACCCATTTACCTCTTCGAGGACTCTTGCGATAGTATCACGTACACTGCGGAGACCGATATAGCGGTGATCTCCTTTTACGCGTCGCACATCATCACCGCTGGAGGCATGGGCGGGGTCGTCATGTTCAACGACCCCGTGTTGCAGGAGAAGGCCCTCATGTTCCGCGACTGGGGCCGGATCGGGAACAATTCGGAAGATATGTCTGAGAGGTTCGGCCACAACGTCGATGGCATAGAGTACGATTTCAAGTTCCTCTATGGTGTCTTGGGCTACAACATGAAGGCTTGCGAGATGAACGCCGCTTTCGGGCTCGCGCAGCTGAAGAAGCTCAAGAGGTTCACCGAGCTCCGGGCCCGCAATATCAACAGGTATTGCGAGAACCTCAAGCGGGCGGGCACGCGGTTCGTGCTGCCTGACCGGCACGAGGAGTATGATTGGCTTGCTTTTCCTCTGCTGTATCACGATAGGAAGGGCGTGCTTCAGTATTTGGAGAGCAACGACGTGCAGATTCGCGTGTTCTTCGCTGGAAACATCACGCGCCATCCAGCGTACCGCCAGTACTTGCAAACGTTTCCTGGGGCTGACAGGGTGATGAAGGAGGGCTTCCTGATCGGCGCGCACCATGGCTTGGAGCTTGAGGACATCGACCGCGTCTGTGAGCTCCTGATTGAATATGACAAAAAGAACGGCGCGGTGGAAATGGCTGCAACGCTTGACACCAACCTCAAGGAGAGAGACTCCGTCACGCTGGACCTGTGAGCAGATCCAGGGGGCAAGACGCCACCAGCGTTATGTTTGCACGACTTTCGTACATAAATCTAGAATGAAGGGAGACGAGGCCCTGATCGCCAGGCCTGTGTTCTGCCAGCTGCCTCGCCGAGGGCGCCACGTCTGTCCCGCCAGTTTTTGCCGAGGGCAGATGCGCCCACAAGGTGACACGCCAATGTCCAGCACGGCGGATGGGAGTGTCACCCAGTGTGGAGGCAGAGTCAGGTTGTCGGATTCTGACACTTTTTCATTTTCCATGGGCTTGGGCGCATCGTACAGCAGCGCCTCTGTCGCTTAGTTTTCTCACCGCGAATCGAGGGAGGAGGACGGCGGAGGGTGGGACATCGGGAGA
>CAUYUJ010015607.1:253067-269762 GCA_963575745.1 Prorocentrum cordatum
GCCTGTCCTGTCACCCGCACTCTCTCTCTCTCTCGGGCGCGTGGGGCACATGATCCTGGATCATGGCCCCAGGCGGCCGCAGGGGTTGCCGACTTGGTTGTATGACTTACCCCGGTCCCCAGTGCCAGTATGTCACTTGCCCATAGCGTTGCTGGGCATGCTCTTCTGACTTCGGTCGTAGCCTCTCCCGTCTGTATTATATATTGCGCTGGGATCTCCTCACACCGACGTCCACGCACACTGTGAATCGCAGATTAGGTTGCCCCCTGCTGCCTGGGCCATCAGAGTACAAAGTCATAGTTTTTTCTTGCGGTAGGTATGGTGTTGGCTTGCCGCGGACACGGTGGCCCGTGCCACGGGCTCAGTTGCCTGCGCCTCGTCCAGAGCGCGCGGACGCTGGCACATGCCAGACAGCCTGGAACTTAGGCCGCTCGTCGGGAAGGAGCCAATCAACCGCTGTTGCAAAAATGACAGGCAGAGAGACATCCTCTAGCTGGCCAGTAGCGCGATCAGAGAGAGAGAGAGAGAGAGAGCCTGGAACGCGGCGTCGATCAGGGGTGGCTCGTCGTCTTGGACCAGGGCCTCTCCGTGGTGGCTGCCGTCTGGTGGTGTTCCTCCTGGAGTGGCTGGAGGTGCCTCGGCGCCCCTTCGTGCAGCCTGGCGGCCTGCACGCCGCCGTGCTCCTCGCGCTGACGGTGGGCCTCCCCGGCTGCGGCTGCGAGCGACTGGGCTGCCACCCGGTCGTGGGCGGGCCTGCCGCGAAGGGGCGAGCACGGGGGGCGCAGAGGGCTCCCCGCTCCTCAGCCGCGTCGGCGTCGCCGTACAGCACGTCACGCTCATGTGGGCGAAGGGGGGGGGGCCATTCGCGCAGGCTGCCGCCGTGTGGGCCGATGCCTCGCAAGGGAAGCCCACGAAGGCAAAGAGGAGCACCTTTCGTGTTCCCACGCGCAGCGCCTGGCACGCTGCGGATCAGGGCGGGCGAGGCCGAAGGAATCGAAAGTGTCGCGGAGGACGTCGTCGTCGTCGAGGGTGACGGTGAGGACGCGCCTCGAGATCCCGAGGTGGGCACTGGAGGCCGCGCCTCCTAGAGGCCGCGGTCTCCTATAGAGGACCGCGCTGGTCACTGGGTTTTCCACCTCCCCCTGCTGCTCCGCCTCCCCCTCCTCCTCCTCCTCCTCCTTCTCCTCCTCCTCCTCCTCCTCCTCCTCCTCCTCCTCCTCCTCCTCCTCCTCATCCTCCTCCTCCTCCTCCTCCTCCTCCTCCTCCTCCTCGTACATCTCGTCGCCCGGCTGGAGCAGCCGAGGCTGGAGCTGGAGCTGGCGATTTGGTTCTCGCAGGAGCCGCGTCGGTGTCAGAACCGTCCATTCAGAAGGCACGAGCGACCGGGGGCGCAAACTCTGGCGGCGGGCACCCGTCGCCGTGGCGGCGGCGAGCAGCGGCGTGCTCGAGAAGTCTGGCTCGGCCCTGCCCCCCACTTCAGCGGCGAGCGAGACGGAGAGGGCCCTCTCAGAGGGCCCTCTCAGAAGGCGGCGGGGCCCTCTGAGAAGTGTTCTCTGCGTCTTCGGTGGGGAGGTTCCAAAAGCTTGGACGCCGGTGGCAGTCCGCGCGGAAAGGTGCCGTTTGCACTTCGCTCTCGCCGCTGCAGCTCACAGCTCCCCCCCCCCAAAAAAATGGGAAGGGAACGGGTTCACTTCTCAGAACGTCAGCGGGCCTCCGAGCCTCCGAGCCTTCTGAGAGGGCCCGCCACCTCACACTGCCCCCTCGGCGCGCCGCCGCCCACTTGCCCCGCCCTCCCCCCCACCCCGGCGTCCTCGCGGGTGGCGGGCGGTCGGCGCAGCTGACGGTTCCACGACCATGGTGCGGCTGCGCGGTGGGAGCAGGGCGGCTCCGCAGTTGCGGACAGCAATTTTGGCCCAGTTTGTCGCGCCGCGACGCTTTAAGCATTTCCCGGTCCCCAGGCGTCTACGTTCCGAGCTGCTTCCACGCGGGGCGGGGCGGCACGCTGTGCGCTCGCTGGGCACAGCGTGTCGCTCGAGGCAGTGGCAAGGCGTGGGCCCCATTGGGGTGTGGGCATTGGGCGGCCTCGTGTTCGTGCAGTCGGCGCGTCCAGGAGGGCGGCGATCATTTTTTAGTGGCGCGTTGGACAAGCAGCGCTGCCCTGGCGCTCCACAGGATCAGCTGATCACAGCTACTGCAAGGAAGCGAGCAAGGCCGAGCTCGCCCGCCAGTTTCCCCACTCCATCCCTGCACCGTGTAATGTGGGGGCGAAGCGCCCGCAGGCGCGCCGCAAGGTCTTCGGGCGGCCCGCGGGGAAGGAAATTACGGGTAGACTGAACCCGCCCAAGACGTCACCATGCCGGATCCCCCAGCAGCCCTCGAAAGTGGGGACAGGTTCGCAGATTGCAGTTCCCGAGTGATGGCGAGGTCGAAAATGAGTTCGCGCAGGACGTCCTTATGCTGCTGGGCCCCCCAGCAGCCCTCCAAAGTGGCTACAATTTTGCAGTTCGCACGCCACCAGGGATGGCGAGGTCGAAGTTGAGTCCGCGTAAGGCGTCGTTCCACCGGACCCCCCCGCAGCCTTCGAAAGTGGCGCCAGTTTCGCAGCCCGCACCCCCCAAGGAACGGCGATGTTTAATTTGAGTGCGCGTAAGACGTCGTTCCGTTGGACCTCCCAGGAGCCTTCGAAAGTGGCGACAACAGCTCTCGACATTGGCGAGGTCGCCGCCCACTTGCGAGCTCTAATCCGAATCTGCGTGGGGCGCGACTCCGTTTGACCTCCCAGCAGCTTTTACAAGTGGCGACAGTTTCGCAGACCGCTGTCCCCCATGGATGGCGAGGTCTATCTTGAATCTGCGCGGGGCGTCATTCGGTTGGATCCCCCAACGGCCTTCAAAAGTGGCGAGATTCCAACGCAACGGGGTTGGGACTAATTAGTGGTTTTAGCCTTGTCGCCCAGGCGCCCTGAGGCGTCCTGGGTGCCCTTGCGAGAGCCTCTAGGAGCCTCTTGGGGGTCTGGTGTGGGCATTTTGGGGACCTCTAGGTGCCTCTTGGCCACCCCTTGGGACCGCCTTGGGGCACCCTGGGGCCTCGGGAGCCCTCTTCCTGCCATTTTGGAGAGATCGGTTAAAGGAGGGAGTTCTTTAATATCCTGGGCGTCCCTTGGGGCCGTCTTGGGGCATCCTTGAGAGCTTCGGGGGTCATTCGGGGGCAGTGAGGGGATCGAGCAAAAAAGGGCCGCACGAGTCAAAGACCGAATCAGAGACCCCGCGCGAGGTAGAGGTGGACGAGATAGAAACGGATAATGGACGGCGAGGTGGATAAGGTATACAAAGGAGATGTGGGAAAGAGGGGAAGAACGAAGAGGAGAAGGAGACGGAACAAGAGCTGGAAGAGCCACAAGATTTGTGCAGTTCGTATTGATGTTGCGTTTGGCGCTGGGGAAAAGGATGCTTAGGATGACAAGTTGTTTCGCATATTTGATTGTTGCCGACCGTGCCAGACACTAAAGGAAAGGCGTTGCAGCAAAAGCGAACGCAACGCCAACCACAATATAAGTCGGCATCATAGGGGAACGCGGGATTCAATTTCAGTTTCTGGTTTCGGTGCCACCTTCGTCCGCTTTCGAGATTCGGTACTGCTTTTTGGTTTCAATATCAGGGGATTTGGTTTCAATGCCGGTTTTTTTGGTTGCAGTACCGGCTTTTGGTTTCAATATCAGGTGATTTATTTTCAATACCGGTGTCTTTGGTTTTGTTGCCATTTGCGGTCCTCTCTCTTGTCTTCTTTTCCTTCCGTTTTTACTTCCATCTCCTCTTTCCGTTCTCTCTTCCTTCCGTCCTCTTCTCTTTTGGTCTTCTCTCCTTTCCGTCCTCTCCTTCTTCCGTCCTCTCCTCTTTCGGTGTTCTCTTTCTTCCGTCCTCTCCTCCTTTCATCCTCTCTTTCTTCCGTCCTCTCCTCCTCTTGTCCTTTCTCGTCCTCTCCTCCTTCCATCCTCTCCTCTTTCCGTCCTCTCCTCCCATCTTCTCTTTTTTCCGTCCTCTCCCGTCTTTTCTTCCATCCGCCTCTCTTTCCGTCCTGTCCTCCGTTCTTTCCGCCTTCCGTCTTCTCGTCTTTCCTTCTTCTCGTCTTTCCGTCCTCTCCTCTTTTTGTCCTTTTTTTCTTCCGTCCTTTCCCCTTGCCGTCCTCTCCCGTCCTCTCTCCTTCCGCATTATTTTCCTCCCGTCCTCTCCTTTTTAAATTTTCTTGTCCTTCCATCCTCTTTTCCTTTTGTTTTCTCTTCTTTCCGCCCTCATTTCCTTCCGGTTTTCTCTGCTTCCTTTCCGTTGTTTGTTTTCCGTTTTTTGCGTTCCTTTCTCCCTTCCCCCGCGCGTTTTTGCCCGCCGCCTTCGGGTCCATCTCCCATTAGCATTGGCCACGACCCCAGAACAAACGCCGCCTCCTGTTCTGGGACCTGCCGGCATCGGCGGAGGCGGCGGCAACAGCAGCGGTGACGGCGGCGACGTCGATAGATTGATGATGATAGCGTGCGATATGACCGTGATGATACGATGATATTTGTTGTTGTTTTTGGAAGCTTCGGTGGAGGAGATACGCCGAAATCTACGCATTACGGAAGAGAATCTTCCAAGTCAATATTTGCAGAGTCCGTCTCATCGAAAAGCCCATTTGCCAAGTCTAAGTAAGTTTAAAAGTCAACATTTGCCAGAAATGCCGCTTTTGACCCGGAAAACCCGTGTTCCATGATGCGGTCTTTTTCGCCGAACCGAAATCCCCGAACACCTTAAGCATCAAAGCATGTTGTCCGAAATAAAGATTCAAAAGTTGTTATCGCCTGGACAAATGGTGTTTCGGTTTTTGCATGGGCAGACACTGCACATAGATCAAGACATCGGGATTGCCAAAAAGACATGAGTATCCACGTCCATTGACTGCAAGGACACCGAAACATCGACCCCACAACAATGGCGATTTCAAAATCCTTCTCTCACATTTTGGGCGCCGGCGCTTGC
Source organism: Prorocentrum cordatum (assembly GCA_963575745.1). Taxonomy (NCBI): domain Eukaryota; class Dinophyceae; order Prorocentrales; family Prorocentraceae; genus Prorocentrum; species Prorocentrum cordatum. The sequence continues at coordinate 258,077 of CAUYUJ010015607.1, forward strand.
AATGACGATTGGTATTGGTTCAACGGCATTTTTTGCGTCTCCACCGCAACCGCGACCATGGGCACAATGGCGGACCCGACCTCAAGAACACCAACCAAAAAACATCGCTACCGCTGATCCCGCGACCGAGGACCGCCTACCAAGAATTTCAAGGCGAATGCGGACGTGGCGACAGGGACCGTCCAGGCCAAACAATAATATCGATATCTTTTCCTCGGCTCTGGCCGCCACGGCCGCTTTGGCCGCCACGCCCGGCTAAGCGGGCGTTTCCGTGTGCGCGTCCGTTCCCGCGCGCGGGGTGTGATCCGTTTATGGTTTTCGGGGGTCAGATAAGTGATTCGCGTGTTCGTAGCCACAATGTGTGTTCTGTGCGTCCCGTAATTATACAAGTTTTGGTAATTCGGCCAATCGGGAAGTGCACGTACCCCGAGGGAAAAGAAAGATTCGTTTCTCGATATTGGAAAAGACCTAGTTGGGAAAATGTTTCAAATGCCCGATCTGAAAAAAGTGCTGTTCAGACTCTGGGGCGCCCCCAGACTCTGGGGGTTGGGGGTTGCTCCGACTTTGTCTCTCGTTGTCCGACTGTGTCTCCTCGCTCATACCCCCTGCCTCCTTCTCCTGGTCCTCCTCCCTGTTTCTCTTCCTACTCCCTCTTCGCCTGCTTTTCCCAGTCCTTTTCTTCCTATTCCTCCTTTTCCTCCTCCTCCTCCTCAACCTCCTCCTCCTCCTCCTCCTCCACCTCCTCGCCCCCAGTGCGCCCAGGAGGCTTTCAAGATGGCCCCATGACGGCCCAGGAGGCCCCAAAGACGGCCCCGAGAGGCCTCTAAGACGCCCAATATGGCCTTCCGTAGCCATTGTGGCTCAAGCAGGGCTCGGCAGTTGTATTCGGAAGTGCGAGTCGACTGCTTCTGCCTCTTTTCGAGATGGCGGACGGGGATGCGGGCGCGGTCGCCGACGCGGAGTACATTAGCTTGCCATGCCACGTCGCGATCGACCTTGTAGACTTGACGACGTCGCTTGTGTACACGGCTTTCTACGCCAGTTGTGTGGGTGCCCCGAAAAAAATCTTGTTCTGGATCACGAATGGCGCGATCTGCTCGATTGAAGTTGGGGTGTTGATCTGCTCGTATGTGTTTACCCGGAGCTACGCAGAGGGGAAGGCTGACTTGGGGCAGGCTGTGGAGACTGCGCAGAGGCAACGTGATCGATGTATTGAGCGCCGGTGGGTCGGTATGCATGTTGGGAACGATGAAGAAGTGTTGCGAGAGTCCTTGAGACGCCAGTACCGTGCCGAGAAAAGGGCGCACGCGTTGCGCTTGTACTTCTACGTCTCCATCACGAGCACCTGGGACGTCCTCAATAGCGTCGTGGTATTCCTCATGAACGACGAATGGTTTGCAGTGGATAGTTGCGATACAGCAGCAACGTATCTGAAGTACACCAACGTATGCATCTCTGTGGTCAACGCGTCAATCAAGATCTTTGACCTGTGCGCGACGTGCTGCAAGGAGCAGCGACCGGGAGACACGGATCCGGCAGAGGAGGCCTTCATTCTTCAAGGGATGTCTGACGTTGCCAATGGCCGTCTTCGGTATGCCTGACGTTGCCAATGGCTTTCTTCGGTGGGCTTGAGATCTAGTTCCATGTTCAAGCACACCTGAGTTATGCTACAGCAGGTGTGCTTTGCACGGCGGTGACCTAGGGTTATTTTGAACTTTTGCGCGAATCGCGCAGAACCATCCTTCTGTGTCTTCGGCCGCCTTGCTTTCACGACGCGCCGGAGGCCCCGGCTTCTCGGGCCCTTTGAGAGGTGCCCCCCTTAAGACTAGACCGCCTGAGCCGGCCGTGCAGGCGCAGAGGGCCGCCCGCTGTGGAACAAAGGCTTCGAGGTAGCGCGCGTTGTCTCTGCGTCGCGCGGCCGCGGCCAGCAGTATAGATCTGCTTGGCACGTTTGGCCAGACCAGGCAGGCGTCCCTTAGGTCCCCCGCCTGACGACGACGCCCCCCCCCCAAAAAAAAGACGCCCAATATGGCCTCCAAGACGGCCCTGAAGCGCCTCAAGAGGACCCCACATCGGTTCAGAGAGGCCCCCAAGACGGCTTCCGACGGCGTCAGACCCGTCAGACGGGCTAGGAACGATTTAAGACTGCCAAGGAGAGGCCCCCAAGACGCCCCCACGGCCCCCCCTGTGCTTGCCACAGGGTTGGACGGCGTGCCAGACATTTGCTGATATTCTGATTTTCAAACCCTTTCCAGTGGCCTTCGGCCCAGACCGCCTGCCCCTCGGAAGGACCAGAAGGTGTGGCCCACATCGCCACCAAGACGGCCCAAACGGCCCAATATGGTCACCAAGATGCCTCCAAGGCGGCTAGGATCGCTCCAAGAGAGCCCAAGACGGCTCCAATATGTCTCCAAGACGGCCCAAGATGCACCCGAGGCGTCCAAGATGGCCCCAAGATGGCCCAGGACGGCCCCAAAGGCCCCCAGGAGGCTTTTAATGCAGTCCAAGAAGCCTCCAAAGGGATCTGCAGGAAGGCCCGAAGAGGCCAAGACAGCTGATTTCCCGTGGGCTCTTGATGGATTTTGACGTTTTCGGCCTGCCGACGGCCCAATGCCGCCGAAGAGACCCCCAAGATGGCCCCAAGAGCGCCCAAGAGGCCTCCAAGACGGCCCCATGACGGCCTCCAGACGGTCCAAGAGGCCCCCAAGGCGCCTCCAAGACGGCCCACGAGAATTCCAAGGCGCCCACGATGGCCTTCAAGACGGCTCCAAAACGTCCAAGATGGCAACGATACGATTCGACATAGCCCCAGGATGTCCCAAGACAGCCACAGAGGGCCCCAAGGGCCCCAAGGGGATGCAAGGGGCCTCCTAGACAGTCTAGGAAGTCTTCAAGAGGACCTCCAGGAGAGCCCGAAATGCCCAAATGGTTGTATTTATTCCCTTCAATTGTTGAATAATTTGGGCGCGTTTTCTTTTTCGGCTGTCCGACGGCCCAAGATGTCCACAAGATGGTCCCAAGACGGCCCAAGCTGACTTCAAGATGGCCCCAAAAGGGCCCCAAAGGGCGAGGAAACAGTCCAAGAGGAAGAGCAAGAGGAAAGGACGGAATCAGAGGCCCGAAGCGGCTCCGAGAAGCCTGCAGCTCAGCGCGGGCTCGTCTGCGGACGCCCTTGCCCCCCCCAGGAAAAACATATCACCCCGAGGCCCGGTGATGTTTTGTGGGGCCGCCATCTCAAAGCCCCACGGCCAGCTTTTGGGTCGAGGAGGAGGAGGGGCAGGAGGACGAGGAGGTGATCAACAGGAACCAGAGGAGCAGGAGCAGCAGGAGGACGAGGAGTTTGAGCAAGGGGTCAAGGACGGAATGATAGGCCAGAAGCGGCTCCGAGACCAAACCGCGCTGAGCTGCAGGGTTTTCGGAGCCGCTTAAGGCCTCTCATTTCGTCCTTGTCCCCCTGCTCAACCTCCTCGTCCTCCTGCTCCTGATTCTCCTGGTTTTGCTCCTCTTCTTCCTCGACCCAAGAGCCGGCCGTGGGGCCTTGAAAGGGCGGGCCGAAAAAATGTCACCGGGGGCCGAGCTGCAGGCTTCTCGGAGCCGATGCGGCCAAAAAGAGGCTGCCCTGCAGGCTGTCTCGGAGCCGCTGCGCCAAAAGAAGGACACCTTGTCGGTTTAACTACTAGGTCGCTTTGTCGGCTGATTTCGGGCGCGTCGTCATCGTGGTCGTCGTTGTCATCGTCGTCGTCGTGGTCGTCGTCGTCACCACCATCGTCGTGGTCGTCGTCGTCGTCGTCGTGTCGTCGTCGTCGTCGTCATCGTCGTCGTCGTTGTCGTTGTCGTCGCCGTCCATAAGATGGCCCCGAGAGGGCCCTAAGAGGGCCCCAAGAGAGCCCCAAGAGGGCTCCGAGAGGGCCCCAAGAGGGCCCCAGGAGTTGTGCAACAACCCAGCGGCCGCTGGCACATAACTCCTGGGACCCTCTTGGGGCCCTTTGAGGGCCCTCTTGGAGCCCTCCTGGGCCCCTGGTTGGCCCATGAGAGGGCTCCAAGAGGGCCCTAAGAGGGCCCCAAGAGGGCCCCAAAAGGGCCCCAAGAGGGCCCCAAGAGGGCGCCAAGAGGTCCCCAAGAAGGCCCCAGGAATTATGTACCAATCCAGCGGCCGCTGGTACAGAACTCCTGAACCCTCTTGGGACCCTCTGAGGGCCCTCTCGGAGCCCTCTCGGACCCCTGGTTGGCCCCAAGAGGGCCCCAAGAGGGCAAGAGGGCGCCAAGAGGGCGCCAAGAGGGCTCCAAGAAGGCCCCAGGAATTATGTACCAACCCAGCGGCCGGTGGTACAGAACTCCTGGGGCCCTCCTCCTCCTCCTCGGCGACGACGACGACGAGGAGGTGTAAACGCACCCTTACCCAGCCCCTGCAGGACCAGGCAGCGATACTTGGACCAAATTTCCTGGCCCCTGTTTCGACCCCAGAGCTCTCGACCCCGTCCAGGAGCTCCCGACCCCAACCCGGAGCTTTCGGCCCCATCCTGGAGCTCTCGACCCGCAGACGACGGCGACGACGACGACGACGACGACGCCTCGACCTGGAGTGGTAAGTTTTGCTGCTGCTTTTCCCCAGGGGTTTGGAGCCCTCGGGGCCCAGGGGGGCCCCGAAACGGATCCGAAGCCTCAAATTTTTCCGGCCCGCGACCGACGACCGGCGACAACGACGACGACGACGACGACGACGACGACGACGACGGGCATAAGTTATTTGGCGCCCCCCCTTGGGAGCATCGGGTAACTGGGGGGTGCGCTCCACACCCCCCACTTACCCGGTGTCCCCCAGGGGACATCGGGTAACTCGACCTTGCAGGGGGGGGTGTTAGGCACGGGTTACCCGGTGGCGAGGGGGGGGCATCGGGTAACTCGACTTTGCACGGGGGGGAGTCGGGCATGAGTTACCCGGTGTCCCCTGGGGGACATCGGGTAAGCGGGGGGTGCGCTCCACACCCCCCACTTACCCGGTGTCCCCCGAGGGGCGTCGAGTAAGTCGACCTTGCAAGGGGCGCATTCGGCATTATTCAGTAAACCGGTGGACCCCCATGGGACATCGGAGTTACCCGGTGGTCCCCGTGGGACATCGGCCCGTGGGACATCGGAGTTACCCGGTGTCCCCCGGGGGACATCGGGTAACTCGACATTGCAAGGGGGGTCTGGGCATGGTTACCCGGTGGCCTCCCGTGGGACATCGGAGTTACCCGGTGTCCCCCGTGGGACATCGGAGTTACCCGGTGGTCCCCGTGGGACATCGGCCCGTGGGACATCGGAGTTACCCGGTGTCCCCCGTGGGACATCGGAGTTACCCGGTGGTCCCCGTGGGACATCGGCCCGTGGGACATCGGAGTTACCCGGTGTCCCCCGTGGGACATCGGAGTTACCCGGTGGTCCCCGTGGGACATCGGCCCGTGGGACATCGGAGTTACCCGGTGTCCCCCGGGGGACATCGGGTAACTCGACCTTGCAAGGGGGGGTCTGGGCACGATTTACCTGGTGCCCCCCCGTGGGACATCGGAGTTACCCGGTGTCCCCGTGGGACATCGGAGTTACCCGGTGGTCCCCGTGGGACATCGGCCCGTGGGACATCGGAGTTACCCGGTGTCCCCCGTGGGACGTCGGAATTACCCGGTGGTCCCCGTGGGACATCGGCCCGTGGGACATCGGAGTTACCCGGTATCCCCCGTGGGACATCGGAGTTACCCGGTGGTCCCCGTGGGACATCGGCCCATAAGATGGCTCCAAGGGGTCCCTAAGACTGGGCTGGTACATAACTCCTAGGGCCCTGTTGGGGCCCTCTGAGTGCCCTCTTGGAGCCCTCTTGGGCCCCTGGTTGGCCCTAGGAGGGCCCCAAGACGGCCCCAGGAATGATGTACCAGCCCTCTTGGAACCCTCTTGGGCCCCTGGTTGGCCCTAAGAGGGCCCCAAGAAGGCCCCAGGAATTATGTACCAACCCAGCGGCCGCTGGTACATCACTCTTGGGGCCCTCTGAGGGCCCTCTTGGAGCCCTCTTGGGGCCCGGGTTGGCCCTAAGAGGGCCCCAAGAGGGCCCCAAGAGGGCTCCAAGAGGGCCCCAGGAATTATGTACCAACCCAGCGGCCGCTGGTACATAACTCCTGAACCCTCTTGGGGCCCTCTTGGAGCCCTCTTGGGCCCCTTGTTGGCCCACATGATGGCTCCAAGAAGGCCCTAAGAGGGCCCCCAAACGGGCCCAAGAGGGGCCCAAGAGAGGCCTCAGAAACCGCTAGTAGGTGTCATCGATCAGCGCGTCTGGATGAGACCTCTCAGTGGTCTCTGGGGCGCGTCTTGGAGCCCTCTTGGGGCCCTCTGGAGCCCCCTGGGTGCTCCCAAAAAGGTTCCAAGGGACATCCGAAGGGGTGGAGGGGGAGTTGGACGGGGAGTGGAGGGGGAGGTGGAGGGGCGGCTGAGGTGGGTGGTGGAGGGTGGGGTGGAGGGGGGGTGGGGGGGTTGGTGGAGGGTGAAGGGAGAGGGAGAGGGAGAGGGGTTTGATTAGGAAACTGGAAGAGGTTTGACGACCACGACGACGACGACGACGACGATGACGACGACGACCATGACGGCGACAACCACGATGACGAGTGGGCGCCTTGGAGTTCTCGTGGGCCGTCTTGGAGGCGCCTTGGGGGCCTTTTGGACCGTCTGGAGGCCGTCGTGGGGCCGTCTTGGAGGCCTCTTGGGCGCTCTTGGGGCCATCTTGGGGGGCTCTTCGGCGGCACTGGGCCGTCGGCAGGCCGAAAACGTTAAAAAACCATCAAGAGCCCACGGGAAATCAGCTGTCTTGGCCTCTTCGGGCCTTCCTGCAGGTCCCCTTGGAGGCTTCTTGGACTGCATTAAAAGCCTCTTGGGGGCCTTTGGGGCCGTCCTGGGCCATCTTGGGGCCATCTTGGAACGCCTCGGTTGCATCTTGGGCCGTCTTGGAAACATATTGGGGCCGTCTTGGGCTCTCTTGGAGCGATCCTAGCCGCCTTGGAGGCATCTTGGTGGCCATCTTGGGCCATTTGGGCCGTCTTAGTGGCGATGTGGCCACACCTTCTGGTCCTTCCGAGGGCAGGCGGTCTGGGCCGAAGGCCACTGGGAAGGGTTTGAAACTCAGAATCTCAGCAAAATGTCTGGCATGCCGTCCACCCCTGTGGCAAGCACAGGGGGCGGCGGATCCAAGACGCCTACGGCGAATCACCGCCGCCCCCAGCCTTTTTGAGAAGCGCCTATGTGGCCAAACGTTGGGCCCCAGCTTGGCCAAGCTATCTGATTATGTATTCCCCCAGCCGCTCCGGAAACTCTTCGGGGAACACTTGGGGGAGGCTGAGGGGGAGGATCAGGAGAGGGAGGAGGAAGAGGAGGAGGAGGAGGAGGAGGAGGAGGAGGAGGCCTCTTGGGAGCCTCTTTGGGCACTCTTGTGGGGCCTCCTGGAGGCTTCCCGGGGGCCTCTTGGAAGCCTCTTGGGGGCCTCCTTAGGCCTCTTGGGGGCCGTGGGGGCGTCTTGGGGGCCTCTCCTTGGCCGTCTTGAAGCGTTCCTGGCCCGTCTGACGGGTCTGACGCCGTCGGAAGCCATCTTGGGGGCCTCTTTGAACCGATGTGGGGTCCTCTTGAGGCGCTTCAGGGCCGTCTTGGAGGCCATCTTGGGCGTCTTAGAGGCCTCTTGGGGAGGAGGAGAGGGAGGAGGAGGAGGAGGAGGAGGAGGAGGAAGAGGAGGAGGAAGAGGAGGGGGAGGGGGAGGAGGAGGAGGAGGAGGAGCAGGAGGAGGAGGAGGAGGAGGTTGAGGAGGAGGAGGAGGAGGAGGAGGAGGAACAGGAGGAAGAGGAAGAAAAGGACCTGGAAAAGCAGGCGAAGAGGGAGTAAGAAGAGAAATAGGGAGGAGGACCAGGAGAAGGAGGCAGGGGGTAGGAGCGAGGAGACACAGTCGGACAGCGAGAGACAAAGTCGGAGCAACCCCAAACCCCCAGAGTCTGGGGGCGCCCAAGAGTCTGAGCAGCACCTTTTTCAGATCCGAAAGTTGGTTTCATGGTAGTTTGCACTATCATACGTATTCAGACCAAGCCCAAACCGTAATTTCGAAGCATTTTCGTGGTGAAAATGGTAAGTGTCTTCCATTGTCGTCCTAATCATGCCGTCCGTCACTAAAAGGCAAATTTATGTTTTGCATTTTCGCGTGGGGTTGGGGAGGCCCCTGGAGCCCCAATTGACAGCACCATCGCATGACTACCAGTTTTGCCAATTGAATGTCCTTGTTCCTGAGCATGTGAGGACGCATCCTTCGACATATTGCAAGTCTTGGAATACAATTGCATGTTATTGAATATCTATTTTGTTACAAGCATACGCTAAACGACTTGTGAAATTGTTGATGCTTCGCGAATCCCCATGAGCCCATCCAGAAACGATGCCCAAGGGAGTTGCCTCGATCAGGGAAGTAGCCAGCACACAGAGGATGCCAGTATGAGACATCTAGGGATACCTTGAACCACCTTGAAGGTCATTCTGGTCTCTCCCAGGCGCCCTTGGGAGTAATTGTAATCAATGCTCTCCCCCCTTTCCCGAGGGCAACATATGGCTAAAATCGCCGAGGCTTCTTGGAGCATTTTGGGTGCCTCTTGGGGGTCTTTCGGGGCTTCTTGGGGGTCTATTGGGAGCCTTCTGGGGGCCTCTTGGGGCCATATGGGAGCCACCAGTGGGCTTGCCATAACGCTCCTTCTGTTCTTGTCCTTTCCCCTCCTCCTTTCCTCCTTGCTCCTTTTTCGAAGTAATGCTCTCCCCATGCCCTCACCGTACCTCTTCCCACCTTTCGTTTTTCTTTTGTCTTCTTCTTCCGCCTTTTTGTTTTGCTTATCTAATCTTTATTATTTGCTCATGGAGACGAGACGGGGCTCACGTACAAAAACGAGTTGTATATTTTCAAATCTGTTTAGATCAGAACTTATGAGATTGAAAGTAGAAACGTTGATACCGAAACCTAGTCTCGATATGGAACCTATCCTCGTTATGAATAGTGTTCTGAATACGTTGAAGGCCACAAAGCGTGGGGCAAACAGTGTTGTCACCATTGACACAATTCGCGCAATTGTTTCCCGATCTTCGGCGACCTCGGCATACGCCATCACCAAAGTCTTTTGAGACGGCAATTTTAAAAATAATTACGGAACACATTGTGGCCGCGCAATTCTGGCCTACCAAACCGTGCTAGGACAGATGTGACATTATATTTCCCATAGATGTAGGTTGGGTTGTCGACCATGTATGTAGTTTTTTGTTGTTGGTCTTTTGTGCACCAATGCGACGATCAAAAACCACACCCGAAAACCTGGCCAAGCTTTACGAAGCGGAAAACCACATCACCTCAGCAGCGGTAAAGGAGGAAGGGGAGGAGGAGGAGGAGGAGGAGGAGGAGGAAGATGAGGAGGAGGAGGAGGAGGCGGAGGAGAGGAGGAGGAAGAGGAGGAGAACAAAGAGGAGGAAGAGGAGGAGGAGGGGAAGAGGAGGAGGAGGAGGAAGAGGAGGAGGAGGAGGGGAAGAGAGGAGGAGGAGAGGAACAGGAGGAGGAGGAAGAGGATGGGGGAGAAGGGGGCTGCCACTGAAAATCCGAGTAGGGTTGTAAGATCTGGTTCGCTATTGATTCCCGGAGCGTTTTTCGCTGAATTTCCTACCATTAACAAGTGGCACGTGTGCCATGGCTCTTGCACAAAAAGGAAGGGGGAGGAGGAGGATGTGGAGGAGGAGGGGGGGGAGAGGATGCCAGACATCGCAGAAGGAGTGAACAAAACAGGGCCGCAAGAGGGGCTCCAGAGGGCGAGCGCGAGGAGACTCCAAGGGCCGTCCCCCGCAAGATGGCTTCAAAGACCTTTGACGGGTTCCCAGGAAGCCTCCAACTGACGCCCGAGAAGCCTACAGAGGGTTCCAAGGGGAGGCCTCCAGGGTCCAAGGAGGGCTGGAAGAAATTACTGAGCGGACTCAGCTGCTGGGGGCTCGCGGTGCAAAGTGCGCGGCGGCCTTGTGTTGCGAACGCTTGTCCAAGGCAGTCGCTTTGCACGCCATCACCATCATCATGATCATGATCATCATCATCATCATCATCATCATCATCGTTATCTCCATAATCATCACCATCAGCACCATCATCATCACCATCGCCATGACCATGACTATCACCATCACCATCACCATCACTACCACCATCATCATAATTCTCCTCCTCCTTCTCCTCCTCATCATTATCATCATCAATCACCAGTCATCAAGCATATGTCACCCCTGCGCCATCCCTCCTCCTCCTCCTCCCCTCATTTTCCCTCCTCCCCCTCGGTCCCATCCTCTTTCTTCTCCTCCTCCCCCTCCTCTTCCTCCTCCTTCTCCACCTCCTCCTCCGCCTCCCTCTCCTGCTCTCTTCTCCGCCCTCCTCTCCCTTCCTCCTCATAATCATCCCCCTCCTGCTCATCTTCCTCACTCCTCCTCCTCCTCCTCCTCCTCCTCCTCCGGCCCGTCCCTCCTCCCCCCACCCTCCTCCCTTCGCCCTCCTCCCTCGTGCCTCCTGCCTCCTCCCTCACCCCTCGTCCTTCCTCCTTCCTCCTTCCTCTCCGCCGCCATCCTGTATCTTCCCTCCTGCCTCTTCCTCCTCCTCCTCCTCCTCCTCCTCCTCTTCCTCCCCCTTCTCCTCCTGACTCACCAGAACGCATCGCCCAATTGTCGGCGGCTGCGGTGAGACTCCATCCAGGGGCCCCGTCCGCTTTAGCCGTTCCTCCTCCCTCCACTTCCCTGGTCCCTCTCCTCCTCCTCCTCCCCCTCCTTCTCCTCCCCCTCCTTTTTCCTATTCCTCTTCCTCCTCCTTCTCCTCCCGTTTCCCTCCGCCCTCGTCCTCATCCGTCTGGCCTCCTCCTTCCTCCCTCCTCCATCCTCCCTCCTCCTTCTTCCCTTCCTCCCTCCTCCCTCCCTCGTCCCTCCTGTTCCTCCTGACTACAACGCATCGCCGAATTGTCGGCGCCAGCGAGGAGCGGGGGGGGGGGGCGGGCGGGCACCGCGCCGGTGCCGCGCCGAAATCCGAAGAGAATTCTGGGTACAGCCCTGAGATGTAGAGGGTCTGTGCACTTGCTGATGCAAGCAGGAATGTAATTTCGTAATGTCCTGGATCCCCAGTTTCTTGTTGCTGCTGCAACCAGAATTGCAATTTCGTAATGACCCGGATCCCCGATGTCCTAAGCGTTTTGTGGCGCTCGTGTGTTACTTCGCGAGGGCGGAAAGAAGATGGGCGGGGCGGAAGGAAACCATACGGAGAAGGCCCCGCTGAGGCCGCGGGGAACACTGGGGGGAAGGGGCGAAAGGGGCGCACCGGGGCAGGAAAGACATTGGCCGGGCACTGGGGCCGCGGGGCACTGGACGGGCGCTGGAACCGTGGGGGCGCTGAGACGGGGTCCGGGAAGGGGCGGAGCAGGGAGGGGCTGCGGTGCCGAAATAAAGTGGGCGGGGCGGAGGGGGCGCTGGGCGAGCGCTGGAGCCGTGGGCAGCGCTGAGACGTGTGGGGGAGGGGGCGGAGGATGGGGGGGGTTGTCGGGGCGGAGGGGGCACTGGGCGGGCGCTCGAGCCGCGGGGGAGCGCTCAGACGGTGCGGGGGAGGCGGCGGAGCGGGGGGGGGGGGTGCGGTGCCGAA
>CAUYUJ010015607.1:269862-282362 GCA_963575745.1 Prorocentrum cordatum
ATGATGATGATGATGATGATGATGATGATGATGATGATGATGATGATGATGATGATGATGATGATGATGATGATGCTGGTGGTGGTGGTGGTGATGGCGATGGTTATTGTTAATGGTGATGGTGATGGTGATGATACCTAACACCCTAAGAGCCGAAGGCCGAGCTTCCAGCCCCCTTGCTGAGCGGTACTATCTGGCCCCCTTGCGGAGTGGAGAAGCGGAGGGAAGGGGAGATCGTCTCCTCTCCGGACAGCTGGCGACGCAAACGGGCAGCTGCCGCGTGCCCGACATCGGGCAGCGGCCTCTCCGTGCCGCCTCGCCTCGCTGCGCCCCTCCGTGGAAGCGACCTGCCAGCTCGGCACCTCCCCCCTGGCCGGGCACGGGCAGGCGCGGCCAGACGGTGTGCCAGCCGCTGGTAGTACGCGCTCAGACTTCGACCCCCTGCGGGATGCTTCGCCCACCTCCGTTGGGGAACGTGGGCTGCGCCCCGGCCGACGTCGAGGATCCTCCTCCTCCGCACGGCCCCTGCTCCCCACCCCTCCTGCGGGGCGAGGCTGCGGACCGAGGGCGCGGTCGCGCGGGGGCACGCGGGCCCTCCTCTTCGGCGGGGCGGGGCTCCGGCGCCCGCAGCGGGGGCGCCCCTTCCCCTGGCCATCGAAGCGGTGACGGGCAAGGGCCCACCCGTACAGGTACCATTTCATGAGGCACGACTGCAGGCATAGTACACGTGTGTCTGTCAAGTGCTGTATGTCCATCTCCTTAGGCATGAGTGTAGCAGCCAGTTGTCGCCAGCTGTCGGCTTTGCCCTGGCCTCCAGTCCCAGGCAACGTGTTGCCCTTGGAGCCTGCTCGTCAGCGGTGCACTGCAAAAGTCGCCAGCTGTCGGGGCGACATAACCTGCGGGAGCAGACACCTTCGAAGCTCACTGGAACCCGTCGGAGGGACGACCACGAGAGCTGTTTCAGCATCATGACAGTGACGTTGTCGGGGCCAGGGGCCTTTCCCGTGGACAGCTTACAGGGGAGGCCCATGCCAAGACACAGCCTGCCTGCCTCCAGGTTGCCCGGGGGTGTCTTGGGTTTCGATGGTTCTGCTGTGGAAGGCGTGACGTTCCCACATCAGATATCGGTGGGCGTCCTGGGGTCTCAGGGTTGGGTTTCTTGTAAAAGGTTTCTTGTGGTCGGGCCTCCGCTGCACCAGGCATGGGCAAGCGCGGTCAGACAGTGTGCCAGCCATCGGTAATTAGCTTGGCGAAGGACCCACGCGTATGCAATTGTGAGTAACGCAGTTGTGAGCATCGTTTTCGGTGGAGCGCCCTATGGGGCCCCGAAATGGGTGCGGTGGGCGCATGCGAACGCAGCCACTGGGGCCTTCGGTAGAGCTCCCTATGGGGCCAGAAGCCTGGATGGGGTATGCCGAGATAGGTGGGGCGGGCGCATGCGAACACCGCCATTGGGGCCTTCAGTGGAGCTCCCAATGTGGCCGCGAAGCGTATGATGGATGTACCGAAACGGGCGTGCGGTGGGCGCATGCAGCGGCAGCCATTGGGGCCTTCGGTGGAGTTTCCCATGGGGCCATGAAGCTTGTGAGGGGTGTGGGAATATGGGCGCGGTGGGCGCATGCGAACGCAGCCATTGGGGCTTTTGGTGGCGCTCCCTGCGGGGCCACTAGAAGTCGGCATGGATGCGGTGGGCGCATGGGAGCGCAGCCACTGTGGCCTTCGGTGGAGCTCCCAATGGGACCACGAAATGTGTGAGGGGTGTGCCGACATGGGTGCGGTGGGCGCATGCGAACGCAGCCGTTGAGGCTTTTGGTGGAGCTCCCTATGAGGCCACGAAGCGTGTGCGGGGTGTGTCGAAATGGGTGCTGTGGGCGCATGCGAACGCAGCCACTGACCCCTTTGGTGGAGCTCCCTTTCGAACCACGAAGCGTGTGAGGTGTGTGCCGACATGGGTGCGATGGGCGCATGCGAACGCAGCCACTGGGGTTTTGGTGGAGCTTTCTGTGGGACCGCGAAACGTGTGCGGGGTGTGCTGAAATTGGTTCGGTGGGCGCATGCGAAAGCAGCCACTGCGGCCTTTGGTGGCGCTCCCTGCGGGGTCACGAAGCGTGTGCGGGGTGTGCCGACATGGTTGCGGTGTGCGCGTGCGAACGCAGCCATTGCCCCCTTCGGTGGGGCTCAACTTGGGACCACGGAGCGTGTGAGGGGTGTGCCTAACTGGGTACGGTGGGCGCATGCAAACGCAGTCGTTGGTGCTTTTGGTGGAGCTCGCAACGGGGCCACGAAGTGTGTGCGGGTTGAGCCGCCATGGGTGCGGTGGACGCATGCGGACGCAGCCATTGGGGCTTTTGGTGAAGCTCCCAACGGGGCCACGAAACGTGTGAGGAGTGTACCGATATGGGTGCGCTGGGCGCATGCGAGCGCAGCCACTGGGGCCCTTGGTGGCGCTCCCTAAGGGGCCACGAAGCGTGTGAGGGGTGTGCCGACATGGGTGCGGTGGGCCCATGCGAACGCAGATTTTTAGGCCCCCACGGGGCCGTTGACATGGGTGCGTTGGGCGCTTGGGAACGCAGCCTTTGGGGCCCTTGGTGGCGCTCCCTTTGGGACCACGAAGCGTGTGCGGGGTGTACCGAAATTGGTGCGGTGAGCGCATGCGAACTCAGCCACTGGGGCCTTTGGTGGCGCTCCCTGCGGGGTCACGAAACGTGTGCGGGGTGTGCAGACATTGGTGCGGTGGGCGCATGCGAACGCAGCCACTTGAGGCCATCGGTGGAGCTCCCTTTCGGACCACGAAGCGTGTGAGGGGTGTGCAGAAATAGGTGCGGTCGGCACATGCGAACCCAGCCACCTGGGCCTTTGGTGGCGCTTCTTGAGGGGCCACGAAACGTGTGCGGGGTGTGCTGGCATGGGTGCGGTGGGCGCATGCGAACGCAGCCACTAGGGCTTTTGGTGGGCTCCCAATGGGACCACGGAGCGTGTGTAGGGTGTACCGATATGGGTGCGCTGGGCGCATGCGAGCGCAGGCACTGGGGCCTTCGGTGGAGCTCCAGGGCCACGAAATTGCACAGGATGGTTGGTGAAACGACTGCTGCCAACCATGCTCGCCATGACGCAAAACCATTGGGTGGTTTTAATGATCGATACGTTTCTGTTTCGCGCCGACGCGCATCTTTCCGCTCTGCTGCCAAGGGGATGCCCGTTCCCCGCCCGTGACAGTTTGGCACCCGAGTTTGAACCGAATCTGATGGTTCACCTGACTTTTCAGATCTTACCTTGCCTCAGGCGGCACAGGGGGCTTCATCCCACCTCCGCCACGTGCGCGGAAGGGGGGAGGAGGGGGAGGGATGAGGGATGAGTGCGGAGGGAGGAAGAGGAGCACGCAGCACGGCGGACGGAGCCGCTGCCCTCACCGTCAGCGCAGGACTCGGCACGGAGCAAGGAGAGCGACGACGACTTCGTGGACGACCAGGACGACCTCGCGGAGCCGTCCGCTGGGCAGGGTGGGGTTGGAGAGCCGGCCGCTGTGATTGCGACGTGGGCCCGGCATCAAAATGGAGGCGAAGGGTCAGTCGGCAGGTATCGAGGAAAACAAAATCACATAAACATAAACTTTTGGCGCTCCGCGCAGATTTCTTGGATCCGCGCCTGGGCCCCCCAGCGGCGCCTCTGGCGCTGCCCCTGGCGCGCTCCGCGCGCCTGGGAGGGGGTCCAGCGCGAATCCAAGAAATCCGCGGGGAGCGCCAAAAGTTTATGTTTATGCCGTTTTTTTTTTTTTTTTTTTTTTTTTTTTTTTTTTTTTTTTTTTTTTTTTTTGTTCCTTCTTCTTCTAAGGTGCCCAGGTTCAGCGCGAACGGGGCTCAGCCAGAGCGTCTGATCATGCAGGATCCTTCCAAGTCGGATTTGTGTGGAGCCGGAATCGGGAGCCGCTCGTGGCCATGGAGGTGGCCTTGCTTATTGGCTGAGCTGGGTTTCGGGAGCCCTCAAAACAGCTGCAGCGCAGGTGTTCTGCACAGGCCGAGTCGGGTTGCGCTGAGCCGTGCCGGCGCACGCCCGAAGTGAGGATTCTGCATGTCGAGGGCCGGGGGGGGGGCATCTCATGGCCGGGGCCGTGAAATCTCCCAGATTTCATGGCCCTCTCTTCTTCTATCAACACGTCCCCTGGCCCTCCCCCCCCCTCGTCCGCGCACGAGCCTCGGGCCACGATCTGCCAAGCCACCTCTTCCACGCCCCCGACTCGGACGCCCCCGAATGGTCCCACCTCATCCCCAGACTTCAGGCCGACAAGATTTTTCAATCCTGGCACTTCTCCTTCATTTTGGCCTCCGGCGGCCGTTTTCGGGCCCCGAGGCCATCAAAAACTGAGCCGCGCAGATCGACTACCCCCCCGGGAAGGGATCGAGATCTCTGGGGCCTGCTGATCAGTAATATCGAAGCCTTGGATGTCGGGCTCGTTCAGCTCGACGAGCATGGTGAGGGCGGTGGCCGCATGCAGGGGCCACAGGGCGGGGGTAGGCTGGAAAGCATCCTTACACCAGAGAAAAAACCCAATCAGTGGATGGTTTTCGCTGAGGAGATCGACCGGGAACCCGGGAGCCCAGGGACCCAGAACCCACCGAAATCGGCGCGGAACCAGTAACCGGGAACCAGGAACCCGGAACCGGGAACCCGGGAACCCAGCCGGGTACCAAAATCGACGGGAAACTTCCTGAAGACCCGACGTTGCATGAAAATGGCAACATCACACAACATCACGCCCAGAGCCCAGACCCCATCTTTCTGCGTCATTTTTCGAGCATGTCGATGTGTGAGGGCCCCGGGGCCCGAAATCGAGCGGAAACGCCCGCTGTGAGAAAGTTGCAACCCCAGGATCTCAGGGTTTCGCCAAATCTTTGAACTTCCGCTCGGACCCCTTCACGAGGGCTCCCACGAGGGCGCGAAGTTATTCGCGCTTCGCGCCTCGCGGTCCTCGTTCCTTCTCCCCCTCCTCCTCGTCCTCCTGTTCTCCATTTGGGGGGTCGGCGCGAGAGCGCGAAGTTCTTCGCGCTTCGCGCTTCGCGGAGCGCGAGAGCGCGAAGTTGGGAGCCCTAGCCTTCAGTGCAAGCACCGAGTGGGGAACTTACCAGCCTGGAACATATCCCTATCCCTATGCTGGGCATCTCCTCATCACGATGCCAATCTTAGGGATCCCCTTCTTTTTTGAGGGCGCATCCCTGAGATTGTCATCGCCTTTTGGCGCGTCAATCTTAGGGATGGGGATGAGTTCGAGGCTGGCAAGGAGCAGGCTGGGGCACCCGTGCGAGCCCCCTCGAGTTAAGTCGGGCGTGTCCCCCTACAGGGGGATTTTCGACGAAACATAGAAAATACCCCACAAATAGTCAAAAAGTAGTCCAAACATAGTCTGGGGACTACTTTGTGAGTTTTTTTTTTTTTTTTTTTTTTTTTTTTTTTTTTTTTTTTTTTTTTTTGTGTATTTTGGGGGTATTTTTCATTTTTCGTCGAAAATCCTCCTGTAGGGGGACAGGCCCTCTCATAAGCGGGCGAGCCAGCGGGCGGGCGTGGAAGAGCGGCGAGCTCCGGGAGGCGCCCGCGCGCCCCCCCCCCCCCCCCACCCCCAACTCGTGGCACGCGCGCCTATCGGGGGGGGGGGGAGAACACGCGGACACATCGAGCCGTCGATTCCCAGAAAAATATGGAAGAAACGAGGAGGAAGGAGGAGGAGGTGGAGTGAGGAGGGAGGAGATGGAGGAGGGGAGGAGGAGGGAGGAGGAGGAGGAGGAGGAGGAGGAGGTGGGGGTTGGAGGCGGAGCGGAGGCGGAGGCGGAGGCGGAGGTGGAGGTGGAGGCGGAGGCGGAGGCGGTGGCGGAGGCGGAGGCGAGGCGGAGGTCTGGCGGAGGCTCAGGCGGATGCGGAGGCGGAGGGGAGGCGAGGCGGAGGCGGAGGCGGAGGATGAGGAGGAGGAGGAGGTGGAGGAGGAGGAGGGGAGGAGGGAGGAGGAGGAGGAGGATGGAGGAGGAGGAGGAGGCGGAGGAGGAGGAGGAGGAGGAGGAGGAGGATATCGTGGCCCCATACGGAACTTCGCTTACGGCCCCAGAGGGCGGTCACATGAACCCACTTCCCATTTCGGCACGCCCCGAAGGCGGAGAGCGTGGCCCCACTGCAAGCCCCCACTTGCGCTCCCAGTGGGGGGGAAGACGAAAATCCAAAAGGTGTGGAAGAATGTGTGGAGTCCTGTTATCTGTGTGTGTGTGTGTGTCTATTTGTGTGTCCTGGGGCCCCTTCATCTCGGTGCTGCTCGGAGACCTCTCGGTCCCTTGGGGGCGCATCTGGCGGGGGGCGCGTGGGGTCCTTCGAGGCCGGCCGCCGGTTTTCGGTGGCCGGCCTCGGGGCATGCTGGCAGGCTCTGGCGAGCGATCTCGGCGCCAGCTCGGCGCACCAGGGGCCCCCCGAGCCATCTCGGGGCCTCGCCGCAGCCTGGCCTTCCAGGCCGTTTCTGATGCCTCCTGGGTGCTCGGGGGCTCTCTCGTCCGGCTGTGGCTGGGAGGCCTCGGGAGCCTGCGGCTGGGAGCCCCGTGTGAGGGCTCCCCTCTTCGGAGGGAGCCCGGCGTCCTCCGCGGCGCAGTCCCGGTGCCTGCCGGGCGCCTCTGCAGGACGACCCGCGGCCGAAGAAGAGGATCTGAGTTGAGTCGGGCCTGTCCCCCTGCAGGGGGATTTGCGACGAAAAATAAAACATACTCCAAAATGCTTCATTTTTTAAATAATTATCCCGGCAAAGCAACCTAACAGCGACGTGTAGGAGCATATCTGGAAGCATTCCCCTTAAGATTCAGATGAGAATCCAGTTGTAGAATTCTGCTGTTCTCGCTGTCGTAGTCGCATTCGCGATGACAGTCGCAGTGGCAACGGCAGTCACAGTCACAGCCTCTGCCTCAGCCTGCCTCAGCCTCAGCCTCAGCCTGCCTCAGCCTCAGCCTGCCTCAGCCTCAGCCTCAGCCTGCTTCAGCCTCAGCCTCAGCCTGCCTTCAGCCTCGGTGTCAGCCTCAGGCTGCCTCAGCCTCAGCCTGCATCAGCCTCAGCCTCAGCCTCAGCCTGCCTCAGCATCAGCCTGCCTCAGCCTCAGCCTCAGCCTGCCTCAGCCTCAGCCTCAGCCTGCTTCAGCCTCAGCCTCAGTCTGCCTTCAGCCTCGGCCTCAGCCTCAGACTGCCTCATCCTCAGCCTGCCTCAGCCTCAGCATCAGCCTGCCTCAGCATTCAAAATGTGGCCCGGGAATGGAGTTCTGGGAACTCGAAGAACACGAAGTGGCCTACAGTTGGCTCCGGGCATTCAAAATCATGCCCAGGAATGGAGTTCTGGAACTCGAAGACCACGAAGTGGCCTACAGTTGGCTCCGGGCATTCAAAATGTGGCCCGGGAATGGAGTTCTGGGAACTCGAAGACCACGAAGTGGCCTACAGTTGGCTCCGGGCATTCAAAATGTGGCCGGGGAATGGAGTTCTGGGAACTCGAAGAGCACGAAGTGGCCTACAGTTGGCTCCGGGCATTCAGAATGTGGCCCGGGAATGGAGTTCTGGGAGGTCGAAGAGCACGAAGTGTGTGACTGTATGCGAAAAACGATCCCCCCCGGCAAACCCCAACGGCCCCCCAACGGCTCCCCAACGGCTGCCCAGACCCCCCTGTGGAGTAATGTGCTGCTCTCTTTTTATACCACTAGAAACCTATCAGTCTTCGCTGTTAGGTAAATTATCCCGGCAAAGCAACCTAACAGCGATGTGTAGGAGCATATCTGGAAGCATTCCCCTTAGATTCAGATGAAAATCCAGTTTTAGAATTCTGCTGTTCTCGCAGTCGTAGTCGCATTCGCGATGACAGTCGCAGTGGCAACGGCAGTCGCAGTCACAGCCTCAGCTCAGGCCTGCCTCTCCGCCTCCTCCTCTTTCTCCTGCTTCCTCCTTCCTCCTCCTCTCTCTTCTCCTGCTCAGTCCCTCTGTTCTCGTCCTCTCCTCTTGCTGTGGGCCTCTCCTTGGTTGTCTCTCTCCCTCCTCCTCCTCCCTCTCCCATACTCCTCCTCCTCCTCCTCCTCCTCCTCTGGTGGTCTCTCGTTCTCCTCCTCCTTGGTGCTCTCCCCCCCCTCCTCCTCCTCGGTCCTCTCCACCTCCTTCATTCCTCGTCCTCCTCCTCCTCCTTCCTCCTCCTTCCTCTCCTCCTCCTTCCTCCTCCTCATGGTAAAGTACCTCCCGTCCCTCATCCTACTCCTTCCTCCTCCTCCTCTACCTCCTCCTCTTCCTGCGTCGTCTCGATTCTCGTCCTCCTCGTCGTGCTCGTTCTCCTCCTCATTAAGGTGTTTTCTCTCCTCCTCCTCCTCCTCCTCCTCCTCCTCCTCCTCCTCCTCCTCCTCCTGGTGGTCCTCGTTCTCCTCCTCCTGGTACTCTCCCCCCCCCTCCTCCTCCTCCTTCTCGTCCTCGTCCTCCTCCTTCTCCTCCTCCTCTTCCTCCTCCTCCTCCTCCTCCTCCTCCTCCTCCTCCTGGTACTCCTCCCCCTCCCCTCCTCCTCCTCCTCCTCTTCCTGGTCGTCCTCCTCCTCCTGGTCGTCCTCCTCCTCCTGCTCGTCCTCCTCCTCCTCCTGCTCGTCCTTCTTCTCCTGCTCATCCTGCTCCTCGTCCTGCTCCTGCTCGTCCTCGTCCTCCTGGTCTTGCTCGTCCTCCTCCTCGTTGGTCGTGCTCTTGCCCCTGCTGAAAATGTGGCCCAGGAATGGGAGTTCTGGGAAGTCGAAGAGCACGAAGTTGCCTGCAGTTGGCTACGGGCATTCAAAATGTGGCCCGGGAATGGAGTTCTGGGAACTCGAAGAGCACGAAGTGGCCTACAGTTGGCTCCGGGCATCCAAAAAGTGGCCCGGGAATGGAGTTCTGGGAAGTCGAAGAGCACGAAGTGGCCTACAGTTGGCTCCGAGCATCCAAAATGTGGCCCGGGAATGGCGTTCTGCGCTCTCGAAGAGCACGAAGTGTGTGACTGTTGCATCCGGTTATTCTAAATGTGCAACGTCTTGGGGATCGGCGGTCCTGGGAACTCGAAGAGCACGAAGTGTGTGACTGTTGCATACGGTTATTCTAAATGTGGCCCGGGAATGGCGTTCTGGGATCTCGAAGAGCACGAAGTGTGTGACTGTTGCATCCGGGTATTCAGAATGTGGCCCGGGAATGGAGTTCTGGGAACTCGAAGAGCACGAAGTGTGTGACTGTTGGTGAAAACGAGCCCGGCACCCTGCCGCCCGGCAACTCCCCAACACCTGCCCGGACCCCCCTGTGGAGTGATCTGTGAGCTCTTTCTTTTGAGTCAACTAGAAACCTATCAGTCTTCGCTGTTAGGTAAAAAGTCCCCAGACTATTTTTGAACTATTTTTGAGTATTCCCTTAGTAGAGGGACAGGCCCGACTTACGATTTGAGAGATGCTTCGGTTCACGCCGTCAAGAATACCTCACGCCGATCCAGGCCAGGTAACCGCATGCCGATGAGAATAAAGTACCCCCCCCCTTAAGTCGTTAGAGTTTTTTATCGTCGACCAATAAGAGTTTGGTCGGGGGCGCGGGGGCGCGGAGGCCGAACTTCATTATCACGGGAAAAGTTCGCCATCGAAGTTACTTCCTTCTTATGTTGAGATAACAACATCAAGCGAAGCGAACACGTTGTTTCAGGATGTCTCAAGCGAAACCAATGTCCTTTTGTCTCTTTGTAGTTATGTATGTCTCTCTTTCTTTCTTTCTCTGTCTCTCTTTCTCTCTCTCTCTGTCTCTCTATCTCTTTCTCCTTCCTGGCCTCTCTGTCTCTCTCTCTCTGTCTCTCTATCTCTTTCTCCTCCTCCTCCCCCTGGCGCCCTGAACTTGTTTATCGCTGGGGTTGATTATCCAGGGAAAACGAGGCACGTGAGCTACCCTACACGAGCACTTAAACATTTCAATTGTCATAAAGCGTTTGTAAATAAAGTTTAATACATTTGAATCTTCCGATTTTTTGTTTTATCCTCATTTCCTCTTCTCTTTATCCTTTTCATTTATTATTCTACTTTTCTTTTTAAATATATCTTCTCTCTTTAAGTAATTCATTTCTTTTTCTTTATGATGTATCTCTCTTTCTCTCTCTCTCTCTCTCTCTTTCTCTCTCTCTCTCTTCATGCCCCCCCCTCTGAACTTTTTTATCCCTGGGGTTGATTATCCATGGAAAATGAAGCACATGAGCTACCCTACACGAGCACTTTAAAAAATAATGTTCATAAAGCGCTTGTAACTAAAATCTAATACATTTGAACTTGAGATTTTTCCTTCTCTTTCTCCTCCTTCTCTTTTTTCTTTTCTTTTTGATTGTGTCCCTTTTTCTTTTTCATTTCTTTTTGTTTCTTTTTACCTAGCAGCGAAGACTGATAGGTTTCTAGTGGTTTCAAAAGAGAGCATCAGATGACTCCACAGGGGGGTCTGGGCAGCCGTTGGGGAGGTGTTGGGGGGCCGTTGGGGGGCCGTTGGGGATTGCCGGGGAACCTCGTTTTTCGCAAACAGTCACACACTTCGTGCTCTTCGACCTCCCAGAACTCCATTCTTCGACCTCCCAGAAATCCATTCCCGGGCCACATTCTGAATGCCCGGAGCAAACTGTAGGCCACTTCGTGGGCTCCCGTGTTCCTAGAAACTCCATTCGGGCGACATTTTGGATGACCGGGCCAACTGTAGGCCACTTCGTGCTCTTCGACTTCCCAGAACTTGTATTCCGGGCACCTTTTGGATTTGACCTGGATCCAAATGTAGGCCACTTCGTGTTTCGTCGAGTTCCCAGAACTCCATTCCAGGGCCACATTTTGATGCCCGGAGCCAACTGTAGGCACTCTTCGTGCTCTTGGACTTTCCCAGAACACCATATTTCCTGGGTATGATTCTGAATGCCCGGAGCAAACTGTAGGCCATTTCGTGTTCTTCGAGTTCCCAGAATTCCATTCCCTGGCCACATTCTGAATGCTGAGGCAGGCTGATGCTGAGGCTGAGGCTGGCTGAGGCAGGCTAAGGCTGAGGCCGAAGCTGAAGGCAGACTCAGGCTGAGGCTGTGATGCAGGTCGGGAGCTGAGCTGAAGCAGGCTGAGGCTGTGGCAGGCTGAGGCTGAGGCTGGCTGAGGCTGAGGCTGAGGCTGATGCAGGCTGAGGCTGAGGCAGGCGGAGACTGAGGCCGAGGCTGAAGGCAGACTGATGCTGAGGCTGAAGCAGGCGAGGCTGAGGCTGAGGCCGAGGCCGAGGCTGAGGCAGGCTGATGCTGAGGCAGGCTGAGCACGCCGACTGACGGCTGAGGTGTCATAAGGCGGAGGTGAGGCAGGCCGAGGGCGAGGCCGAGGCTGAGGCAGACTGAGGCTGAGGCTGATGCAGGCTGGATGCTGTGGCTGAGGCAGGTGACGGATGAGGCTGAGGCTGAGGCAGGCTGATGCTGAGGCAGGCTGAGGCTGAGGCTGAGGCTGATGCAGGCTGAGGCTGAGGAAGGCTGAGGCTGAGGCCGAGGCTGAAGGCAGACTGAGGCTGAGGCTGAAGCAGACTGAGGCTGAGGCTGAGGCAGGCTGAGGCTGAGGCTGAAGCAGGCTGATGCTGAGGCAGGCTGAGGCTGAGGCTGAGGCTGATGCAGGCTGATCTGAGGCAGGCTGAGGCTGAGGCCGAGGCTGAAGGCAGACTGAGGCTGAGGCTGAAGCAGGCTGAGGCTGAGGCTGAGGCAGGCTGAGGCTGCCCCTGGCTGAGCTGAGGCTGAGGCTGAGCAGGCTGAGGCTGAGGCTGAGACTGAGGCGAGGCCGATGGCCGAGGGTTTCACCATGAACCTTCCTCTCTACTTGAAGCTGGTGAGGCTGAGGCGGAGGCAGGTGTGCTGCGGCTGAGGCAGGCTGAGGCTGAGGCTTGAGGCTGATGCAGCCGAGGTGAAGCAGGGCCGAGGCTGAGGCGAGGCTGAGGCAGACTGAGGCTGAGGCGAAGCAGGCTGAGGCTGAGGCTAGAGGCTGAGGCTGAGGGCTGCGGGCTTGTGGGTGATGCTGTGGCTGGTGAGGCTGAGGCTGATGCAGGCCGAGGCTGAGGCAGCCTGAGGCTGAGGCGAGGCGGAAGGCAGACTGAGGCTGAGGCTGCTGAGGCCGAGGCCGACGGCAGACTGAGGCTGAGGCTGAAGCAGGCTGAGGCTGAGGCTGAGGCAGGCTGAGGCTGAGGCTGAGGCAGGCTGATGCTGAGCAGGCTGAGGCTGAGGCTGAGGCTGATGCAGGGTGAGGCTGAGGCAGGCTGAGGCTGAGGCCGAGGCTGAAGGCAGACTGATGCTGAGGCTGAAGCAGGCTGAGGCTGAGGCTGAGGCAGGCTGAGGCTGAGGCTGAGGCTGAGGCTGAGGCAGGCTGAGGCTGAGGCTGAGGCTGATGCAGGCTGAGGCTGAGGCAGGCCGAGGCTGAGGCCGAGGCTGAAGGCAGACTGAGGCTGAGGCTGAAGCAGGCTGAGGCTGAGGCTGAGGCAGGCT
>CAUYUJ010015607.1:285524-322210 GCA_963575745.1 Prorocentrum cordatum
TAGTAGTAGTAGTTAGTAGTAGTAGTCGTTTAGTAGTAGCAGCAGCAGCAACAGCAGCAGCAGCAGCAGCAGCAGCAGTAGTAGTAGTAGTAGTAGTAGTAGTAGTAGTAGTAGTAGTAGTAGTAGTAGTAGTAGTAGTAGTAGTAGTAGTAGTAGTCGTAGTAGTAGTCGTAGTAGTAGCAGTAGTATCCTGGCGGGGCAACGGAGGCTCAGAGGGGCCCCCACCTCACGCGTGTCCGCTTGCCGATTATTGGTTCGGCCCGCGCCGCGAGATCACAGTCTCGCGCGACAACTCCCTCGGAGACCATTTCGGCACTGCGCAGGTGCAGGCACGGGCGCACCGTCGGGCGACACTCCCCCTCGAGGAGGAAGACACAGCGATACCGATACCGTTTCCTCGTTCATGCCTTCTTGGGATACCTGTTGTCGGCGTCACCTCAAAATGCTTGCACTGTGTGTGCGTCGACACCCAGGGGCGACGCGCGCACCGAGAAATCTTATAGTATGTGTGTCGTGGCGGGCGCTTTCCAGCCACACCGTTCGGGAAACGATCTACTACAAGATGGGTGCACTAGATGTTCGGGTCGGACGCGCGCCTCCCAGGAGAACATCTAGTACCAGTATGTCGTTGTGCGTCCCATGGGGGTGCGAGGAGCCATGGCTGGATTCGGCCCGAGCGGCGGCATCAGCACAGCAGGCTCGTGCCGTGCCGACGCAGCAGCGACCCCGCCGCGGGCGCTCTCGAGGCTGCACGCCACCCCAGCGGCCGAGAATCGGCTTGCAGTGGACCCATGCCAAGAAGCACCCTGCTTGCCTCTTGGGTGCCCTGGGTCTCTTGGGTTTCGATGGTTTTGCCATGGACAGCGCGACGCTCCCACACCACCAAACGGTGGACTCCCCGGGCTCTCAAGGCTGGGTTTCTCGTGGAAGGCTTCTTGTGGACGGGCCTCCACAGTATATGGAAACGCCTGGTGACTTAAGAGCCGCCGCTCGTTTAAGGTCAATGTTAGTCTGTTTGTTTTTTTCTCATTCAGGCAATCGTTGGTTCTGGGCGACGCACACTCTGCAACGGCAAGAGGAAGACGCCATGGAACACCTCTGGGAGGTGGCGAGCAGTACGAAACATTCATGTGAACGAGCTTGTCGCGCAAGGTAGAAGGACCCACGCGGTGTCAGCAACCACCGCCGGGGTCGCCACGACACGAACCTGCCCAAGAGAGCTCTCTGCGGCTCTGGCCCCCCGGGCCCGGCGGCCAGGCGGGCAGGGGCCCGCCCACCCGGCCTTCTCCCGGCCCCGCCGTCTGCAGAGGGCGCCTGTGCTTGAAGTCGGCCGTGTCCCTCTACGGGAGGAATCTGCAGAACGAGGCAAAAGATAGTCTGGGGACGATGTTTCTATCACTTTTTGAATCTCATGTTCGAACACAGTATGACTGTTTTTGACTTGTCCTGCGACGTCCGCCTGTAGGAGGACATGCCCGACCTAAGTCTGTGCACCACCGTGCCCGGCCGGGGCCCTCCTGGAGACTGTTTTCTTCAGGGTCTGGCGATAACCCGGGTTATCGGGCTTGCCCCCCCCCTCCCCCCCCCCAGGATAACCCAACCTTGCCGGTTGTGCAGGTCTGGAGTGAGGGGAGGGGGGGGCGCGAGCATGTGCAGAGTTGCCCACGGCGTGAAGGTTCGGTTATCGGCCGGCCCCCTCCCCCCTGGATAACCCGGGTTATCTCAGGAGGGGGAATAAAACACACAGACACAATGAATCGTCGATTCCCCCGAAAATAAAGGAAAGTATGGGAAAATATGTGGGGAGGACAAAACCCAGAAAATATGGGGAAACATGGGGAATCTTGACATTTGTGTGTATTTATTTGTGTGTCCCAGGGCCAAGATCGGCTGCGACGCCGAGCCGAGGTGCCCCTTGGCCGTCGGTGTAGTTTGCTTGTTGGGCCAGTGTTCCACCACCACTACCATAGGTAGGACGGGGGAGGTCCTCCTCCTCCTCCTCCTCCTCCTCCTCCTCCTCCTCCTCCTCCTCCTCCTCCTCCTCCTCCCCAGTCTCCTGGGCCCCCCGGGACGGTCCGAACCGCCGCCAGGGGCTCGTCGCGGCGCGAGCCTGCCGTGGCCGCTGGCCGCCCCCGGGCTCCGAAGAAACCACGGCGGCAGGCTTTTCGCTGTTCGGCCTCGGGGGGGGCCCTTCCCCGGGCCTCGGGGCCGTCAAAAAACGACTCGGGATGAAAAACCGGTGCTGGGGAGAGGGTCCAGACCGCTGGGGGTCGACGTTGTGAAAAAATCACGACGTCGGGGGTTTGGGGTTGATGGACCTCCTACCCTGACGCGTCGATTGGCGAGTTTTCCCCCCAGGCCCCCCGGAATGGACATGGAGGGCGTTGCGCAGGAGAGGGCGTGCGTGGACAGACGTAGTCGAACCCCAAAGGCACAGCCTCACTGAGATCAGCATTGATTTCGGGGGCGGGGGGGGGATGATCAGAGATCCCCTCGAACATGTATCGGAGGTTGATAGACCTCCTTCCCTGATGCGTCGATTGGCGAATTGGCCGTTTGCGGTTTGCGAGAGGGCGTCGCGGCCGTCACTTTTGCGGGTCTAGGTCCGTCGGTTTCGGTCCCAGGCCGTTCTCACCAGAGGGAGGTTCACTAAAGGGAGGCTTGCCCACCGCCGAGAAGAGGAGAAGAAGGTGGGCTCCCGTCAGGGGTGCTCGCCTGGCGTGAGGCGGCCGTGGTCGCAAGGTCAGGGTGCTCCGCGACGAGGCGGTGGGGGGGTGCCCGGGAGCTCCTCGCGTTGACCTCACCCACGATGGCGGCTGCAAGGCCGCTGATGCGTTTGTAAACGTTTACGGACAATAGCTATTCGAGTAAAAAAACGGTCAGCCAACAGGCCCAGGCAGGGGGGCTCAGCGCGGACGGGGTTCGGCCAGAGCGCCAGAGCCTGTAGGATTAAGCCGGGCATGTCACGCTACAGAAGGAGTATTCAAGAATTGTCAAACATAGTCGGGGGACCGGGGGACGATCTTTTACTTTGGGGGTGCTCTTGGAGGGGGCCTGGGACGTCTTGGAGGCTTCTTGGACGGTCTTGGGGCTATCTTGGGCGTCTTCGGCCGATCTTTGGGCGACTCGGGGCACTCTTGGGCCGTCTCGGGGGCCATCTTGGGCATTCGGACTTCATTTGGAGTGTTTTCGAGGTTTCGAGGCCGCCCGAGGAAAAACGAATCTGCCCCCCCACCCACCCCCCCACCCTCCCCCCCCCTGGGACCCCCCCCCCCTGGGGAAGGGATCAAAGGGAAGGGGCTTCCCTTCGAATCGACAACGGCATGACGGCAGGAGGGTACGGCCCAAAAAGAAAAAAGGGGGAAGGAAGAAGGGGGGCGGCGAGGAACGGACGAGGAAGCCCCTCGCACACGCCGACAGGGTCGGCGGATTTTTTTCAATCCAAAATCCGCCTGTAGGGGGACATGCCCGACCTAACGCAAATCGAGGAACAAAACACGGCACCAACATACAGTGGGGGCCCATGCCAACAAGCCGCGCGCC
Organism: Prorocentrum cordatum; assembly: GCA_963575745.1. NCBI lineage: Eukaryota > Dinophyceae > Prorocentrales > Prorocentraceae > Prorocentrum > Prorocentrum cordatum. The sequence goes on from CAUYUJ010015607.1 coordinate 289,068, forward strand.
CCTGGTGCGCTCCGCGCGCATGAATCGTCGATCCCCAGCAAAATATTCCCCAATCAGAGCTTGCCTCTGTAGGGGTCCTAGCGGATTCATATGGTTAGGTGAGGTGGGGCGCCGATTTCGGCGGCACGCCCGAGTGCCTGGGTGCCTGGGTGCCCAGGTGCCCGGGTGCCCGGTAGCCTTATAGCTTTATAACCCTACAGGCTTGTAGCCTTATAGCCCTATAGCCCTATAGCCCTATAGGCCTGTAGCCCTATAGCCCTATAGCCCTATAGCCCTAATAGCCCTATACCCCTGTAGCCCTATAGCCCTATAGCCTTATAGCCTTATAGTTTTATAGCCTTATAGCCCTATAACCCTATAGCCCTATAGCCCTGTAGGCCTGTAGGCCTGTAGCCACATAACCCTATAGCCCTATAGCCCCAGAGTCTTGTAGCCGTATAGCCCTATAGCCCTATAGCCCCATAGCCTTATAGCCCTAAAAAGATTATGATCTGGTTTTCATGGGCAAAAATGTGAAGTAGGGGGGAAGACGAACATCCAGTAAATATGACAAATATGGGGAATCTTTGGATTCGTGCGCACTTATTTGTGTGTCCCTGAGCCCCTTCACTGGGAGAGGGGCTCAGCGCCCGTCCGGGAAGTCCGCGCGGACCTCCGCAAAAGGATGCTCACGCTGTCTTTTTGGGGGCTCCCCTGGGCCGAGCCAGAGTGAGGCTCTGAGCTGGGCTCGGTTTCCCGTCCGTGCGGACGATGGAGGCGTCCGCCACCTGCCCGCTGCCTGACGCTGCGGGCCGTGGCGCCCAGCAGCCTGGCAAAGAAGAGCTGGGCCTGGGGAGCCGCTCGCGGCTTGCGGCCCCGGAGGTGGCCTCACATGTTGGCTGAGCCAGGGGCTATTGGGAGGCCCCCCTCCCCCCCCCAGAAAATGCATCGCAGCGTTTTCCACATGGGCCGAGCCGGCTTTGCGCGGAGCCGGGGTACGGTGTGGGGGCGCTCGTCTGGGAATGCGCCCAGGAAGGCTTCGGCCTCTGGGGGATTCCGTATCTGGTGAGGGCGGCAAGAATCTCCGGGGGCCGATCCACGATCGGAGCTCCACCGGGCTTCCAGACCCTGGGTTCCTTCTCCAAGGGTCCCTTACCAAATGCCCTCACCGTAGGTCCCCGCCCATGATGGCCCCAGCCCCGCGGGGCGCTTTTGGGGGCCCGCCGTGAGAGGTCCTCAGGGCTGAGGTGCTGGCGGGCCAGGGGCCGCCGGCCAGCCATGCCTTCGGGCCCCCGGAAGCAGTGCTCTGGCCCGCGGCTGGAACGTCTTCGGGTGCGCGAGCGTGTTGCCGCGGGCGACCCGTGTGCACTGCACCGCGTTGGCGTCTCCCGAGGCGTCGTCAGTCCTCGACCCAGGAGCGGCACGGCGCGTACTCCTTCGGCCCTCACAGCCAGAGACCTGCGCCCCGTACCGCGTCGGAGCGGGGCTCGAGCCGAGGGGAGTCCCAACATGGTACTGCGGTGCATGGGCGCCGCTCTCGTGGTCTCGGTTTAACCACGAGTCCCCATGCGCGGGGCTTTGCTTTGCCGGTGGGCCCAGGGGCTCTGCCCGCGAGACCGTGCGGGTGCAGAGCGGTCGTGGGGCGGGGGGTTTTGTCTGCCAGACGCAGGCTTTGATGATTGGTGCTGTTGGCGGCGCCCTGGGCATCCTCTGGCAGATACCACTCGCATGCACCACATGTGTTGCCTCACATCGATTGCGTAATCTGCAGTGCAAGAGCTCACTGCTTGGGGTCCACGCTGGCCAACATTTGTTGTATGCTGTTCTCTGCACCGCGCGTTTTCCATCCAGGCTCAGGGCGATTCGAATCCAGCGTCGTTTCTTAATTGTTGTTCGGCGACGCGGCTTATTTGGTATTGGGGTGCGCGGCCGGGGTACGCCGATGCGCCCCTGGCTTCTCGCCCGAACATGTGCTGAATGAGAGTCTGCATATCTCCACTCTTGCTTGCAGCTGCGTTCGTTTTGCCATGTGGTAGACGCCGTTTGTTCGGTGGTTTAGCAGCGCGCCCCAGTAACTCCAGACAGGCTGGCTGGCACCGGAGGAGCTCTCCATGTCGCGGGACCCACGAATTCGAATTGCTTGGGACATTCTAGCAGGTGTAAAAATGTCTTCTGTGTTGTTCCCTGTGCGCGCGAATTGAACGTGTGAGCCAAGGTGGTATTCAGCGAGCCTCAGCCCAGCCCTGGCACCGTAGAGCGCAGATGAGTACGCACACACACAGAACGCCCGCGCGTGGACAGACATTCCAGAGGTTCTCTCGGTGCGCGAGCAATTTTTCAAATGTGATCTTCGTGCCTGTTCTGCGCCTGGGCTCGACGACGACGACGCAGTTGCACGCTGTCAGCGGATATCGAATACGCCTACGGCGAGACATCGCCGCCCCCCGCCTTTTTGGACATGTCGATGTGGCCAAGCGTTGGGCCAAAGCTTGGCCAAGCTATTGGACGATGTGTTCCCCCAGCCAGTGTGGAAGCCCTTGGGGGAACAAGTGGGGGAGGAAGCGAGGAGAGGAGGCGAGGGAGGGCAAGGAGAGGATAGGAGGTCTCTTGGGGCCCTCTTGGAGCCTCCTGGGGGCTTCTGGAGGCTTCCTTGGGGGCCTCTGGTGGGGCTTCTACAGAGCTGCATGACCTTCGTTTCGGGGCCCTCCTTGGACCGTCACGAAGCCCTCTTGTAACCTTCTGGCCTGTCTTGCGGGTCCTGGCCTCGGGGAAAGTCACGCGAGGATTCCCAGGAACGCCCAGGAACTCCGTGAAACCGAGCGTCGGGGTCCCGTGGGAGTCTTGCAACTTTTCCTTGTCGCCGTTGCCACAGTGGTGGGCCTTCGGCACTCCACTCCGTGCTGGAGGCACGGTGATAGGCTCAAGTCGGGCACGTCCCTCAAGAGGAGGGATATTCAAAACTAGTCTAGACATAGTCTGGGGACGATTTTTCGATTACTCTTTGACTATGTTTGGGGCACTTGTTAACGATGTTTTGTTTTTTTCGTCCAAAACCCCCCTGTAGGGTGACATGCCCGACCTAATGGTACTCCGAGTTTCTTAATGAGCGTCGGGGGGGGCGTCACCCTCGCCGACAGCCCCACGGCGACCCCCGCCGCGGGCAGCCACCGCGCGCCGAAGGCGCTCCGACCCCCGTCGCGGCGCGACGACGAGGCGAGGCTGACCCCCGTCGGGGGTGGTACCCCTCCGCGCTTATTAAGAAACCCAGATTACAGTGAGCGGCTTGAATAAGGAACACTTGCTTTTCAAAAGGGGCTCGGTCGTTCCTTAGGCTTGCATGCGTTATCTACAGTTCCTCATGCGTTATTTGTTATGTATCGTTCCTTATGCGCTATTCCTTGGGATTGAAAAAGGGGCCTCGTTCCTTATTTAGGGTTCCTTAGGTCAACGCCCCGACTGTAGGGCTCTCAGAGTGCGGTGGTGCCGATCGGTGGTGGCACGAGCAGCTCCAGAGGGAAGACGGCGGCGAGGCCGCGAGCGCCTCCCCCTTCGACCCGGGTCCGGCCGACCAGGCGGGAGGGCCGGGGGTGCTGCGGTCGCGGCCTGCGCAGTGCTGCAGGACGCTCGTTTCCAGGTCGGGCGTGTCCCTCTACAGGGGGAAAGTTCAAACATTGTCCAAACATAGTCTGGGGACGATTTCGCTATGATGTTTGGACTCTTTTCGAACATTTGTTGACAATTCTTTGTTTTTCGTCCAAAATCCGCCTGTAGGGGGACATGCCCAACCTAAAGCCTCCATACTCCGTGCAAAAAGACAGGACGACAAAGTTCAAGGGAGTTGCTAGTCTCAAGTCGGGCGTGTCCCTCTACAGGAGGAATTTTCAAAATAGTCCAAAAATAGTCAGGGGACGATTTTTGACTATTATTGACCATTTGGGGGTATTTTTTGACAGCTTACATTTTTCGTCCAAAATCCGCTTGTGGGGGGACATGGCAGACCTGATTCTCGTCCCGTAACGCATGACCTATGTCATGAGTGCAGCACAGTGCAAGGCGCAGCGGCCAGGAGAAAGGGTAGGGCAGAGGAACTGGAGAAGGTCATATGTATTGATCGTTCCATGCAGGCCAAGCCCATTCTGGGGTCTGAGGTGCCGCAGGAGAAGAGACCACTGTGAGCCTATTCTAGTCTCCTCTCCCAGCCCCACTGCTCCCATCCCTCTATCCGAACATCCCCTGACCTTTGCCTGCTCTCACCCTTCCCCACTTATCCTCCTATCCTGTCCGCATCCTTCGTTTCGTGCTGCCCCTTTGCATGAAAATGCGGATGAGGAGTTGGCAACTCTGCATGCTCCCCCTGCCCCTCCTGCCCCCATTCTCTTTGCTTTGCCCCACAGTAGTGTTCACAATGTGCCGCATTGAAAACTCAAAGGGACCAACAATTCGAAAGAACCTGATGCCACTCTACTCTGTGCCGGTGGTTGATATTGTTTTCTTGCTATTGCGCCCGCTTGCGACGCCCCCGCCGGCGACAGATGCAGGTCCGATGTATTGACGTTCCCTTCGTGCCGACCAATCATCAGCTTCTTCATCTTCTTCACCTCCGTTCCTCGCTCCTCCTATTCTGTTGGATGGAAGGGCTGGGAGGTTCTCGCATCTGGGCACGCTCCGACCGCATGATCTCGTGAACGGACCCCATGTCTGTCGCGGCCGAGATCTGGTATTCCGCAGACGTTCGGCATATGCCGACTGATCACGGGGAAAAAACATATGTTTGCCTTTGTGATGGCATCAGCTAGCACGAGGAAGAGGAGGATCCTCATCGTGAGCGCTGGAGTGATGCGATCGGCCGAATTTGCAGCTTGGGGTTCTCCATCGATCAATCGTCACAGCAGTGCGGCATGACGGCCGTGTCGGCGGCAGAACACCGTGAGGTCTGAAGGCGCTTCGGGTCTGCATGCGCGCCGAGAGGGCGCCTTGGAAGGGCATATGGTACCTGGCAGAGCTCACCGCTCTGTTGCAGCCAGTTCGGTTCCAGCATGTTTTTGGAAGTCGATCAATGGAGAGGAAGTAAGTTGCCAAATGATTTCCAGATGCCTTAAACATGCTTTAACCATGTTGTGAACATGTAAGAAAACATGTTTAAAGCATGTTGGGCAACATCTTTCAAACAGTTCAGGCACATTTTTAATTCAATGATGGGATTGTTAGAGTGTCCATTGTTATGGCATCCACAACAGCATGTGGCAAGGCAGTTTTTGTCTTCAGCCTAGAGGGCTCCGTTGGGCGACGTAGGCAAAGGGGGTCGATTGCGCAGACATTGGCGCGCAAGGTCCTGCGCAGGCGCCCTCTCCGCCAAGCGGTGTTCCCCGGCGGCGGCCTGCGCAAGCAACCGCGCAGTGTCTCCGTGTGGTCGTGCGTAAGACCCCCTTTCTGTTCGTCGCTGGATTTCCGCATATTTTTGATTTCATTCCCCGAAGAGGTGGGTCTCGTGATAATGGAGTAGACATTCGGCTTCGCAGAAGACTCCAAAGGACCCCGCGCCATTGCGTCATCAGTCGCGGATCATCCACAGACCGTGCAGGGAATGAGATATATTCTACGGGAGGTATCATTCAGAGCAATCTAGAGTCAGGCCGTACCTTCGGATCTGCTCTAGCATCTCTTCATGGCCTGGGCTACTCCTGAAGCGCTTCCCCATTAATCAACCTTGCCTTGCGCCGTGCATCGGTTCGAAAATAAAGTGCAGGCTTGAAGAAGAGGGTGTCCCCTACCCTGGATAGTTCAATGAGCACCCGCCCACGCCACCCCCTGCCCGACGGCCCATTACAGCCCTGCTACGCGCTCCAAATCACCTCCAAACGATCAAGCCCACCAATGGCCCGAGAAGGACAGCGCAGTCCTGCTCCCGCACACGATCCCCCTAACGCTTGTCAACAAATAGTTCTTGGCAGAGGCTGGAATCATTACGTAGCACCCCGCAGTCGCGGATAAGAGCGATGGGGGCGGCGGGGACGTCGGCAGTCTTCCAGGCTCGCCCGCCGCAGGCGCCAAACTTGTTGCAAATTATACAGCGAGCTCGCCGCAGGCGCCGATTTTTGTCGTTAAAGCAATGTGGGTGGGTCGCGGGGTGGGTCGCAGGTGTGTCGCGGGCCGGGTCGCGGGGTGGGTCGCGGGCGTGTCGCTGGTGGGTCGCAGGTGAGTCGCGAGTGGGTCGCGGGTGGGCCGTGGGTGGGTCGCGGGTGGGTCCCGGGTGGGTCGCGGGTGGGTCGCGGGTGGGTCGCGGGCGGGTCGCGGGTGTGTCGCGGGCGTGTCGCGGGCGGGTCGCCAGTGGGTCGCCAGTGGGTTGCGGGCCGGCTCGCGGGGGGGACGACGACATCAAACGACAACAACAACACCACCACCACCAACAACAACAACAGCAACAGCAACAGCAACAGCAACAGCAACAGCAACAGCAACAGCATCAATCGTTTTAATTTTGTTCGCTCCTATCTGCTCACGTGCCATCCAATACGTATACCCCGAATCCTGGGTATCCGTCCTCGTCGTCTTCGACCATACCCCCCTTGGGGGTATTTCTACCTTACCTGTCACGTGAATTTAGTTCAGCCTTTAAAACAGGGGGAGTGAGGACGGGTGAAAGGATGGAGCACGATAGAAATTAGCAGGATGGGGGCAAGGAACAGAAAACCAGTTTTAGAACCAGACGGGCAGATCGGGTGGGCAGATCCATAGCGGGCGGGTTGGGAACGCGGGCTCAGGCGACAAGATCGAGCAGGCGGGTTGCTGAAGCGTGGGTCCTGCATCTATCGCGAGGAAGTCTCGAGCGATAGCGCGATTCCCAAATTAATCGTGAGGAAATCCATAGCGAGAGGGTGATTTCTGAGCGCCGAGGGCGTATCGTGTAGATCAATTGCGAAGAAGTCCTACGCGAGAGAGAGATTCCTACAGAAGTTGTGAGGACGTCCGGCGCGAGAGCGCGATTTGGGAATATATTGTAAGTGTAAGGCGGGCGCCGTTGAACTCCCACTTCTGAAGAGTTATTATCGTTGATCCCCCCTCACCGGTGCATGTTGTTTCCCTCAGTCAAAGTGTGTCCCTCGACGCTCGCACCCTGTTTTTTGACAGGGAAAGTCTTCCTGGTCAAACTGTGCCCCTGGCCCCCCGGACTACAACATCAACGGCTCCCGCCTGAGACTTCCTCCAAATTTACTCAGGACCCCCCTTCCGTGTGAGATTTCCTCTGAATTTACTCAGGAACGGCGCTCCCGCTCGAGACTTCCTCACAATTTCGTCCGGGTCAAACTGCGTTGTTGCTCCCCCGGACTACAACAACAACGGCTCCTGCCTGAGACTTCCTCCAACTTTGCTTAGGACCCCCGCTCCCGCCTGAGACGTCCTCACAATTTACTCAGGATCGGCGCTCCCGCCTGTGACGTCCTCGCAATTTAGTCAGGACCCCCCCTCTCGTCTGAGGTTTCTTCACAATTTACTCAAGAACGACGCTCCCGCTTAAGATTTCCTTGCGCTTTAGTCTAGACCCCCGCTCCCGCCAGACATCCCCTTTTCAGGAATTGCGTTCTCGCTTGTGTCTTTTTCGCAGTTTATTCAGAAATCGCGCGATCTACGCTCAGGCACCACGCTCGCGCCAAGGACGCCGTCACACTTTACTTAGGAATCGCGGTCTCGCCCTACTCAGACATCCCGCTTGAATGTCCCACCCGCCCGACCCGCCCGTCAGAGGATCGCCCGCCCGTCGTGGGCTGCCGCCCGAGACTTCCTTGTGGAATGGCGCTTTCGCCTAGGACTTCTTCGAACGTTCGCACTGTTACCTTCCTGCTCCTCCCTCCTCCCGGGCCGCCTCCCCCTTCCTTCCGATTCCCTCTCCCTCGCCTCCAACACCTCGCCGAGCAGCACCAGAGGTGCTACATGGCGCTGTTTACGGCGCGATCCATGGCGAAGTCTTTGTTAACCGGTGTTGGAATGTCTGCCGCAAGCTATGGCGCAAGCTGAATCGCAACTCACGGCGCAAGTCATCGCCATCCTTCCCTCTTGCCCCTCTAATCCCTCCATTCCTCCGATCCCTTCGTCCTCTCTTTTTGTTTTTTCCCTTCCGTTTCCCTGTTTAGGGGCTACTCCAATTACACGTGGCCAGGAAGGAATATAACCCCCCCAAAGGGGTACGATCGAAGACGAAGAGGACGGGTATCCAGGGATTGGGATATGCATAGTGATTGACTCGCGGGCCAGTAGGACCGAACAGTCTTGCAATTATTGTTGTTGTTGTTGTTGCTGTTGCTTTTGCTGTTGTTGTTGTTGCTGCTGTTGTTGTTGTTGTTGTTGTTGTTGTTGTTGTTGCTGTTGTTGTTATTGTTGCTGTTGCTGTTGCTGTTGCTGTTGTTGCTGCTGCTGTTGTTGTTGTTGTTGTTGTTGTTGTTGTTGTTGTTGTTGTTGTAATTCGGGGGCCAGTGGCCCAGTCTGGTGACCCCTTCCATGCCATTGTAAAAGACAGGGTGCGAGCCCTGGGGAAGGCACTTCAATTTGAAAAAACACCGTGTGCCCCGAAGGGGATATCAACAATAATGAATGTTTAGAAATGAAGGTTCAACAACAATCCGCACCTCAGAACCTCACCTCAGCCACGCGCTCAGGGACAGTGAATGACCCTTCGGCCCCTTCGCTCTGATCGTGGCCGCTCCGGGAGCGGCGAACAACATACACACAAAGACTCGGAGTTTCGCGCAGATGTGTCAGATCAAAGCTGGGCTCCTCTCCCCACGCCCCCTGCCCCAGCTCGCGGGGCGCGCCGGGGCCAAGGATTCGGTCAGGGGGCAACGTTCGGGGGGGACGGGCTCAATGGGGGACGCATCGGCCCCGAATCGCCCAGTCATCGCGGGTAGGGGCCTCACTGCCCACTCCGCCCAGGAACGCGCGGAGTCCCTATCGGGGGCCTATCGCCGATCCATCGGCGATGTATCGCTGATTCTAGGTCGATGTTTCCGCCCCTGAGCCTGTCCCCCCCCCCCACGTTGCCCCCCATGTGGAGAGGGGTTCCAACGCCGACCCAAGAAATCAGCGCGGACCGCCAGAAGCTCATGCTGTGTTGTTTCTTGTTCTTCCAGGGGGAGGCAACCTTCTCCGCGTTGCCCGTGGCTCGCAGCCCCTTCGCCGGCGCAGCCACCACATAGCGGATGAGGAGGAGGGAGGAGGAGGAGGATGAGGAGGAGGAGGAGGATAAGGAGGAGGAGGAGGAAAAGGAGGAGGATAACGAAAGGGAGGAGGAGGAGGAGGAGGAAAAGGAGGAGGAGGAGGAGGAAGTAAGGGAGGGAAAAGGGAGGGAAGAGGAGCAGCATGAGGAGGAGGAACAGACTAAGTCCAGGACAGATCGACGATGCTGCAATGCACCTTCCCTACATGAGGCACGATGCTGCAGCGCAGTGCAGTGGGGGCCCTTACCAAGAAACACCCTGCTTGCCTCCAGGGTGCCCTGAGTTTCTTGGGTTTCGCTGGCTTTGCCTTTCTCACACCAAAAATCAGGGGACGTCCTGGGGCTTCAGGGTTGGGTTTCCTGTGGAAGGTTTCTTGTGGACTGGCCTCCACTCCAGGATCTCGCAAGTCGAGGAACAAGAAACGGCATCAACATCACTTCTCGGAGGTCCGCGCGCCCCTGGTGCGCTCCGCGCGCTTGGGTCAGGCGGGGAATAACACACAGGCACAATGAGTCGTCGATCCCTAGGAAAATATAAGAAAATATGGGAAGTAGGGGGGAAGACGATGCTCCAGAAAATATGAAAAATCCGAGGACTGGCCTCCACTGTAATCCCAGGTCCCCTCCCCGTGAGTCCCTGCATGTGTTCCTCTCCGCTGCGGGGCGCAGCCGCCCTTCGGCGACGAATTCCCAGTGGGCCTGCCACAGTCCCCGCTTCTGTGAAGGATCCAACCTCCATACTCCGTGCACGAAGGCAGGATGACAAAGTTCAAGGAAGTTGCTAGTGTTAACCGTAGACGCGCTAACGGCAATGTAGGTAACGGCGATGTAGGCTTCGGCATTGTAGGTGGGATTGGTTCGTGGCCAAACCAATTGTAGGACATCGTGGCTCGTGCTTTCCTACACTTCGCTGCGTCGTTCTCGCTCGGTACATTCGCATATTTGAAATGTAGGAACATGTGGTTTGTTATTTCCTACAATTTATTCTGCGCGAGATGCAGCCAGGGGGAGTTATTCGCAAGAAAAGAAGGGTGGAGGAGGAGAAGGGGGAGCGGGGCGTGAGGATGATTATGACGATGACGAGACCGTTGACGATGACGATGATGATGATGATGATGATGATGATGATGATGATGATGATGATGATGATGATGATGATGATGATGATGATGATGATGATGATGATGATGATGATGATGATGATGATGATGATGACGATGATGACGACGACGATGATGATGATGATGATGATGAGGATGAGGATGAGGATGAGGATGAGGATGAGGATGAGGATGATGATGATGATGATGATGATGATGATGATGATGATGATGATGATGATGATGATGATGCTGATTTGAGGGAGTTGCTGTGGAACTCACGTCATCCTTACCCGCGGAGCAAGGGAGAGTCGCTTCCAAACGCACCTCCAGGGACCATTTCCGGCGCTGCGCCGGGCGCACCAGGCGCGCCGGGCGTGTCCCAACCCGGCGCCCTTGCCCGAGACATCCTCGCAAAATCGCCCCACGGGCCCCCAGCGCACCCCGCGGACTATTTCCGGCGCTGCACCCGGCGCACCGGGCGCGTCGGGCGTGTCCCAACCCAGCGCACTCGCTCGAGACATCCTTGCAAAATCGCCACATGGGCCCCAAGCGCACCCCCAGGGACCCCCAGGTGATCCCCGCCCGCCCGATCCTCACCCTCCCTGATCTTCATTCTCCTCATCCTCGCTCTCCCGATCCTCACCCGCCGCAGCACCAACGCCACCCGCTCATTATCACCATCGTCATCGAGCACAGGCGCACGCGCCTTTTCTCTGTATACAGAAACTCCCGATCAACCGCAGAGCGGCCGGCTAGTAATGATGATGATGATGATGATGATGATGATGATGATGATGATGATGATGATGATGATGATGATGATGATGAGGATGATGATGATGATGATGATGATCATGATGATGGTGGTGGTGGTGATTATGAGGATGATGATGATGATGATGATGATGATGATGATGATGATGATGATGATGATGATGATGATGGTGAGGATGATGATAATGATGAGGATGATGATGCTGATGATGATGATGATGCTGATGCTGATGCTGATGCTGATGATGATGAGGATGATGCTGATGTTGATGAGGATGAGGATGAGGATGATGATGATGATGATGATGATGATGATGATGATGATGATGATGATGATGATGCTGATGATGCTGCTGCTGATGCTGATGCTGATGCTGATGCTGATGCTGCTGATGATGATGATGCTGATAGTGAGGATGATGATGGTGGTGGTGGTGAGGAGGATGAGGATGAGGATGAGGATGAGGATGAGGATGAGGATGAGGATGAGGACGAGGATGAGGATGAGGATGAGTATGATTGAGGATTCGTGTGGGGGAGGGGGGAGGAGGCGAGGAGGAGGAGGAGGAGGAGAGAGGAGGAGGAGGAGGAGGGAGGAGGAGGAGAGGAGGAGGAGGAGGAGGAGGGAGGAGGAGGAGGAGGAGAGGAGGAACAGGTTCGAGGTGCGAGGTTCGAGGTTCGAGGAGGAGCAGGAAGGGAGGTTGCCGCCCTCCTGGCCCACCGCTCCTCGCCGCCCGCTGCTCGCAGCGCCCTCACCAGCGCGCCCGCAGAGCAGCGGCGCCCGTGGCTTCGCCCGTGGCCGCCCGGCGTCGTGCCTTGTTCGCGCCGTGGGCCCTCGGACGTCTCGGCCTCCCCGCCCCCTCGGGCGACTCGCAATGGGGGGCGACAGTCGGGGGGCGGGGAGAAGGGGCCTGAAGGGGCCAAGGAGGGGCAGTCGTCCGGCCAGGGGGCTCCACAATTCGGAAGTATGGGGAGATTGGGAACACCACAAAAGAGGGTACTTTTCGTGGTTATTCCAGGTTTCCCATATTCCGCAGGCCTTCAGAAGGGGCTCCCTGGGGCCCCGAAGATGTACGAGAGGTGCACCTCTCTTCGCCCCCTTTCTGCTGCTCTCCCATGGAAGCACTACACCGAGCACCTGACCCCCTCGCGTTGTAAAAGAGTCGAGACGGAAGGTTTGCGGCAGTCTTCGGCCTCTGTGGGTCATCACCAGGCCCTTGTCGGACTGGCCCCCCCACAATGTTTCGCGATGAGGTGAACCAGTCCTGGGGAAGGGGTTGCCACGTTGCGAAACCATGCGACGTCGGGGGTGCAGACTTGGGACTAGCCTTTCACTCCGAGTCGCCCAGGGGCCTGGCAAGGAAGGGCCCACCCAAGGAGCAGAAAATCTTCAAAAAGCCCCCGTCTTGATTTTTCAGCACTCGGTCGGGCGGGGCTAGGACGAGGATACATCCGTTCCAGAGCGTTCCAGAACGCTCTGAGAAGGCCGCGGCGCCCGAGACATCCTCCAGAACCGCCGGATTTCAGAGATTCTCGATTCATCCTCGCCTGGATTCGTTCTCCTCCTAGCTTTGTCTTGGGGCTCCTTGCCCCTCGGAGAGGCAGGGCGCCTCTCGGCGCCGCGCGCGGCCCGCGGCCCCCGCCGGCGGGGCCGGCCTGCGGGCGGCGCCCGCGGCTCCACTCGGCGCCCCCCCCCCCTCTCGGAGGGCGCCCGGCTCTGTGCCCCCTTAAGGCCCGGGCCGAGCCCGGGCCCGGGCGCGGCGCAGCGGCGCCTCCGCGCCCGCGCCGGGAGGGCGCACACGCACCGGCCCTGGGCCCCCGGGGCAGAGCGCTCTGCCGGGAGCGTTGGCTCCGCGGGCCGCGCCGCCGGCTCGGACCCACCCCGCCGCATGCGCGGCGCGCTGCTCATGCCCGCGTGACGCGCTGTTCCATCCTCGATTCCCCAGAGAATATAGGAAAATATGGGAAGTGGGGGGAAGTCAGAAACCCAGAAAATATAGGAAAATATGAGGGATTCTGTATTTATTTGTGTGTCCTATGGCCCCTTCAATGAGGGCCCCCGGCCGGCGGCGCCCGGAGCCCTCCGCGGCCTCCCGCCGCGCGGAGCGCGCGGCACGCCGCCCGCTCGCAGGGCGCAGCCTGTCGCCGGGGCCCACGCCAGGCAGAGGCTCCTGGCCGCAGCTGGCGCCCGCGTGCTCTCGGGACCGCCGCCCGCCCAGGCTCTGAAGCCTCCTGGGCCCACGCCTGGACCAACGCCCCCAGCGTTCGGAGGTCCGGCGTCCTCCTCTCTATGATCGAGTAGGGGATGGACTACAGAATGGATGTGCCCCAGACTTGATTTTCTCGTCGAGCCCGTGAGAGAAGTGCGTAGGATCGCCAGTAGATCTACGGAGCACTGTGGGCATGCTTCGTAGATTCGACGGGAAGACAATTTTGGGGTAAATCGATTCTGTAGTCGATCCACCACCCGATCTACTGTCAACTGGCATCGTAAGGATGCGCGGTAAGGATGCAAGGGCCTTGGAGGCCCACGTGAACGTTTCTCGAACGAGGCCAGCCCACGAAAGTCGCCAAGCATGGGCCGAAGGGGCAAGGATGCCAGGGTACCCTTGGGAAGGTTGCCCGTATTACTGTGCGGGCTGACTGGAGGATGAGGAGGAGCTGCCGTCGCCGCCGCCGCCGCGCGCTCCGCTTCGCCGCCCGTGGCCCGCAGCGCCCGGCCGCCCCTGGCCCTCCGCGCGCGGCCGCTTCGCCGCCGCGGGAGGCAGCGCGCGGCCCACCCGTCGCCCGCGGCCGGCGCGCCACGGCGGCGGCGGCGGCGGCGGCGGCGGCGACGACGACGACGACCACGACAACCACGTTGACGACAACGACGGCCACGACGACCACGTTGACGACAACGACCACGACGACCACGACCACGACCACGGCGACGGCGACGACGACGTCGACGACGCGGGGGGGATGCACATTTTTTCCCAGCCGCCCTCGGACAGGCGCCCCCAGCGGTGGAGCAGTTTATGTTACACGGTGGAGACCCCTGCCAAGAGACGCCCTGCTTGCCTCCAGGGCGCCCTGGGTTTCTTGGGTTTCGGTGGTTTTGCTGTGGAAAGCGCGAGCGACGCTCCCACACCAGAAATCAGTGGACGCCCCGGGGTCTCAGGGTTGGGTTTCCTGTGGAAGGTTTCTTGTGGACTGGCCTCTACTGCACCGTGCTTCGCCCTTCGAAACGGCCGCCGCGCGGCAGAGGGGCGCGCCGCCGGAAGATGCCCGACGAGGCCAACGAGCTCTCGAGCTGTGATTGCGCAGTTTTTTTCTTCCTGGCTTGAGGACGTGTCCAGCGCCTTCTAGATTCTAGCCTTAAGTCGGGCGTGTACCTCTACGGGAGGAATATTCAAACATAGTCCAATGATAGTCGGGGGACGATTTGTTGACTATTTTTGATCTTTTTGAATATGTCTTGACTATCTCTTAACTCTCGTCCAAAATCCGCCTGTAGGGGGACATGCCCAACCTAATTCTAGCCTCGATGTCTACGGCTCGCCCAGCACATTCGCGCAACCGATGCCTGCCTACACGCGTGACCACCTGCAGCTACGCACACAGCGTACGTGGAATCGGGGCTGGACCCAAACGCTGCTTTGCTGGACTTCGGCCGTGCGTTTTGCTTTTCGTTTTGGCAGGGAGGCACAGGGAAACAGGCAGAGCACAACGACAACACCATGAACACAAAGCGACAAAAGCCACGTTCGGGCCCAGCCCTGGCGCTCGGCTCGCCTGCTCCTGGGCGCCAGGGCGAGCAGCCCAGGCGCGGCCATCACACGCACTCGCCGGGGAGCCTCGCCACAGCTGTGGGACCATCGGCGCCCCTGGAGATGCCCGGGCTGCTCCCCCCTAAAAGGCGCTCCTTTGCAAGTACGTCGGCTATGGCACCGCCTGACTCCGAGGCTTTGCCTCCTCCCAGCCTCGTTCTGAGGCTGCGCCCCCCTTTTCCTCCCCCATCTCTGGTTCATTCAAGCTTCGCGCGGCCCGCTTAGCTTCGACCGGAAGAGGTGCGCTCTCGACCCACCAATAAAAAAACTGTGCTGCTCCCCCCTGGGCTGTCCGCCCCGCCGCCGCCCACGACTGCCCGTGGCGCGCGCGGAGCCTCGGGGCCGGTCTCCTCTGCAATCTTTCGGCCTCTGGAGGCCCAGTTCGGGCGCTGGGGCCGTAGAGAAAACCCAGCCGGGATGGAAGAGGGGAAGGAAAGATGACAGAAACGTAAGAACTCGGAGGTCCGCGCGGATTTCTAGGATCCGCGCTGGACCCCCCTCCCTGGCGCGCAGAGCGCGCCAGGGGCGGCGCCGGAGGCGCCGCCAGGGGCCCCCAGCGCCGATCCGAGAAATCCGCGCGGAGCTTCGAGTTTTTATGTTTATGTCATTGTCCGTTTCTCCGAGGCGGGAATTTATACATGACCACCGCCTGGAGGATCAATTTTCGGGGACCTCGGCAGGCGGTGGATGTGGACATATTTGGGTCCCAGGGGGCCAAAATAGATCCACATCCACCGCCCGCTGGGGCACCAGGACGTCGGTTCCCAGGCGGTGGATACGGATAGTTTCCTGCCTCGCAGTTTCCCTGTGGAAACTTGTCCGGGCTGGAGTCCCGGCGGGGTCCAGCCGATTCGGAGCGGCCTTGGTGGGCCCGCGCCGCGTCGACGCGGCGGCGGCCCCAGGACCAAGCGCTCCTCGAGGCTGGGCGCCGCCGGAGGCTCGGCATCGGCAGAGAGCAGAGGACCTGCGCCTTCAGGAGGCCGCGGTCGTTCAAGTCGGAGGCGAGCGAGGGGGGGAAGCGAGAAGGAGAATGCCTTCTCAGCAGGCGGCGGGACTTCTCAGAAGCCCTCGCGCCTCCTCAGACGCCTTGTTCTGTGGTGCTTTCGGGGAAGGCTCGGCAGACTTCTCGGCAGGCCGGTGGACTTCTCAGCCTTCTTCGAAGGCCTCCTCCTTCTCGCTTCCCCCCCCTCGCTCGCCGCCACGCGAGGCCGAGTGACCCGCGCTGCTTCAGAGGCCCATGCCAAACCCGCCATGGCGGGGCTCGCCCTGGCGTGCGCCGGCCCCTTCCGCTGGCGGCCCTCCCGGCGGGCCCGGGCGCCTCCCTCGGGCTCGGCCTGGGCTCGGGAGCCGCCCCGTGGCCTCAGCGGGGTCATGCGCCGACCTGGGCCGGCCAGCCCCCGATCTGCCGGGGGGAGGTGTCGGGCCGGACGGAAGGGGGGGGGGGCAGGGAAAGCCAGGGGGGGGGTACTAAAACAGGGCCAGGATGGGGATAAATCGCTCCAGAGCGTTCCGGAGCGCTCTCAGAGCGTTCCAGAACGCTCTGGAGCGGCCGCGGCGCCCAATACAGCCTCCAAACCCGCCGATTCTCAGAGATTTCGAGTTATCCCGATCCGATTTTGTCCCGATCTTCGCGTCGTTTTAGGTACGAAATCTGCTGCATGCAGCTGGTTTCGGCCCCGCCGCCGGGCCCATTCCTCGTATGCATGGGCGCCTCCCGGCGCCGGGAGGCCGCTGGGAAAATCAGTCACGTGAGCGGATTCTCACCCCCCCCTATTGCTATCCCCCACTTTCGCCCGGCCCGACAGGCCTTGGCCTGAAGCCGCCGAATGTGGGAGGCTTCACCAGCCCCCCACTCCGCCGCTTCTCTCGTGTGGATCTCTGCGGGCGAAGAACGATGTAGAATAAACGGCTTCGCTGTCGGGGGCGCCTGTCCCAGGGCGTCTGGAAAGTTTATACCCTCACGGTGCCACGTAGGGCCTCGACGTAGGGGTATAAGCTGTCCAGTCGCCCGGTGGCAGGCGTCCCCGACGGCGGAAAAGCTTGCTCCATCGAGAGTCGTTGTTTTCCCCTCTCTGTCCCCCCCCCAGAAACAAAAGCGCGCCATCGGCGGGTCCTTCGTCCCAGCTGTCCTTTCCGCGCTCGTCAGCCCATGACTTGGCCGCGGCGCAGCGCGGGCGGTAAGGCGCCAATCGGCGTCGGGGAATATCCATCATCCAGTCCTTTTGGATTTCCAGATTTCAGGAAGAAGCGCAAACATCAATTCAGTCCTGCTGGACCACCCCCTCAGTGCTCCGCATTGTCCTTTTGCTACTCCTGCTCCTCGATCGCCGCCTTTCTCCAGCTTCCGCTGCTCTTACTCCTGCTGATGCCGCTGTTGCTGCTTGTGCTGCTGCTCTTCCTCATCCTCCGGTTTGGCATCTTCACCTCGTCCCCTTCTCCTACATCATCGTTTTCCGTCCCATCCCAATCCACCTCTCTTTTTGCTTCTCCTAGTGCTCCTCCTGCTTCTCCTCCCCATCCTTGTTAGTCCTCCCACGTAACGCTAAGTCCTCTTCGGTACTCCCTCTCGTCTTCCTCCTGCCTCTCTAACCTTCATCCCCTGCCATGTTCCCTTCCCCTCCCCATCCTACGTCCTCCCTTCTTCGTCTTCCCTCCTTCCTCCTCACCCTTTTTGATCTCTCCTTCCTGCCTCCTTCATCGTCCCTCCTTCCTCATTCCTCCTCCTCCCCCTCCCCCTCCTCCTCCTCCGCCCCCGCTGGCACGAAGGTCGCGGAGAAGCCGGGGCCGAGGCCCCCCGAGCAGCGCGTGGCCCGGCTCGAGAGGGGCCCCGGCGACGAACGGGCGCCGCCACCGACTTTCAAGTCTGCGAGGATTGCGAACCCGATGAAAGAGGGCGAGACGGCGAAGTCGCACAAGCAACGCCTGCAGGCGATCATGAAGCCCGCCACGCGGAGGCGACGGCCGCCGCCTCTGTGGCCCAGGAGGTCGAAGAAGGTGGCGAGGCGCAGCGCAGCGCGGCAGGCGCGGCGCCCAAGTCGGAGGAGGTCGCGGTGCGGGCAGAGGGCCGCCGCCGTTGTCAGGAGACCGCCCCCGGCTGGAGGCGAAAGGGGCAAAGGGCCGCAGCGCGGCTGGAGCGCCCCCCAGCGGGGGGCGGCAGCGGGGGTTGGCGAGCGGCTCCGAGGCGCGCGGGGCGGAGGACGACGCGGCGGGCCCTCGCTCGCCGCCGCCCCAGCCCGAGCTCATCGGCGCCCAGGGCGGGGGGCCCGCGGACGGCAGCATCGAGCCCCGGAGGGGGGGGGGTCGTGGCTTCAAAAGGGCCCCGATTCAGGGCCTGGCCCCCGCCCCGGCGCTTCGAAGGGCCCCGGTGGCAACTGGGCCTGCCGGCGCCGGGCGGGCGGGGCGCTGCTGGAGGAGGCGCGGCCGCGAGACGTCGCCGAGCGGCGCATATGGATCGCGGTTCGCTTCGGCACGCCCATCTCTGGCGTCGACTCGTCGGCCCACCTCGCGCAGCTAGTTGAGGACCACCCTGGCAGCGCAGGGAGCTTCTGCAGACAGAGCGCGCTCGACGCGCGCGACCACACTTTGCGGGGGCGACAGGCGCGCGCGTAACCTAGCGCCGCTGCCCCTGCCCGACGTCGCGACTGCCGGGCGATGGTCCGCCAGCAAGAAGGATGGCCGCGCGCCGCGGAGTCGGCTCGTTGCCCGCCAGGTCGCTGAGTACGTCTGGATGTTCCTAGCGGTGGTTGCCCTGAACTACACTTACTGCAGCCGTTGCATGGGGGCCTGGAGGCGCCGCCCGACCCTGTCGCAGTCCCAGCAGCGGACCATGCACTTCCTGCGCGAGCGGGTCGCGACCTTCGTCGGGGACCCGTTCAGCCAAGTTGGCGCGTCCGCCGCCGACGCGTCTCCGAGCGGAGCCATCGTCGATCGACTACGCGGGCGAGCCGGCGGCCAGGGCCCCGCGGGCGGAACGTGCCGCGACGCTGGGCGCCCGGGATTTCGCGGGGCCCTCCGCGGCCGAGGTCGGCGCCGGAGAAGGCCTTTCTCCGCGGGGGGGGGGGGCGGCCGAGTCCCGCGCCGCGAGCGGGGGCCAACGCAGGGAGCGAGGCTTGCTGGCACGAGCTCGCAGCGCACCTCGCGAACCTCGGCATCTCCACGGCGCCGCCCGAGGACAGGCTCGTCAGGGCCCGAGGCCGGCCGTTCCAGAGCGGCCTCTTCGCGGTGGAAATGGAGGGGGGGCCGGGCCTGGGGGCCCAGCGCGTCGCCGGGCTCGTCCTCAACGCGGTGCCGGGCAATGACTTGCTCAAGCCGCGCGCGGGTGAGGCTGCGGTCCTGGCCGCCTCAGCGAGCTGGGCGTCGCCGCGCACCCCTGCGGGGGAGCTGATGCCGTGGTCGGGCGACGACCAGAAGGGGGCCTTCTTCGTCTGGGGGGCGCCCGCGGCCTGGCACCCCTACGCGGCAGTGGGGGTGTGTGTGGGTGGGTGGGTGGGTGGGTGGGGGGGCGCTCCCTGGCCCCTTCTTCGGGCGGCCCGAGCGCGAGGTCTTCGCGGCGTCGGCGGCCATCGCGGCGGGCTGGGTGCCCGCCGCCCCCGCGCGCCAGCACATCCACCGCAGGCTGCGCTGCCTGCCGCCGCCCCCAGGGCAGGGCTGCCCCCCTCGCTGGAGTGGCGCGAGGGCGAGTCGCGCCCAGTCGTCGCGGCGGGAAGCGGCCAGGGCGCGGGCTGGCGGCAGGTCTACATCGACGACTTCGACGCGCCCGAGGTCGTCGAGGAGGCGCGAGCTCGCCAGCTGGTGGGCGCGAAGTCGGACCTCCAGCAGCACGCGCGCGAAAGGCGCGGGCGCGCTGGCGCGGCCTACTTGGCGGAGAAGGCCCACCTGCGGCAGCTGCGGGTCGAGCGCGCGGGCGCCGACGTCGACGGCGAGAGCGGCGGACTAGCGGCCCTGGGGGGCAAGGTCCGCGCCGCTGCGGCCCACTGCCTCGCGACGCTGGCGCAGGAGCTCGCGCCGTGGGGGGTCTGCATGGCGATCCTCGGCAAGCTGGCGCGGGCTTTCGAGGTCAGGTGGCCGCTGTTCTGCGTGCTGAACTCGATCGGGGCGCTGTCAGTCTCGCGGGCGTCGGTGCGATGCCATGCCGAGATGATCGAGGAGCTTGTCTCGGGCCTCATGCTGCTGCCCATGGCAGCCACCCCCATGCGCAGCCGCGTCGATGGCATGGCCGCCGCGTCTGACGCCTCGGAGTTCGGCGGCGGCGTCTGCGCGCCCGCGCGTCCGAGGCGGGAGGCTGCGGCGGCGCTGGGTTCCAGCGCCGACGTCGCGGAGCACCTCGGCGTGGGCGCGCGGCTGCTCAACGTGCCTGCGGACCCGAGGCGGCCGCGGATGGTATCCAACCCGAATGTCTCGAGAACGGTCGTCCTCGTGGCGATGAACGTCCTCGTCGTCGAGCTGTTCGACGGGATTGGCGGCCTCGCCGCGGCGTTCTCGGAGGTGCCAGCGCGCGTCGTGGCTCACGCGCGGCCGAGGCCGACGCCGAGGCCAGGCGAGTGGTCAGGCTGCGCTGACCAGGCGCGATCGATGAGGGCGACGTCGCGCGGGTCGACGAGGGCCTGGTCCGGGACTTGGGCGGCGCCGTCGGGGGCGTCGTCGACGCGCGCGCGGCCGGCGCTGGGGGCTCGCGCCAAGACCTTGTGCCTGAACGCCAGCGGGGGCGGCTGCGAGGTCGCGAGAGCCCGCTGTTCTTGGAGGCCCCCGGGGTCTTCGAGCTCTCGCGGCAGTTCTTCGGCGCGAAGCGGCGCGCGATGCTCGAGAATCTGGCGAGCATGTCGGGAGCTGGCGCGCGGGCGACTTCCGCTTTCATGAAGATCGTCCCGTGCCTCAGCTGCTCCACGGTTCTGGCCCCCTGTTGGGGGCCGCGGCTCTACTGGCTCAGCCGGCGGCTGCGGCTCGCGGCGCCGCGCGGCATGGTCGACGGAGGCGTCTGGAGGTCGCGTTGGACGTGGGCGCGGCGACCGACCTCGAGTGGGAGGACGCCAGCTGCCGCTGGGGAGGGCTGCCTCGCCCCTTGCCAACGCGTGTGCGCTGCAGGCCGCTGTCGAGTTTTCCGGCGGCCCCTCGCGCGATCGCGCGGGCCTCGGACGAGGCGAGGGCGCGCTGGCGGGCAGCGTCATGTCGCTACCGCGTTGCGCTGTGTGAAGGCAAAAACTTGGTCCATGTCAGAGGGTGCCCTCTCGCGCCCGCCGGCGATGGCAGAGCTAATGCGCGTTGGCGAGTGCCGCGTGACCTGGGGCCAGTGCGGGGCCTTCGAGGACAGCGCGGGCCCCCCAGACTCGGACGAGGCGAGGCTGTCGGTCCTGCGCTACTTCAGCCGCGCCGAGAATGGCGGGTCGGACCGCCCAGGCTGCGGCCTGCCCTACCGCGTAAGAAGCCGGCCGCGGTCGAGCCTGGATCCGATCGCGCGGCTCGGGCGCGCGGTCCCGGGCATGGCCTGGCCGCGCGAGAAGCGCGCGCGCATCGATTTCAGGGGGCCGCAGGCGGCGCTGGCGGCGCTGCACTCCATGGAGCTTGAGATTTGCAAGGGTTTCACGGATGGGGGGCGGGCGGTTGTCAAGATTCGCCTCTGGCCTTAGCGCCGCGCGCGTTGATTTCAAAGTTTACGAGGGCTTCGCGGGTGGGGGGCGGGCGGATTTCAAGATGCGGCCCTCGCTGCAGCGCCGCGCACTTGCGCTGCAGTTTGCGCGGGTTTCACGGATGGCGGGCGCTTCGGTGTCAAAATGAAGTTCTCGCATTAGCGCCGCGCGCGTTCGCCTGCAAACTTTACAACAGTTTCAGGGGCCGTGGTGGTTGATGTCCCAGCAATTGATTTCTGCCGCGGCATGGGACTGCCAGGGCGCGACAGTCGCGTTGATTCGCGGCGTTGGCGCCCCAGTAACGGTGTCTTGGCACGATTGAGGATTGCCAGTTCGCAGCAATCAAGTTGCTTCGCGGTGCTGAAATCCCAGGAAAGACGTCCTGGCACGTTTGGGGATTTCCAGACGGTCGTCTTCCAACGGGATCCTGCAGTGAGAATGCAGTCTTATGGGGGCCGAAGAATAAAGAGAACCTGGAGGGAGGTTTTATCGCAACACCGTCGATGAGTCTGGGGTTTGCACTGGCCATCCCCCCCCCTCCTCCTGCCCCTCCTTCCGCGGCCGATTTGGCGCGAGCCCCCGCGGGGGGGCGGCTGGCACGGCGGCGAGTTGCCCGCCGGGCTCGGCCGCCCCTCCCTGTCCAATTGGCAGCCGCAAGCACCGCGCGCGCGGCGCCTGGTACCCCGCGCGCGACTCTGCACGCCGTTCAAGTACAGGTAAGGAGAACGAGCAGCCACAGGAGGCGCCCGGCGACTGCGTCGCCGGCGCTTGCCCGACGGCAGAGCGCACGTGCCAGAAATCGAAGATAAGAGGGCCACCTGCCCAACGCGCGCAAGCAGGTCGCAGAGGACCGCCGCGACGACGGCGGTGCCGACCTCGCAGGTCAGGCCCAATATCTCCTGGGCTTTCTAGCCATTGGCGAGTCGGGTCAAACCGACGAGTGCGACGACGACCACCTCCAGGGCAGCCTCGCCTCAGGCTCGCCCACGCGGTGGTTCCACGGCTCGTCGGCCCTGGCATTCCCGAACAAGCCGTGCCCGCTTGAATTGCCGAACGCGCGGTGCCTTTTTGAGTTTCCGCGCAAGCCGTGCCCTTTTGAATTCCAAAATATGTCAGATCGCTGGCCGTTTAGCGAGTGCTCAGACTAATCAGTGGGCCAGGTTCGACGACGTTCACCGCCTCCTCACCGACCTCACCTCCATCGACCACGGCACCGACATCATGGAGATATGTTGTGGGGGGGGGGGCGAAGGCCGGCAGACCGGCTGTCCGCCGACACCTCAAGTTGGGCACCAATTTCGACTTGGTGATTGTTTGCGACCCTAACGACGATAGCCAGCAGGAAACCGTGGAGCGATGCATCCAGCAAAATCGGGCTCCAGTGGCCATCATTGCTCCCGCCTGCTGGCCCTTCGGTCGTTGGGCTACGTTCACTGGAACGCGTATCCACGGCGCCTGGCTGCGCTCCTGATTCTGCGGCTACTTAGCACAGTTGCAGATCGGCTTGGGTGGCTACTTCGCAAACAAGCAGCCCGAACCATCGCGGTAGTGCGCCGAGCCGCCCTGGCCAGAGGTGCTGGTAGTACCGAGCGTGGGCGAGGTAATCATTGACCGGACTCAGCTCAGGCTTCGGGATCGCCGCGGGGGCATCTTGAAGAAGCCTGCCGGGCTGGTCTCCAACGCCCCAGAGATCCTCGAGCAGTTCTTCGACCTCCGCTGCTCAGGCAAGCGCGCGCGCCCACGTCGAAGCTCGCACTAGCTTCGACGCCCAGATTTGGCGATGGAAGATGGCCGAGCGACCCGTCCAGGGCATAGTGGACTAACGTCGCCGTCTGCGGCGTCCGCATCTCGCGACCTGCCTCTGCGAATGCGGCGCCCGATCAGCCGCCTCAGCCGCGGCCATGGGCGCCGCTGAGGGAGAGATCAGACGCGAAGTTGCAGCCGAATGCGCACGCCGTACATGAAAGGCGCGTAAGCGCAACGTACGGTTGGTCTCGTTCACGCGCACCTGGAATCCGGCAGCGTGCCGCTACCTCCACAGCGCGCCGACCCACTGGGGGCGCCCCGCCCCAGCTGCCAAGTGGAAAAGGAACGCGCGATCACCCCGCGCACATTCACGAATTTGGCACGTGCAGGTTCGCGGACCCCCACGTCCGGCCGCGCCCGCGCACCGGCCAGCATCTGCGAGCGAGCGCCAGCACGACCTGGGGGACTACATCACTCATTCCAGCGATCAGCAAGCTCAGCTACCCAGCGGCGCAGATCTTGTTGCAGTAGACGAGGCTGCTCTACCACGCGCGCCCGCAGGAGGGTCAGGAGCCAGCTCATCGTCCAGCGCTGGAGCTCAGGGCACCAGTTCGGGCGATTGTGTCGCTCCACCAGGAGTCCCAGCTAGTCCAGCATCAGGCCTAGGAAATCGCCGAGCAGCGCCGGGAGTTGCCGACGCAGCTGCAGTCGACCCAACGAACTCAGACTGGACTCGTTTCGCCGTCACTACATCTTCTCGAGGACTTCGCAGTGACTCGCATGAAACTCACATGCGGGAGCGCCGCAAGCTACACCCCCGGTGGCGGCGCGCCGCCATGAAGGAAGAGATGACACAGGCACTGCGAGCAGCCAACACACCGCAGGACATCCTCAACTTCATCCCCACGGTTGTCTACAACTGCAGGGAGCGCCGCGCCCGCCAGCGCGCCAGACCATCCCTACACTCCGCCTGCCGACGCGATTCAACCAGCACGTCGAGTGCGGCATCCTGTTCTACAAGGATCGCTTGATCATCCACCTGCCTGATCTGTTGTGTCTCACGGTGGCACAATGGTCAGGAGGTTACGTCCAAGCACGACTCATCGTTGCTTGCCGCCGCCGTCCGCTTATGGATCCAGCTGCTCGGCTCGATGGAGACTTTAATCGTGGGCGGCGAGGGCGGGATAACTTCAACGCACTACGTGGAGGAGGTGAGGAGGATCGGATTACAGGTGGACGTGCGCGCCCCGCACCAGCGCGCTCGTTCTTTCTAGTGACGTCGACGCGGGGCCATGCTGCGACGAGCTCCTCGCGCCGCGGAGTAGCTGCTGCAGCGCGAGGACATCGCGGCGAACTTCGACCCCGTGCTAGCTGCTGGCATATGCCATCATTGCCGGCAAGAGCCTCACCCACGCGGGCAGCGTTGCGCCATGCAGCGTCGTCTTTGGACGGCAGCCGTCCTACCATCATTCGAAGCAGACGAACAGGGCGATGTCTCTGGCGACTGCGCCGCTGGCGCCAAGCCCCCTGCTGATGGGGAAGCTCAGCCCAGCCGACCTCAGTGGTGCATCCGAGAGATAGCCCTGCAAGGCGTGATCGAAGCCACATCGGTCGCGCGCGTCAACCGCGCCCTCAGGGCCCGCGCGACCGAATCCGGGGAGGGCCGCTTCCGCGTCGGTGACCAAGTGGAGATTCACAGGCCGCCTAGCACCAAGGATGTGTCAATCTGGACGGGCCCCTGGGACAGTCGCGCCTGTGGAACCGGCTCGATGCAAGGCGGCGGCCAAGTGCCGCCGAGCCGAGGTGGTCTGCAGACTGCAAGACGCCCTTACCTTCATCGGCGCCGTCCGACGAGATGGTCACCGGCATGGCGCGAGCAGGCTTGGCCTGGGACCGCGTGGAGTACTGCCCGGAACACGTGGCGCCAGGCTCCGGGGCCAGGACCTTCGACGATTGGGAGGATACCATAGGCGCGCAGCTCACCGAGCAGGCGCGACGACGCCCAGAGGTCCTCGAAGCCCCGCGCCACATTTCCCGCAGATGCTTTCAGCTACCGGAACGCGCTGCACGACTCGTTCGCGGATTGAAATTTGTAGGCAGTTGGTAGGGCTGCAGCCGCAGCTCGGCCATCTGGCAGTTCCCTCGGAACCTTGCCGACGCTGGGTAGATTCACCTTAACGGCGTCGCGTTTGACCCCCGCCAGCTCGTCGGCGAGAGTTGGAAAGAAGCTCGCATCATCCAGTTCATCTCAGGTGATGAATAGTTGATGGTGACAGACGCCGGACAGGACCTGGACGGAACGCTCGACGACTGCGTCGCCGACGTTCCTGAGGACACCGCAAGCGCCACCGAAGGGAGATAACCATCAACCCTGTCGGCTATACCAGAGGAGACTGGCAGCGACTTCTCCGGCAAAGTCCAACGGGCGACGTTGGCAGCTTGGCGCGGAATCGAAGGGGCGTAAGATTTGGCCCCAGAGCTGGAGGAGCTGGAGAGCGCCGACAGCCGGCATAATTTCTACGCTGCAGCAGAGCACGCCGCGACCGACCTAAGCCGTAGGCCACGCGAGTGGCCCCAGCGCCTCGAGACGCAGCGCCAGCGTCAGAGCGTCCACGCGCAGAGTCACTACTACTTGCGTGGGGCCTCCTTGGGTGACTACGCCACGCCAGAGGAGGAGGACGATATCGATGTAGGTAGACGCGTGGGTTTGACCCAAGGATGCGCCCGGCATTCCCGAGCTTTAACGAGGCTGCGTCCAGCGACTGCGTCGCTGGTGCTCCTCGGACAGCTGCGCTCAGCACTGATGCCGCCGTCAAAACCGCGGTCATCGAGCGCGAGACCAACCTGCTGTCCAATGAGGAAGGAGGGGGCGTCGAGGCTGTCGAAGGAGGTCGCAGCAGCCATCCTCGAGGAGCTCACCATCTGGACCAAGCGCGCGGGCTTCGACAGGCGGCCGCTCAGAGGCGCCCGAGCGCAATAGGCTCAAGACGAGTCTTCAAGTTGAAGCCCCGGAAAGGGCCGGGCGGCAAGGCTGTCGGGATCACCCGGCGGCGCGCGGCGCTGCAGGAGTTCCGCGGAACAGGCGCCGGAGCATTGGGGGCGTTCGGTGGGACAGCGAAGCAGGCGTCTCAGCGCCTCTTATCCCCAGAGGCGGCGCGTCGCCCCGACTGGGTGCGCGTCGCCGGCGACGTCGAGAAGGCATTCCCGCGAGGCATGACCTATGCAGAGATGATGGAGCAAGGCGAAGCACCTCTAGAGGTTCTTCGACGCGCGGACCGAGTGCCCCCGCCGCATGAATCTGGGGACGGACTGTAAGGATGCGCCCCGAGGCTTCTCCATGAAGCTCGCCCGGGCCGCGCGCTCACTTGGGCGCGGCGCCAAGCCTGCCAGATGGGGCCCCGAGCTCGAGGTCAAGCGCGCGACGTCCGGCAGCTGTGCTGCCAGCGTCTCGGACCTAGCGCCCGCGTTGTCCAAGCACGCTGGCGACCTGACGACTGTTGGGCAAAAGGTGCACGTCGACAAGCTTCTGAGCCACGTCGAGGGCGTCTTCGGCGAGATGAATGGTGACTACGACGAATTCACTGCGGAGCGCACCAGCGCCGCAGTGCTGATGGCACCGCGACGCGTGACCAGGACGAGCACACCGACGCTCTGATACCGATTAGACACGCCGACCTGCTCAAGGCCAACTTGACGAGCCGGTCGGAAGTCAGCTTCCCGACCCCGTTGTCTTCCTCTTAGGAGCAGCGGCCTACGCCATGCTCGCCCAGCACCATGTCGCAGCGTGCATCGTCGCCCTGCAGAGAGCCAAGAACAAGCTGCTCATCCGACGCGCGATGCAGCTTCAACGGGCGCGCGCAACTACGGGTCCGTCAAGAGGGGGGAGGATGCTTCGGCTAGTCTTAAGGGTTCCACCGGGAGTAGTGTCTAACCTTGCCACGGGCACGGGCGCCGTGACATGTTTTTGCGGTTGGCGCCGTGGCGGGCCAAGCTGCCCTAGGTTTGCAACGAAGTCAGATGGCCCTAAAACCTGCCGAAACCAGGTCAGCGCGTTCCTCCGCGAGGCAACTGTTTCTATGAAGGGGGCGGTTCTTAGAGCCCTCCGGTTGCGCTGAAACTTTTGAAGGCGCGACGGACTTGTTTTCGAACGGTAGCTCTTTGCCCAGTGCCCTGTTTCTCACCTTTGCTGGCCCGCTGCGCTGTTTCGGCTCAGGGCCTGATCGGTGCACCGCGCCCGCCTTAGACTCGCCTTAGAAATTCCGTTTGAGACCATCAGACGCCTGTACTTCCTTTACGGAAGACATAGTTTCTTTTCTTATGTCCTCATTTTTCGTCTCCTCTCCTCTTCTCCTTCCCTCCCTCTTCTCCTCCCCAGCCCCCCGCCAGCCCTACCTCCTCTGCCCCTCCCTTTCCCTCATCCCCCGCTGTCTTCCGGCCGGCCCCATCCTCCGCCCCCCATGCGCTCCCCTGCGCCTCCCCTTCGGCCCGCACCCCCCCCTCCCCGCCGCGCCCGCCGCGCCCACCCCAAGGGGATGTCGTGCCTCTGCAGGGGCGCGCGCTCCGCCCGGAGGCGGCCAAGCGAGCCAGCAGGCCGACGCCCACCCATGGGGCCCCTCGCTCGGCGGGGCTCCGGCGGCCCCCGCGGCCCTCGGCGGCCCTCGGCGGGCCCTGGGCGGGCCCCTGGCGGGCCCTGGGCGGGCTGTCGGCGGACGCCCCGGGTGCGGCTGGGGCACCGGCCCCGCGAGTGTTCGAGTGGGGCCCACTAGAAGAATTGGTTTGTTCATCGAATCTACGACCCACGCACATGCAGGGGGGACCCATGCCCGGAACACACTGTTTGCTTCCAGGGTGCCCTGGCTTTCTTGGTTTTCGATGGTTTGCCCTGAACAACGTGACGTTCCTACACCAAAAACCATTTGATGTGTTGAGACCTCAGGTTTGAGTTTCTTGTGGGAGGTTTCTTATGGTCGAACACCGACTGTATCCAAAATTTGAATTGTTCGTCGAATGCACAAGCCGCGCGCATAATGTTCGCAGATCTGCGAACACTGTACGCATTCGTCTGCACATTGGACGAGAGGTCAATTCTGGGGTAAATCAATTCTGTCCTCGACCCCCCAGCCAAAGTGTCCAGGCCGCCCAGGGTGGTCGGAGTGGATGGGGTCGGACGGTCGCGCCGTATCGCCGATGCATCGGCGATGCGGCGCGATCCGGACACGGTTTTTCGCTGCCCCGGCGTCGTCGATGCATCGCCGATGGCCCACGGCGGCCCTTCTCGACGGCCATCTTCGGCGGCCCTCGGCGGCGGTCCTCGGCGGGCCCTCGTCGGCCCAGGAGGAGGTGGCGACCCCCCCTCATCAGTTGTAACTCCCTCGGCGTGGCCTCGCAAATGCTGGCATCTAATACTACAGCCACTGGCCCAGATAAGAAAGCTGCCACTCCGTACTGGGTCCGCCCAGCCTCTTGGACGATCTTTCGATCCCCGAGCTTGCCGAGAAGGCAACGCAGTCCAGACCACGGCCCTCAGAATCCTCAAGCCATGGATTTCATCTTCAAGACCAAGGGTGTAAGGCTCTTCGACAGCCCCCAGCTAGCCCCACTTCCCGATTGTGCTTACAATGCTGGTAGTCGGTACTGTAACCGGCATGCGCGAGCTCGTTTGCGTGGACATTTCTACTCTTTCACTGTGCGGAGCATGCGCGCCGCAATCATCTATTACCTGCTAGGCAGCTCGGGCAGCTCAGCGTAGCGTTTCTGGCACATTGCCTGCTTGCCTTGGTCAGGCCAATTGCAGAATGCGGCCTTCTCATAGACAGGCATGCGCAGTGCAGAGCAACGCAGCGCAGTGAGCAGTGCACTGCGGGATGCGTAGTGCCTGCCGCCTGCCGTTCGTGCCCAGCCGCCCACTGCTTCAGGCTTGCTCCACATTGCCAACTGCCACCGCCACGATCCCTCGTACCACATGTTGGATGCTCGCTCCGTGGCCTCCCAGGGCTTCCTAGAGGAGGAGGAGGAGGAGGAGGAAGGAGGAGGAGGAGGAGGAGGAGGAAGGAGGAGGAGGAGGAGGAGGAAGGAGGAGGAGGAGGAGGAAGGAGGAGGAGGAGGAGGAGGAGGAGGAGGAGGAGGAGGAGGAGGCGGCAGAGGGGGCGGGCGTTCTCAGAAGGTTCAGAAAGCGCGAAGAGAATCGCACCTTGCGCGTCGCAGCTTGGCCAAGAGCGGCTGCCCTTCTCCGAAGGGGACGGCGCGAGGGCGCGAGGGCGCGGAGAGGAGCGCGCGTCGCGCACCGCAGCGCGCGCGATGCGCGACGCTGGGTGGCACAGTCGGTTGCGGACGCTGCTTGACGCAGGCGTCCGTCCGGCAGGCAGGCGCTGCAGAGTGCTGCGGTGGTGCCTGTCGTGATCTGGCTCGAGCCGGCCTGACTTGTGATGTGCAGGTCTTTCTCGCTCGTGAGACTGAGGCTTGTGGCAGGCCTCGCGAGGGGCCAGGCCCGAGCCCAGGTCCACTGAGCCGCCTCTTGGCAGGCGAGCGGTCTCCGATCATGCCCCCCGCAGGAAGGAGATGTCCTTGCACCGTCACCATGCTGGGCCCCGAGCCCCAGGACGGTACACAGACCACATTGGCCTCGACCTGGAGGACGTTCACACCTGGCCAGGGCCCACGATCGCCCTGGCCAGGCCTGGCGGTGGTGGTGTGTACGTGGGCGCCCTCTGCGGATCCCGCGCTGCGGCGCGGCGACTGGCCGTGGCGGCACACGGCAGCTCCCTGCCGCCCCCCACCGCAGAGGCGGCGCCTCCGGTGGCTCGCCGCCGCTCCCGTCGGACGGCGGCTTTTGGGAGGCCGCGCCGTGCTCTCCGAGCTCCGATCTTGGGGGGGCGAGAAGACACGGTGGGGGCGTTCGTTGAGGGAGGTGCCCAGGAGGCGCCTGCGGAACGTGACAATGACCACAGCCGCTGCTGTTCTATTGTTGCCGCCTTCCAGCCAGCAGAAACAAAGCAGTGGTTGTGGTCGTTTTCGTTAAGCTCGGCACCAGGGAAATGACCTCAACCACTGCTTCTTTTTCGGCCGGCTGGAAGGCGGCGCAAACAAGAAGCAGTGGCTGTGGTCATTTTCCCGTCCCGCAGCGCCAGACCCTGGATCGCCGAGCGCGTTCCACTGCTCGCAAAGTGCCTGCTCGCAAACGTCCGAAGAACACCTGCCTGCTTCGATGTAGTTTATCGTAGATCCCCCGCGGCGGACCCAGGCCATTTGCGAGTAGCTGCTTTGCGAGTGGTGGAACGCGCTCGTCGACTGGAGGATGACTCATCCACCGAGGGCGGCGGCGATGCCCACCGCCGATCACCACGATTGGAGCTCCGCGGACTTCTGGAACCTGGATCCCGTATCTGGGGGTCCCCTGTCCGATGCCCTCGCCGTGCCGATGCCGCTGCTCTCCCGGACCTCTCCCAGGGTGGCGTTCTGACCAGGCTCCCCGGGCGCGAGTCCGGGCGTGGCGACGAGCGCCCCCCCCGGGGAGGCCCCGAGCGGCGAGGTCGGTGGAGGGGCGTCCGTGTCGGCACGAGTCGTGGCATCGGCCATGTGTACATCGAAAAAACACGCGTGGAACCCTTACCCCCCCCAACCCGAAATTCGTGTCTTCGGGTTGGGTTGGGGTGGTCTGGTAGGTAGTCATGTACATCAGAGCCCACGGGGCACCAGGGCAGCACCGAGCAATCGCAAGCACGAAGGCATCATCGGGCAAAATAACAACTAGGAACAGCAACCATCCCGGCATCGTAGGGCACCAGTCATAGAACAGCAGTTCTGGGGAGCCGATGCGGTCATCAGACTTTGTGGTGCCAGCCGTAGACAAAATCCCCTCCATTACCAAGGCGCTCGCGAACGTTCGCAACCAGTACAGTCGGGGCCCTGAAGAGGGAACCCTTTTTGTTGGGGAGGGGCTCCGCGTTCCTCAAGTGTTTCACAGCTTGCCTCAGGTTTTCCTTATGTTTTCGCTCGGAAATCGAAGTTTAACTTATGGAAAAAAGGGGCCTCGTTCCTTACTTTGGGTTCCTTGGGTCAAGGCCCCGACTGTAAGACATCATCCAGCAAGGTAACGACGATGCATCGCCACCATGAAGGCATCATAGGGCACCAGCCGAACCAACGCCGCCCACAGGGCTCCATTGCAGCAGAAAGCAGCAAGCCACCAGCCAACGCAGTCACCGGGCATCGCTGTGCACCAGCCATGCAGCGCCACCTGTAAGGCGCACATGACAATCATGAAGCATCTCAGCCATGCAGACATCATAGGGCACCAGCCATAGAGCACCACACATAGAGCACAACATCAATAGCCATACATCGCAACTACTTAGGGCGCCAGCAACAGAGCACCACCCACAGGGCACCGAGGCAAGAACGAGAAGTTGTTGTAACCACGAGTGCATCCTAGGGCACCAGTCACAGAGCACCGCGCATACAGCACCAAGACAATAACAAGAAAGTACAACCATCAATGCACCTTAGGGCACCAGCCATAGAGTGCAGCCCACTTGGTACTGGGGCTTGAAAGTGAGACCGTAACCGTTAAGGCAACACAGTGAACCAGCCACAGAACACCGATGCAGCATTGAAAAACGAACTCAATAAATGCATCCTGGGCCACTAGGCATAGAGCATCACGCATAGGGCACCAGGGCAAGAAAGAGAAGCCGCAACCACTGAGGCGCCATGAAGCACCATCCATAGAGCACCAGCATAATGGCACTAAGGCAAGAGCGAGAAGCCGACACCACGAAGACATGCTATGGCACTAGCAATGGGACGCCACCAATGGAGCACCAGGGCAAGAATAATAACTCGCGGCTAATGTTTCCACTTCTTTTAAAGCTAATCCAGTCACCTTTACTGCAAGCACAGCTTGGGGAATTACCCACTGGGCAATGGGCTGCATGACCAGGCCACAGCCCGCTTTGCCAGCTCTCTCGGCGGCGCGCAGGCGGGACAGGGTCCGACGGGGCTAGGACGAAGATCAATCCGTTCCAGAGCATTGCAGAACGCTCTCAGAGCGTTCCGGAACGCTCTGAAATGGCTGCGGCGCCCGATAACATCTTCCAGAGCCGCTGGCTCGCAGAGATTCTCGATTTCTTCTCACCCGATTTTATCCTCGTCTTGGTCTCGTCTTACGTACGGGGTATGGGGGGCGGTCTCAGAATCCACGCTGCGTGGTACAGTGGAGACTCATGCCAAGAAACACCCTGCTTGCCTCCAGGGTGCCCTGGGTTTCTTGGGTTTCGATGATTTTGCTGTGGGTACAGTGACGTTCTCACACCACAAATCCAGGGACTCCTGAGGTCTCAGGGCTGGGCTTCTTGTGGAAGGTTTCTTGTGGTCGAGCCCCTGCTGTATCCAAAATTTGATTTGTTCGTCGCGTATACGAACAATGCGCATAATGCTCGCAGATTGTACGTATTTGTCTGCACATTCGACGAGAAGTCAATCGGTAGATCAATTCTGTCGTCGATTCCCTGGTCGAACTGTCCAGGCCGCCCAGGGTGGTTTCTTGTAGTCGAGCTCCTACTGTAGGCGCGGGGCACGTGGCTGCTCAGGGGGCCGACCGCTTCTGGGATGGCCCCCCGCCAGCCAAGACGGCCGCCCGCACTGCCTGTTTCCAGGCGCGCCGCCAGCGTTCTGCAGAGCTCCCTCCTCCCTCCTCCCTCCTTCCTCCTTCCTCCTTCCTCCTCCTCCTCCCTCCTCCCTCCTCCCTCCCTCCTCCTCCTCCTCCTCCTCCTCCTCCTCCTCCTCCTCCTCCTCCTCCTCCTCCTCCTCCTCCTCCGCCTCCCTCCTCAGTCCTCCTCCTCCTCCTCCTCCTGCCTTCGCATCCCTCCTCCTCCCACCTCCCTCCTCCTCCCACCTCCCT
>CAUYUJ010015608.1:0-69591 GCA_963575745.1 Prorocentrum cordatum
TGCCACAGTGGATGGGGGGAACGCTGCGCGAGACCGCGTGGGACCGCGCGGGGCCCCGGCTGCACCACCCAGCGGGGCCTCGACCTGCCCGTGGGAGAACCGCCGGGCTGTCGTGGGCCACGTGGGCCGTGCACCGTGGAAACGGTCGTTGGCGTCGCTGGCGCACGCGAGCAACATGTCCGTCCAGAGGAAGGGGGCGATGTCACAAGCGAAGCCGGGGGCCGGAGGGACGGGCCTGCCATGTAAAGGCTCAGTCCTGGATGTACCACTTGAACAAGAATCCGGCCTCCCCAAGCCCACCCACCGGAGCCAGCGGGTGGCCGCGCCCCGCCGCGGGGAAGGTGTGACCACAGTGGATGGGGGGAAGACCTGCCAAAGGATGGGCCACTTGCACAGGAACCCAGCCACCCCAGCCCACCGCGGCCAGCGGGTGAACGCATCCCGCCGCGGGGAAAGATGTGACCAACTCGGAGCGTGCACGTGTGCGTTGCCACGATGGGGGGAAGCCAGGTGGCGCGGCACACCACCTCGGCGCGCGTGGAGGAGGGGGGGGGCGCAGCCGATTGCCGCAAAACAAATAAATAAAGGAGGAGGGGAGAGGGGCAACGCCGGTGAGCCAGGCGGCGGCAGCGACGGCAGAGGACCCAACGCAGTGTTGCGAGCGGTGCACTTGAGGGGGGAAAGTGCGCCTTGTGGCGACGGAGACCCCAATGAACCCAACAATGTGCGATGCAAGAGTTGTGAACCGCCGTTGGCCAGGTGTCGGCGGTGACCGCGGAGAATCCAACAGTGCGCGTAGCAGAGTGGTGAGCATGCGGGGGGAACGGTGCCCGACAGGTGGAGGGGGGCGACGCCACCTGACCGGTGCCACCATAGGTCGGAAGCGTGGAAGGAGGCCCGGCGAGAGAGATGGGAGTCAGCTCATGGGGGGGGCAGTGCCACGTGAGCAGGGCGCCACCGACCCAGGCGCAGCTGCCACGGCCGGGCCCAGTCGACGTCGAGGCCCACCGCGTCGCTGAGAACCCGTACGTCGCACTTGTGGCTGCGGAAGGATTCCAGGAAGAGGTGGCAGGTTTGCGGGTCATGCCGAAGCGGGTCGAGCGCGCCCTTGTTGCCGGGCGCAGACTGCCGCTTGGCGACAGCGTGCCAGGCGCCAGTGAACATCGGTCCTAGTGTGACTTGGAGTCGTCGTATCGCTTCGCCAGGTGTCTCCCCGGGGAGGTCCCACTGGAATTTGTTGATTCCTGTTTTGTGCAGCTGTTGCCGTGTGTCAAGGTCTTTGGGCTCTGGCCACTGACGCGGGTCGGGCCTCTGGTGCGGCCGTGCGTCCTGGTCGCAAGTTTCCGCCGTAAGGGCCTCGTTGCCCTGGCTGGGGGGCTCGCGATCTGCTCGCGACAGCTCCAGCTGCACGCCCGGCAGGGCTTTGTGGGGAAAGGCAGGCCGCAAAAAAGGCCGCCAGGAAGGGGTCGGATCAGACGCAACATTGTGGCCCGCAGCGCCTATGACCGGATCGGGGGAGCGTGCGCGGGCAGATGGCAGAGCACCCTGCGCGGCGTGAGGAGGAGGAGGAGGAGGAGGAGGAGGAGGAGGAGGAGGAGGAGGAGGAGGAGGAGGAGGGGAGGCGCAGCCGATAGCCGCAAAATCATGCGAATTGAAAGAGTGGGGAGAGGAGTCGGGCCTGTGTGTTCGCGCATAGTGGCCCGAGTCGCCAGCCTCTGCCTCAGCCTGGGGTGCTCTTCTGGCACGGCGCGGGGGGAACTGCTCATTATTGGGAG
This sequence comes from Prorocentrum cordatum, assembly GCA_963575745.1. Classification (NCBI taxonomy): domain Eukaryota; class Dinophyceae; order Prorocentrales; family Prorocentraceae; genus Prorocentrum; species Prorocentrum cordatum. The sequence goes on from CAUYUJ010015608.1 coordinate 1,776, forward strand.
GCCTGTGCCAGGATGGGGGTTGTGCCCATGTCCTGCTGCGAAAGTGCCCTGCGCAGTACTGTGCGTCCGCGTGTACTGGCCCGAGTCGTCTGCCTCTGGCTCAGCCTGAGGATGCTCCTCTGGCACGGTGCGGGGGGAACTGCCCACTCCTGGGAGGCCTGCGCCAGGATGGGGGTTGTCCCGATGTCCTGTAGCGAGAGTGCCCTGCGCAGTAGGAGGAGGAGGGAGGGAGGAGGCGCAGCCGATAGCCGCAAAATCATGCGAATTGAAAGAGTGGGGAGAGGAGTCGGGCCTGTGTGTTCGCGCATAGTGGCCCGAGTCGCCAGCCTCTGCCTCAGCCTGGGGATGCTCTTCTGGCACGGCGCGGGGGGAACTGCTCACTATTGGGAGGCCTGTGCCAGGATGGGGGTTGTGCCCATGTCCTGCTGCGAAAGTGCCCTGCGCAGTACTGTGCGTCCGCGTGTACTGGCCCGAGTCGTCTGCCTCTGCTTCAGCCTGAGGATGCCCCTCTGGCACGGTGCGGGGGGAACTGCTCACTCTTGGGAGGCCTGCGCCAGGATGGGGGTTGTCCCCATGTCCTGTAGCGAGAGTGCCCTGCGCAGTAGGAGGAGGACGGGAGGAGGAGGCGCAGCCGATAGCCGCAATATCAGGTGAATTGAAAGAGTGGGGAAAGGAGTCGGGCCTGCGTGACCGCGTATAGTGGCCCGAGTCGTCTGCCTCTGCCTCATCCTGGGAATGCTCCTCTGGCACGGCGCGGGGGGAACTGCTCACTATTGGGAGGCCTGCGCCAGGATGGGGGTTGTGCCCATGTCCTGCTGCGACAGTGCCCTGCGCAGTACTGTGCGTCCGCGTATAGTGGCCCGAGTCGTCTGCCTCTGCCTCAGCCTGGGGACGCTCCTCTGGCACGGCGCGGGGGGAACTGCTCACTCTTGGGAGGCCTGTGCCAGGATGGGGGTCGTGCCCGTGTCCTGCTGCGAGAGTGCCTTGCGCAGTAGGGGGAGACCAGGAAACTTTGGCTTGCCTATTGTGACCGCTCCTGGGGGGACCAGTCGATGCGACACCCACACAGCGTGTCCTCCGACGTAGCGTTGACCACAGCCTCCGCCGACCCGCGGGAGGAGGAGCAGGAGGAGGAGGGGGAGGGGAGCCGCAGCCGATCATTGACAGGGGACGGAGGGCGAATAGGCGCGAAGAGGTTTCTCTCGACGAGCCGGCGTATGGTTTCGTTGTCCTGCGTCTGGGTGGCAGCTCCGTGGTCTCCCTGCTGTGTGCGTGCTCTCCCAAAGGACTGCTGGCGGGCTGATTGTCCTGAGGGGGATGTTCCGCGGCTTCCGCAGCCTCCGCCGCCTCCGCCGTGACGTCCCGCTCCTTTCCTCTGGCCTGTTGGCCCTGCTGGAGGGGGGGGTCGTTGGTGTGAGCTAAACACTGGTCACTGTGGGCTACCTCCTCTCGATTCCCCACTGGGACATCGTCGTCTGTCCACGATGCGGGGGGTGGTATCGTGCCCTCAGCCTCAACCGCCTCTCGATTCCCATCTGGGACGTCTTCGTCTGTCGACGACACGGGGAGTGGCACGCTGCCGCTGCTGCTGCCGCTGTGTTCCGAAGTGTCGTTGTGCGTGGCAGGATCCTCTGGCACAGTGCGGGGGGAACTGCTCACTATTGGGAGGCCTGTGCCAGGATGGGGGTTGTGTCCATGCCCTGCTGTGAGAATGCCCTGCGCAGTAGGAGGAGGAGGAGAGGAGGAGGCGCAGCCGATAGCCGCAAGATCAGGTAAAATGAAGGAGGAGAGGGAGGGGTCGGCGATGTGTGTGTGCTTGCATGGGGGAGGTCGAGTCATCTGGGTCGCGGTCGCGGTCGTCTTCGTAGCCGTCGTGGTCGTGGTCGTCGTCGACGTGGTTGCGAACGTGGACCTCGGCGAGGCCGAGCGAGTCCCAGTAGCCGACGGGCGCCTGCACACACAGCTCGCTCTCGAGGGCGCGCAGCGGCGAGTCCGTGTGGGTCACCCCGTCGCCCCAGGCGGAGCCCGTGCGGTTGTCCTGGAAGAACATCCCGATGATGGCCGTCCTGGTCAGGCGGCCTTCGGCCAGCTCCGCGTTCAGGGACCACTTGTTTTTCTCAGGGTCCTCGATGCCGTCCCCCTTGAACCCGCCAAGGGCCCCGAAGTACGACTTTCCGAAGCCCGCCTCGATTCTGCTGAGCTTGCCCAGAGGATCCGTTTGGCCCTGCCTGGCCGCGAGGAGCTCGAGGGAGCCGTAGAACAGGAACATTTGCCCCCAGTCGGCACCAGACACCTTGCCCGGAGCGCTCGGGCCTTTCGGAAGACTCGCAAGGGCGGGCCCCTCGAGGACGACACCTCCCGGCCACAGGAAGAAATCCTGCACGATGTACCCTATGGCGGCCCACATGGCGAGGCGGCCGTGCTTGACCGCGGTGCCCCTTCTCCTGTGGAGGACGTCCGCACCGACGTCCTTCGCAAGGCCGAGCGGGTCCCAGTAGCCGACGGGCGCCTGCAGGTCCCACTCGCTCTCGAAGGCGCGCAGCGGCGAATCCGTGTAGATCGCCCAGTCGCCCCGAGCGGAGCCCGTGAGGCCGCCCTGGAGGAACATCCCGATGATGGCCATCATGGCCAGGCGGCCGTTGGCCAGCTCCGCGTTCAGGGACCGCTTCATCTCGTCGTCGTGGTCGTGCTCGTGGTCGTGGTCGTGGTCGTCGTCGTCGTCGTCGAGGTGACGGCGTCCGTGGAGGTCGTCGTCGTCGGCGTCGGCGTCGTGGTGGTCGTGGTCGTCGTCGTCGGCGTCGTCGTCGAGGTGACGGCGCCTCCAGAAGGCCGCGGCGTCACCGTCCTTCGTGAAGCCAGCGGGGTCCCAGAAGTCCACTGACGCCTGCACGCCCAGCTCGCACTCGAAGGTGGGCGGCGGGGAGACCATGATCGGCGTCCGGGCGTCCCACGCGCAGCCCGAGAGGCCGTCCTGGCCGAACATCCCGTTGATCGCCATCATCGCCAGCCTTCCGTTCGCGGTCTCGGAGTTCAGCTCGCCGCCGTACGCGCAGTCGCCAGGAGCCGCCGCCACCGCGCCAGCGGCCTCGCCGCGGACGGCCGCGGGGGCGGCGGCCGCGGCGGGGCAGGCCGCGGCGGGGCCAGCGGCCGCGGCCGCCGCGTCAAGCCCGAGGGCGGCAGCGCGTGCCACGGCGGCATCGGACCCGCGGGGTCGTCGCCGCGGCCAGGCCGCCGCCAGGGCCGTGGCGACCGCGGCGGCGGCGGCGGCCGCGGCGGCGGCGCCGCCGGCCCACGCGGGCAGCCAGGGGCCGCGGCAGCCCGCGGCGGACCAGCCCCGGGGGCGGCGCCGCGTGGCGGCAGGCGGCCGCGCGCCGCTGGCGGCGGCGGCGGGCAGCGGGCGACTCCGCCGGGGGCATGGCCCGGCGGGCGGGGGGGGAGAGGGAGGGACGACCTCCGTCCCCACCCCAGCAGGCGGGGAGGCCGGAGGCCAGGGGCGGGCCCCCGGCCGCGGCCGCGCAGGCTGGCTTGGCCACCTCGAGCCAGAGCGGCCTTGAGCCAGACTACCTTCCCCTCCAGAATACGCGGAACGTCGGGAATCCCACCAGCCCTCTGGGCCGTATGAGGCCGTCAAGCGGGTTCTGTCGACCCTCTGCCACAAAAACTCTTCCCTCCCGGGAGATTGACCTCCACCCTCCCTGAGGAGCAACGATAGGGGGGGACTGGCATAGGGGGGACACATCGACCTGGAATCGGCGATACATCGCCGATAGATCGGCGATAGGCCCCCGATAGTGAATCCGCACTGTCCTGGGCGGGGTGGAGCTATCGGGTTCCTTATTATCGGCGATCATCACTGGGCGATTGGGGGTCGATGCGTCCCCCCCTATGCTCATCCCCCCCTATGGTTGCCCCTAACTGCGAGGCGGGGGTTTGTCCATAATTATCCACCGCCTGGGAAACAACGTCCTGGTGCCCCAGCGGGCGGTGGATGTGGATTTTGTTTGGCCCCCGGAGGCCTGAATATATCCATATCCACCGCCTGCGAGGTCCCCGAAAATTGATCCTCCAGGCGGTGGTCATGCATCAATTTCCGCCTCGGACTGACTCTGGACTGCCCCCCCAACACTGCGGGCCTCCATCCCGTACGGTGGGGCCACGCGCTAACGGAAACGGAGCCGGATGCCCGGAGAGAGCGGAACCCGGGATCGGTCGGCGCACGGTCCCGGCCACGGCGTGCCACGCGCTGGCAAGATTCCGGCGACGACGACGAGGACACGAGAACAGACGAGGGACGAGCGCCGAGGCGACAGGGGAGGAGGGCACCTGTGCAATCGCGCTGCCCCCCCCCTCTGCTTCGCTGCGGGCGGCCTTCGTGCTGCCCTTACACGACCCTGGTAATTAGTGATAATTACTCCTACTCTTAAGTCGGGCCTGTCCCCCTACAGGGGAATTGTGCACGGACATTTAAACATTATGCTTTACAAAATAACATCAAAAATGCCCCAAAAATACTAGAAAATAAATTCGTGCCCAAACTATTTTTTATTATTTTTGAATATTCCTCCTGTAGAGGGACAGGCCCGATTTTCTGCTACTCCCCAGACCTCTCCCGGGCGGCGCTCTGACTAGGGCGTCGAAGCGAACCCAGCGGCGGAGACGAGGGGCTCCCAGGAGGCCTGGAGAAGGCGAAAGGGAAGGGAAGAGGCAGAAGTACCTTTCCCTCCTCGCCCGCTCGGTGGCAACTCATGGGGGACGTGCATACCCATCTCCTCGACCCTTGCGACACGACGCCAATCGACGCTAGATCGACGCCAAGCGACGCTAACTATAAATGCTAATCGACGCCAGCCGACGCTAAATCGGCGCTGTCTCACGAAGGTACACAAGGCTCCCATGATTCGCTACCGAACGCCCGTTCTCATGTCGCATCCTCGGGGAACCTTGTCTGTCCCGTCGCGGTCCTATCCGCGTCGAATCCGTGTCGAATCCATGTCAGCCTCGTCGGATCCGTGTCGAATCAATGCCGCATCCGCGTCGAATCCAGGGCAAATCCGCGTCGAGTCCGCATCGAGCCCGCGTCGGGCACAAGAAAAGACACAAATTTGGGGGACAGGCGCAGTCCCCCGAAGATGCAACGTAACCGATCCCGGCCCCCGCGGGTCTCCAGTGTTCTCCTGTCGAACACGCTGCCGAGCAGCTCCGCGTGGTGCCGGGCGTCCTCCCGTGTTGGTGCGGGCGGGCGCCCCCCCTTTGCCGCGGCCGTTTTCTCTGTTGCTGGCGGCCGCGGTGGGCGGAGGAAGGACGCCGCAGTCCAAAAAGGGCTCGATCCCGTCCGCGCGGCATGCGCACCTTTTTCCAAGATTGGTCCTTAGATAGATGTCCTCCAAGATGTCCCCAAGATGACCCCCTAGCCTCCCAAAGGTGCCATAAGGCGGCCCCAAGAGGCCCCCGGATAGCCTTAGAAGGCCCCCGAGAGGTCCCCAAGATGACCCCAACAGTCTCTCAAGAGACTCCCAAGAGGCCCCACGAGGCCCACCAAGAGACACCCAAGACGCCTCAAGGGGATCTGAGACCGGTTGCGCACCTACCTCGACACGAAATGAGTTCCGGAGCTGAAACGACACAGGGGTGCCCTCGACCAGGGCCGCGGCCTCCTTGCGACGCGGCGCGCCCAGAACGGCGAGCTACGCACCCAACGTCCCCGACGCCCGCGCAAAAACGAGATAATCTGCGACCGCTTGCGAACCCTACAGCAGGAGCTCGCCCACAAAAGGACGGCCCGACGCGAGCATGGGAGGCGATACCGCGCGAGGACATCGAAGTCAAAATAATGGGATATCCCCCCGAAGTGACGAGTGTTTTTTGGCATTGCAATTTACATGTGATTTTAGCCCATCCTACAACATATCTCGCACCACACCAGGCAGGCCAGTCTCGCCCCCCTCATTCCCTGCAAGAGAACTATGCGTGTACACTCGTTCATCAAAGCGCATGTTCAATAACCCTCTGCAACAAATAAGACGCAGTGCACACGCGCGCGTCGTGCGATCGCATCACAAAATCCTTCCGATGCAATTGGTACGGCAAGGGTTTCGAAACCGAGTGCCCCGAAAACGAAGTAAAAACATATGGCATTGCAGCATTGCTTCTGTCTCTTTCAATATGAACCTCGCAATCGCGCTCATGTGAACACACATGTATATATATACATACATACATACATACATACATATACATACATATTACATACATCATATATGTAATTAATATAAATATATATATATATAATCTATTATATCATATTATATATTCGTTTAATCATAAATCTAGACATGTTACGTCAAGCGCATGAGCAAATCGTTCGGACTTCCTTTGCGCGCATGCTGTCGCTAAAACCCCCTGCAAAAAAAAACGCATGCACGCGCGCGCCGACATCATTCAAAAACTGGCAAGTTGCGTCGTCATTTCAAAGTCGAGTATACCGAGTATTGATCATACGAAGGAACAGGGCAACATGGATTTGCAACGCAAGTTTTTGCATAACAAGACGACACATGCATCCGCGGTGTTGTGAATGCATACGAACACCGGCAATTGTTCAACATGATCCATAAAGTTATGATAGACGGACCCCTCGCATCGCATGCCGAAATCATTCGAACGCCCTTACGCGCGTGCTGGGTGGGGGAAAGATCTGGGGCAGATAAGCGCCACGCAGGCAACTCTCGCGCGTCGGCCGCGCGCGCATGTCGAGCTCTTTCCAAAACCTTCATCGCCGACGAGAAGACGCTGTCATCGTCGTCGGCGCGTTCAGCATCGGCGCCGTCATTGGCCTTGCCGTCGTCGCTGTCCTCATCGTCGCCGGCGTCGCCATTTATCTTCCGCGCGTCTACCGCCGTCAACGTCGCCGCGATACCGCGCCCGCCCAACTCCCCGACTCGCGCTGAAGTGCCCGCTGGGGAAAGCCCGCAGAGCGCCGCCACGACCGCGCCGGTCGCGCCAAAGGAGCTGGCCGCTGCGAGCGCGAGCACGCGCGGGCTAGCGCAGCCGCGGAGATTCACCAGCCAGCCGCAATCGCCGCCGCACGGGCTTACGCAAACCAACTTGCGGGCGGGTGGGGGCCAACTGCGCGAGCAGTGGAGTCGGCAACTCACTGCGAACGAACAGAAAAGCTAGCTCCTTTCTAAAATAAATGTCAGACCCCACCCGACTTAACCGCGCCCCTGTTCACGCTGCAACTGGCGCGTGACCCTGCCCCGTCGCCCACCCAGGCATGAACTCGCACCGCCCCGGGCAGGTCGGCAACGCCCTCCCCCCGGGCCCCCCCCCATCCTGCGCCGCAAACGCCCGCGCTCGTTTATCCAAAATGATAATCTTTCAAGAAACCCCGCTAAAGATGACACCAAACGCACGCGCAACCCCCCGGATCAATGGGTTCCGCCAGGATTTCGAAATCGCGGCTCCCGAAAATATAATAAGAATGGTTTCGCAAGCAGAACTGTCAACGAACAAACTGCGCCCGCGCTCTCGCAGAGTCTGCGAGTAAAAAACGAGAGAGGTAGAGAGAGAGAGAGGAAAACAAATGATATATATATATATATAGAGAGAGAGAGATGAGAGAAAAAAAAAAAAAAAAAAAAAAAAAAAAAAAAAAAAAAGGTGCTCACGCAATGCCACCGGGCCTCTCGCGCGCGCGCGTCGAAATCGCCCGAGCGCCCCCGCGCGCGCGCGCTGTCGCAATAATTCCTTGCCGCAGAAAAACGAAGCGCGCGCGGAAATCACTCAGAAACCGAGCAGGCCCAGTCAGGATTTTAAAGTCGAGCACGCCGAAATCACTAGAAAAACGGGGTTGCGCAACGCCAGCTGGGGAGAGGCAAGAAAAACAGGAATACCCCCCAAGGAAAAATAAACAGGAACGCGCGCCGCATGTCGACATCATTCGAGCGCCCTCGCGCGCGTGCCGGGGGGGGGTCCGCGTCGCGCGCGTCCGCGCGGGCCGCTCTCGCCTCGCGCGTCGGCCGCGCGCGCGCGTCGAACGCCTTCTAGAACCTTCGCCGCCGACGCGAGGGCGCCGCCACTCGCGTCGGCGCGATCAACGTCGGCGCCGTCACCGGCCGCGCCCGTCGCCGCAATCGTCGTCGTCGACGGCGCCGCCGCTATCATCCGCGCGTCTACCGCCGTCGACGTCGCCAAAATACCGCGCCCGCCCAAGTCCCCGACTCGCACTGAAGTGCCCGCTGGGAATTGCTAAAAAAACAGCCCGTTGGGAGCCTCCTGGGGGCCTCTTGGGGACCTCTTGGGGCCTCTTGGGGGCCTCTTGGGACCTCCTGGGGAACTCTTGGAGCCTCCTGGGAGCCTCTGGTGCCGAAAGCTCGGAATTTGAATATGGTTTTGCACCTCTGGCACCCCTTCTGGGGCTCGCCCTGTGGCTCACTTGGGCTGCCTTGGGGGCTCGGGCCGTCTTGGGACCCTCTTGGGGTCGTCTTGGAGCACTCTTGGGAGCCTGTGGGGCAGTCTCGGGGGCCTCTTGGACCGTCTTGGACGCTGTGACAGCACAAGAAGTATATATGCGAACAATCTAGTTTCCCCGAAGGGAAATGGAGCGAATTTTGCCTCTTGGGCCCCCCTGGGGGGGCGTCCGGGAGCGTCACAGGAGGCGTCTGGGAGGCCTCTTGGGGTGTCTAGGGGGGCGTCTTGTGCATGTCGGAGCGGCCTGTGTGTCTTGGAGCGGCCTGTGGGCGTCGCGGGTCCCTCTTGGCGCATCTTCGGGCTCTCTTGGCGCTTTCTGGTGGCGTTTTGACGGCCTCTGGGGCCCGCAAGGGCCTGCACACGCACACACAAACAAACAAACACACAAACACACACACACACACACACACAGAGATACACACACACACACACACACGCATACACACACGCACACACACGCACACACACACACACACACACGCACACGCACACGCACACGCACACGCACACGCACACGCACACGCACACGCACACGCACACGCGCACGCGCACGCACACGCACACGCACACGCACACGCACACGCACACGCACACGCACACGCACACGCACGCACGCACGCACGCACGCACGCACGCACGCACACACACACACACACACACACACGCAAACACACAAACACACACACAAACACACACACACACACACACGAGCACGCACGCACGCACGCACGCACGCACGCACGCACGCACGCACGCACGCACGCACACACACACACACACACACACACACACACACACACACCGCGCACGCACACACACACACACACACACACACACACACACACACACACACGCGCGCGCGCGCACACACATTTGTGGTAGAGGTCGCGGCCCCGGGGGCCTGGGCCCCGGTCCCCTGTTATATGCAAATATACACGCATCCTGAAGGGCGGCGCCCTGTGCTCGAAGCATCACCCCGCGGTGAACAGGCGGTATCGACGCGCTGGATGGATGGAGGGGGTTCTGAATTGCCAGCTTCGGGTTAGCGAGGGAGGGCGAGACGGAACAACGGCGGTAAGGCGAGGAGGAGACGAGAAGAGAAGGGATAAGAGGGGGAGAGGGATGAAACCCGGCGGGAGGGGATCCAAATATCTGGCGTCATGATATTCCCTGGTATGTACCCCCCGACACCTCGATCCCTTTCCAGAGACAGGGTGTCCAAACAAGGTCGCATCATCAGTAGCTCAATCGTGTGACTTGCTCCGTGGCGCTGGATGCATCAGTCGGCCTACCCGCTGATGCTCTACATCAGCGCCCAGACCCCTCGAGGACGCCATCCAGCTAAATTGTTCAGGCTGCGTCCAACGTGGCCACGCAGAGGCACCAAGAGGCCACACATTACGTAGGAGGAGAAGAGACACAATGGAGAACACAAACACCGAACGGCAGGAACATCGAAAGGGGGTGCCTGGGGGGCTTCCTGGGGGAGGGGGGGGCGGGGGGCGCTCCTGGGCCGTTTGGGGGGCCGTGGAGGCATCGGGGGGTCCGTCCGAGCGGAGGGCGGGGGTCGACGGGGGGGGGCCGGGAAGTGATAGTGGTCGTCGCGAGGGGGGGGCAGTCTTCTGGATTCGGCATAGGAGGCTCCTTGACGGCCACAACCTTCTGGTAGGTCTCTGGAGCCAGCCAGCCTGCCACCCACCCACAGCCCCTCCCCTCCCAGCCCAGCCGCGTCCTCCTCCTCCTCCCTCCTCCTCCTCCTAGCTCCTCCTCCCTCTTCTCCTCCTCCTCCCCCTCCTCCTCCTCCTCTCCTTTCCCCTCGTCCTCCTCAACTTCCCTCTGCCTTCCCCCTCCTCCTCCTCCTCCTCCTCCTCTCCTCCCTCCTCCTCCTCCTCTCCTCCTCCCCTCCTCTCCTCCTCCTCCTCCTCCTCCTCCTCCTCCTCCTCCTCCTCCTCCTCCTCCTCCTCCTCCTCCTCCTCCTCCTCCCTCCTCCTCCTCCTCCTCCTCCTCCTCCTCCTCCTCCTCCTCCTCCTCCTGGTCCTCCTCCTCCTCCTCCTCCTCCTCCTCCTCCTCTTCCTCATCCTGGTCCTCCTCCCCCCCTCTCCTCATCATCCTTGACATACTCCTACCCCTTCTTGCTCTTGTGCAGGGAGAAGTGAAGTCATTAGGCTTTCGACGACAAGGGAATGCAGCTAGCTGTCGCAGCCTCCGGCCGACCCCGTGTGCGCAGGACACACGTGGTGCAGATTAGCTGAAGCGTTATATGATATCTTAGGTCTTAGCTGGACGAAGGTGTGCGCGTGCGCCCATAACCATTCATAGCGATTGCCAGTCGATCTGAGTTGGAGCTGTTTGGGGTGAACGGCGTCGGGAGACGTCCCGCACCCACAAAGACTTGCGCACCAACACGTATGGAACACGTATGGTCCTTGGGGGATTACGCTGAAAACAGTGAAGCCTATGCGACGCAAGCTGAATGGCACACCATGGGCGAGAGACGGCGGCAAGGAACGACTCTGCTAACAGTGGAACAGTGGGGTGTAGATGGCATCCGACCTGCGGCAGCACGCATGTGAGCAGAAGCATGATTGGGGGACAGGGCCCTCTCCTGGGAGAGGACGGGGAGCGGAGAGGAGTAGGACGGAGGATTAGAAGGAGACGAAGGAAGAGAAAGAGAAGGGGGTACAGAGGGGGGAAGAGGGGAGAGGAAGAAGAGGGGAAAGGAAGAGGAAGGAGGGTGGAGGAGGGGAGAGGACGTGAGGAGGACAAACGCAGAAGAGGAGGGAGGGGAAGAAGGGACAGGAAGGAACAGCGAGAGGAGATACGAAGAGCTAGAAGTATACTGAGGAGGACGAACAAGGGAAAATGGGAGAAAAGGCGGGCAGGGAGGAGGACAAGGAGGACGAGGAGGAGGGAGGGGCGGATGGGAGTAGCGATGAAAAGGAGCGATAAGAAGGAATAGCAAGACGTCGAGGAGGATGAGGTGTTCAGAGACGGTGGTGTAGAGTAGAGAATGGACGTGGGCGAAGGCCTGATGGAATGACGCATGCCTCCCCTCTGGTCCCTCCTCACCCCCCTCCACTGCCCCCTCAAATGCATTGAAATCCCTCCTCTGTCCTACCTCATCCTCCTGTTCGTCCTCATTATTCTGCCTCACCCTTCAAATCCACTTCGCGTTTCCCCATCGTCCTCCTTCTCCTCCTCCTCCTCCTTCTCCTCCTCTTCTTCCCCCTCATCCGCCTTGTCCCCTCCTTCCCCCCCCCGATTCCTGCCCTGCCTCCCCCCTGCTCCTGCCGATCCCTGCTCCCCCTTCACAAGAAGCCCACCAGCCCTCTGCGCGCAGGTGGCGCATCAACTTCGTCATTCCAACCCCCCTTTCTTCGGGGGCGCGCAGACATGGATTAGCGATCCATGGATTTGGCGCCCTCCCCAAAATACGGCCGGCGGCGCCTCGCTCGGCGGCGGGAATCCGCGATTTCCCATGGAAACGGGACCCGTCGCTAATCCACGCCCCCTTGATCCATGTTTGCGATCGCCTGACTTTCTGCCCCTTCGGGTAGGGGCTTACCCCACCCGTCCCCCTACCCCCTACCCTGGGTCTGCACGACCCGCCCCGCGACGCGTTAGACCATCCCCGCCCCTTCAGCCCACCTCTCTGACAGTCCTTCCCCCACACCCACCCCTTCCCTCTCCTGGTCCACATCCCCTCCCAACTATCCTCCTGAGTTCTCTGGGAGGTCCCCGCGAAACTTCCAGAGATCTGCAAGTTCACCCATGTTGCCGCCCTGTCTCACTGTATGATTATCAGAGGATCATCTCGTGAACCATCACCACATGTCTTCCTTCAGACCTCTCGCGGTCGTCGTCGTTCTATTCCCCCAATCCTCATCATCAATATCATCAGCGTACTCGTCATCCTCATCATCATCCTACATGCTGTCTCGTCTGCCTTCAGTTCGTCCTGCTCCTATTCATGTTCAGTCCCCTGCTCTTTTCTTGTATAGCTTACAGGGCATTGAGTTGAGCGTTTTCTATCGAACTCGTATCGCTGCTGCTGCTCCTCCACCACCTTCTCCTCCTCCTCCCCCTCCCCATCCTCATCATCCCTCTCATGCTCCCTCCTCCCAACCTCCCTCCTCCTCATTGGAATTCGAAGAAGTCGCGAACACGCACGCGGGCCCCCCTCCGTCTTTGTTCCCCCGCACACCGCTACGCTTCCCTGATCAATACAACTCGCAAAAGTATCTGGGGAAACCAGAAGGTACCGATACCGCTACTCCCAGGGGTGCGCTATGGCCAGAACTTCGAGGCGTATCAAGCGGTGGCGGCGAGGGCCTCCCAGGAGGCCCGAAAAGGGAAAAGCGGGCGACGGGTAGCGGTGTGGGTACCTTCTTCTCGGACGTCCATCCCCCGTGCGTTTGTCGGTGTCGTGCGTGTGTGTTTTGGTTTGCGAGATGATCCAGGATGCTCCTCGATGGGCCTCGCCGAGAAGCAATGCACACGTCCGAGCGATGCCAAGGCAGCTCGCTCGGGGATCGCTGCTGGATGGGCCAGGCGGGGGTGGGCAAAGGGCCGACACATCTCGAGGCGGGCCCGCCGCGGCGAGGAGGGCGGCCACCCCCCGCTCGAAGGCGCAGAAGAGGGGAGGAGGAGGAGGAAGAATAGCCTCGCCCTGCTCCTCCTGTTCTGAGGGGAACAAAGGTACACGTACTGCTACCGTCCCTTCATGTTCGCTTATTTGGGCCTCCTCGAAGGCCCCTGTCGCCACCGCAGGATTCGCCTCGAAACTCTGGTCGGAACGCACCCGTGGAGAGGTCCGGGGAGTAGCGGTATCGGTGACGTTTGGTCTCCCCATGTTCATCCTCCTCCACCCGATCCTCATCTTCTCAGCATCATCAGCATCATCAACATCATCCCACTCCTCCCCCCTCCTCCTCCTGCTGCTCCTCCTCCTCCGCCTTACCCTCCTGCTGCACCTCCTCATCCTCCTCCTCGCCTCCTGTCCCGCGAGGGGGGGGGAGGAGGCTTAGCTCCCTAAGCACTGTTCAGTGCTTTCCACAGCGCCGACACTTTCATCGGCGGGTGCAGCAAGAAGGCGTCGCCCAACCGCTCTGGGTAGTGGTCCTGCCAAAGCGACAACGACTACACACGTCGTCATCGCCCACAGTGCGCCCAAGAGTGCGGTCAGGCAGCACCACTGCCTCAGTAGTAGGACGGAGGGGGGTTCAAGCCCTCGCTGGCACAGACTTGGAGAACCGAAACATGCGTATTCAGGGGCGTACCAGATCCACCCCATGCCCACGGAAGCCCCCGAAGGTGGAGACAGTGGCGCAGTTGGCAGCACCCAAGGAGGGTGAGGTTCCGTTTGATTCTGCGTAGCGCCGCACTCCGCTGGACTTCCCAGTAGCTCATCAAAGTGAAGGCAGCTGAGCAGGTGGCAGCGCACAGAGACAGGAGAGGGAATAGTCTAGCTTGGTCCGCGGCATTGGTTACCCCCCCAGGACCTCACAAAAATGGCGACGGATGCGCAGCTCGGAACAACGAAGGAGAGAGAGATCACGTGTGGATACGCGTCGCACCACACTCCGCTGGACCTCCTAGCTCGCAACAGTGAGGAGAAGATGCGCAGGTGGCATCACTCAATGACGCGAAGTCTCGCTTCGATCAGGGTCGCACAGCACTCCACTGGACCATACTGACTGCCTACCAGACCACCCCAACCCAACCCGAAGACCAGAATTTCAGGTTTGGAGGGTACGGGTTCCATGTCTTTTTCAATGTTCCCAGACGCCCCCCCCCCACTGGAAATGGAGGGCAAATCGGGGCCTTCAGGTTGGGTTGGGGTGGTTTGGTGGGCGGTGACAGAATGACCAGCAGGAACGCAAACAACGGCGACAAATGCAGAGCTCGCAACACCCGAGGACGGCGGAGTCTCGTCTGCATCTGCGCCGCACCGCACTCTCCGCTGGCCCCCCCCGGGAGGTCAAACAAGTGGCGACGGTGGCGCAGGCGCAGCTCGTGGCACCCAACGAGGCCAAGGTCTTGCTTGGATCCGCATCGCATCGCACTCCGCTGGCAGGAGCTCGCAGAAACCAGAGCTGAACCTCAAGGGTGTTCTTCGTGTTCGTGTTGCTTTTCTGTCTTGCTTGCTTTGCCTTCGCTTTGCCTTGAATGCAAAACAAAACAAAAAACAAAACGGCCCACGAGATGACCAAAACACCATTTAGGTCCAGCCCTGACAGACACGGCGACGGTTGCGGAGCTCGCAGCACCCAAGGAGGGCGAGGTCTCGTTTGGGATTGCGCCGCCCCAGCCCTCTGCTGGACCCCCGAGGAGCTGACCGAAGTGGCGGCGCTGCCCAGTTTGGTGCACCCATGAAGGATGAGGCTGGAATCGACCTAACAAATGCTTTTCGTGTTCGTTTTGTTTTCGCGTTCCCCCGTTTTGTCGTCGCTCCGCCTTCGCGGCAAAACGAAATCAAAACGAAAACGGCCTACGATATCGCCAAATACCGTTTAAGTCGACCCCTGGTTGGGTGCATCCATGCAAGACGAGGTCTCGCTTGGATCTGCGTAGCACCGCACTCTTCTGGATCACGCCAGAATTCACAAAAGCGGCATCAACTGCGCAGCTGGCAGCACCCAGGGACGCAAGGAGGATGCAATGAGGAGGCGAGCAGGACGTGAGGAGGCGGGAAGAGGAGGAGGAAGAGGGGAAGAACGGAGCAACAGAGACCTATCCACAACGAGCACCCAACAGGGCTGGAAATAAAGAAAGCGAGGATTCGGCGATGCGAAGAAAGATAATGCGGAAAGAGGAAGAACAACAGGAGGCGCTCTATTCAAAACGGGTGCCTTCCCTCCTTCTTGCACCACTCCCCCTTTGCGCGGTCCTGCAAAATGCTCACCGCCTCGCGGATGGTGTGGATGGCGGGACGGTTCCTACGGCATCGGCGGCGCGGCGCGGCCTTCTCATCACCATGTTCATTACCGTCATCACCATCAGCATCATCATCGAAGCAATACTCGTAATTATCGTCGTCGCCACCGTCGCCGTCGTCATCATCGTCATCATCATGATCATCATCATCATCATCATCAGCATCATCATCATCATCATTATCATCATCCTCATCCTCATCCTCATCCTGATCCTCATCATCATCATCATCATCAGCAGCATCAGCATCATCATCACAAACACCACCATCATCATCACCATCACCATCACCATCACCATCACCATCACCACCATCATCATCATCATCATCATCATCATCATCATCATCATCATCATCGTCATTATGACCACCATCATCATCATCATCATCACCATCATCATCACCTTCATCATCAACATCGCCGTCGTCATCACCATCCTCATCATCACTACCACAGCCACCACAACAACATCACCACCATCATCACCGTCGCCATAACCATCGTCGACAACATGATCGTCATCGCCATCACCATCAACAGTTACATCACCGCATCACTGCCCTCATCATCTTCACCGCAATCATCATCACCACCACTACCACCACCACCACAATCATCATCATCATTAACATCATCATCAACATCATCTTCATCATCATCGTCATCACCATCGTCATCATCATATCATCATCGTCTTATCACCATGATCATCCGTAATTTCTGGAGGGTCTGGCGGCCAATCTGAGCGTAAATTATATGTTGTCCTAATTGCGTTTCGCTAGGGGGCTTTAATAGAGGTGAAGAAGGAACGCAGCAGAGTCCCACAGGGGGGGCCGGTGAGCCCTAGACCGACCAAAGCGGCACGGTCCGCCGGCGATTTCGCCTGAGACTTCATCACAAGTTACTCCAGAATCGCTCTCTCGCCTCAGTGCTGAGCACATTTTTAGTTCTGACGGCCGCAATCCATTGCAAAAAACGCACTAGGGTAAACATGGCCTCACGACTTCTTCAGGAATCGTGCTCACGCCTCAATGCCAGCTACACTTTTCTCTAACAGCGTTTCACTAAGGAGGGCTCGAGCGGGGGGAAAAAAAGACCTCAGAATAATCGCGCAGGGGGGAAGGGGAGCCCTAGACCGCCCAGTCCAGCAGACGCTTCGCCTGAGACCTCCTCCCGATTCACTCAAGAAAGGTGCTCTCGCCTAAATGCCGACGACGTTCTTGGTCCGGGGCCGCCCTACATCTGGGTCAGCACGCGCGACGCGGCCCGGCTCTTGCTCCCGAGGCATTGTTCCTTGGCCGAGCTCTGGAGGCGATGCCGTCCGCACCGTCGCTGCTTCTCAGCCCTCCTCCTCCCCCCTTGACAGGACTGGAAATTACCACATAACGCGCGAATCGTACAGGCGACCATGCACCGAATCCGACTTGGCAATAGAAAGAAGAGACGAATTGCAAAAAAGAATCACCGCCTGCAGTCAGCGCCAACCGTGCCCTTCGAAAAAAAAGGGATCCAAAGGATTGTAGAAAGAACATATTCCTCTGGAGGTCTCCCAGATGGGGTCTGAGTAGATGGGGTCCGAAGATCGCGCCGCATCGCCGATGCATCGCCGATGCATCGGCGACGCCGCCGGTGCATCGGCAACGCCGGCGTGAAACACAAGGTCGGGCTCCACATCAAACCGCATCGCCGATGCATCGGCGATGCGGCGCGACCCTCTGACCCCATCTGCCCCGACCCCATCGGGGAGGCCTAGATCCTCATCCTCCTCCTGCTCGTCCTCCTCTGCCTACCACGGCTTTCGGGGTCCTACGACTGTGCGGTGGCAGGCCGTGCGGTGACCCCGAGATGCCCCGTGAAGACCTCGCAGCACGGCCCGTCGCCGCACGGTCCTGGTGCACTGGGAGAGGCGCCAAGCCACCCGGGCGAGAGGGTGGATGAACCTGGCGTTTGTTGTGTCCTTGCGCGACACATAACCGTTATACATACATATACGTATACATATACATAAACATATACATATACATATACACATACAAATACATATACATATACATATACATATACATATACATATACATATACCTATACCTATACCTATACCTATACCTATACATATACATATACATATACATATACATATACATATACATACACATACACATACACATACACATACACATATGCATAAACATATACATATACATATACATATACATATACATATACATACACATATACACATACACATACATATACATATACATATACATATACATATACATATACATATATATACACATATACATACACATACATACATACATACATACATACATACATACATACATACATACATAAGTACATACATACATCTAGTCTTCTCACCCCCTTTCGCGCAGTTCAGCGATGCACGGTGCAGACGCATGCTCGGGGCCTCGTGCGCACAGACACGGCACGGTATTACACACTAGACGCTCACATTGCGAGGGCCACCTGCGTGCTCCGCCTCCACACGCACCGGAGAACCTCCAATTGGGCCCCCAACGGCATCCACTCCCAGGGCCCCAGCCCGCACAGAGCCAGCTCACAAGGGTGACGCCCACAATGATGGAACGCATGCGGGGCCCACGGCCCACACATTCCCACGAGGGGCAGGCCATTTTCCAAACACCTTCGGCGACAGGGAACGGGATAGGGCGACAGCCCTTGATTCAATTCCAATAAACACGCACCTACCTCACATTTCAGTAACAGACATCCATTCATTCAGACCTGTACGCGTTCACCCAATCATAACAGCAGAAGTCTCCACCAGAGGTAGCGCAGACTCAAGAACCACACGCCGCATGTGTGGATCGTCTCACGCATGACATCACAACCGGCATACATTACCAATTCACTCGGAAGATACCGACCATATCAAGGCCAATACTCAAATAAGTCATCCAGTCCCAAGTCGCGCATATCGTGATTCTGCAACTCGGGCGCAATACTCTCGTCGTGTTCACCGCCGCCACTCATCACTTGTCCTTGCTCTTGCCCCCCGTGCATGGCTTCGCCGCTAAGCCCCCTCTCGGGGCGTTGCCTGGCTCGAAGGCGAAGCCCATCGCGCACAAGATGGAACACAATGTGGCGCGGACTTCCATCTCTTTGCACCCGTGTTCCAGCGTCAGGCTCTCGAGAGGTGTCCGCTGTATCTGCGCGAGCGCCTCGATCGCCTTTTCCTCCGACTCCTTTTTTGTTGACCGCGCCCCACAGCTCTTGTTGATGCCGTGCCGTTGCCCCTGCCAACTCGGGGCTGCGTGGAATGATCTATTGGCCCTGCACGTTGACGGTCGCGCGGTAGAGGTCACTCTCGTGCGTCGGCGACACCGAGCAGCCCTTGATCCACAGCCCTGCGGCCCCCATGCCGTTGCTGCGCAGCTGCGGGAGGAACAGAGACGGCACGCGGCACGAGTTGATCACCGACTTCTGCTGCGAGGACTCCGCGGCGCACCAACTGTCGAAAACGCTCAGAATCCCCCAAGACCGATGCTGTTCTGGAGGCCCCCCCGTTAATGCGTGTTGCCCTCCGCCTTGACCATTTCCAAATGCTCTTGACACAATTGAACGCCCGTCTGGATTACTCCCTCTGACTTGTCTCCGTATACCACCAACTGAGAGGCGCGCTCCAGGGTTCTCACTCGAGCCTCGGGCTGCTTGACGAGTTTCATCCTTACAAGACCGTTCTCCTCCCCTGGGCGTCTTTTCATGTTGCGAACGTTCTGCAGGCCCGTCGCCGCGCCCCCATCCTCCCTGCGTTTCCCGACCGACGGGGCGAGCCACATGAGGCACAATATGTACAACCCGGTGGATTCTGAACTCAGACTGCAAATGGGCATTTGAGAATATGGCTACGGAGCGCATCGACGCCACCAGCCTCGTACTCGCAAATTGGGCACTGCCTCGTGTACAGCGCAACCGCGCCATCGTTCCGACTGCGCCCAGCTCGACATTCCCTGTCGTCGATGCTCTTTGCTGCACGATACATGGTGCTGCGTTTAGTCGCGAACGCCGATGTATAAAACAAACACTGACTGGCAACGAAATACAATCGCCCAAGCGAACCCCGACCGTGCGCGCTCCCTTTTATTCTTGCGCAGCGGACTGCAAGCCGCTGGCGAGTAGGAACGCCCGCTCCGCACCCCACCCGCCCACCCCTCCGTCAGGACCAAGAGCCGCGCGCCGATATGGGCCCTCGACCCTGCAGCTTAGCCTGCCGGACATACCTCTCGATGCGCGGCCCAAAATGAGATTGCAGCCCTTGCGCGTCTAGATGAAGAAAGTCCCCCGCCTCCTGCGTGACCATATCAACGGGGTGCTCACGTCTTTCCAACTTCATCACCGAAAACCTGCAACGCCTGAATATCCGTCAGCAGCTGCTCAGCCCACGGATTGACTGGGGAGCCTCTCATGGCCCGAGACAGCGCAGTCTCGTTGCCCGCGAACTTCCCAAAGACAACCCCCAAGAACCGCGAGGACCGAGGTTCCTTCAGACACTGCTGGGGCCACTTGAACCCACGCACCCGCAGCCCCACATGCGCGGGGACTAAACTGACAGCGCACAACACCCTAATATTACAATCCGCGCCCCATTTGTCCCACGACTTCCGCGCGCGCGGGTAGCGTTCGAAAGAATAACTTCGCCAGCAGTACAAACCAACACAATCGCGCGCTTCCCCACCCACCCCCAGCTCCCCGTTGGCTTCAGCAAGTCGAACTGCCTCGCTGACAAACCACTGCATCGACAAAGCTCGTGATCGTCACATTCCAAAGCTCAGGGAACGCAGCGCATAAATGAAGTTCGCAGTCTTGAGTTCCGGTTTGGCAGTATTGGCACATATTCCCACGGCCTGCTGCGGCGGCCTTAGATTTACCCGGCTACGAAAGAGCGCCACACGAACAAGCTCAGCAAGTGTCGAATGCGACGGTAAGGGGCCCTCCGCAGCCGTAACTTCCATGCCTGCCAAATTAATACCTTCCAGGTCACGATCAATCGGGTCGATCAGGTCACTGTCTAGAAAAAGTTCGGACTGTTCAGCCCCCATCAACTCGCGTAATTCAGTCTTGGCAGTGAACTCACAACTCGCACCTCCGTCTTCACCTCTAGCCTGCACGCGGGCGACCCAGGCGTTCGTAGTAGCTGAGCTCGGCAATGCCCGATAGTTGCGCATCCTCGGGCCACGTCCCTTGCTTGCAAGCATTCGTGCGAGTCTAGGTGTTTCATGCTTGTCATGCCGCTTGGCGGCCCGGTTGAATGCGCCCACCCTTTCCTCCTGCGTGCCATCCCAGTGTAATCTTTGTTTTCTGCCGACGCAGCCAACTACGCTTAGCCTCAACATTATGAGTAATGGAGGAAACATGCTAATGCCGTTCATCGTGACCATGGGCCTCGCAAGGCTGCTCTCGAAGTTCGCGTCGTTGTAGCAGCAATGCTGAGACGTGCTCTACCTGGAGACGATGATCTTTCGCATGCCTCTGGTTCGCCGCACGGGCGTGCTCAGCCGCAAATCTCAAGCCTTCCACTATCATGTCGTGATCTGTCTCCGCCAACAGTCTGCCATCCAGTTTGTTACCACGTAAACCCTGCGCCGGGACCTCCATCTTATCCTCGAGCAGTTGAATGAACTGTGTGCGTCGCACCCCCCGCTGCAATGAAAAACTCATTGCCGCTGAATCGAGCTGAACACGATCTCTCCTGGGGGCCGCAACTTCCATCATAGCAATCCCCAATCAGAATCGGAAGGATAGAATTGACTGCGTATCCCGCACTTTCGTGCAACCCATACTGTTCAACAGCTTCGTGGGGCTCACCGAACCACGCATTCAACTCCACACATAGAATGATAGCTCATCGCGTGCCGAATCTTTCCCCGTGTACTCTTGAGCCATGTCATCATCACATTTACAATGGACATCCAGGCAGGCACTCGTGCTTTATTCCATGGCGTCGGATGAACATGCACTACCTATACGACCACCCTTCGGGTGATCAGGAGGTTCGGGGGGGGGAGGAACCAACGTCGCACTCGATCGGTCTCACTATCGATCTCAGTATCGGTCTCCCCATCGGTCTCGTTCGATCGATCTCACTCGATCAATCTCACAAACGATACCACTCGATCTGTTTCATTCGATCGATCCCACAATCGATATGACTATCTATTCCACACCCGATCTCACTAGCAATCTCACCCTGAAGGTCATAATCGATCTCACATTCGGTATCACGATCGAGCTCACTATCGATATAACCATCGATATCACAATCAACGTCATCATCACCTACATCACCGTCATCCACGTCATGAACATCATCATCATCGGGACACTATTACCAGCATCACCTCTCATCAACATCATCATCATCATCACCGTCCTCGTCATCATCGGAACACCATCATCGTCACCATCATCATCTTCATCAGCATCATCATCATCCGGACACCATCATCATCATCACCATCAGTTTCGGAACACCACCCTCATCACCATCATCATATCATCATCATGAACAACATCACCAACATTATCCTCATCGGGACACCTACATCATCATCAGCAACAACATCATCAACATCATCATCACCATGCCGGCGCCATCATCATCACCATCATCATCAGCACCATCATCAACATCGGAGCATCATCGTCATGAACATCAACATCATCATCATCATCATCATCATCATCATCATCATCATCATCATCATCATCATCGGACCACCACCGTCAAAATCATCATCATCATCATCATCATCATCATCATCATTTCATCACCATCATTATCATCAACATCATCATCGGAAAACCATCATCGTCATCATCATATCATCATCATCCTCAACATCAACATCGGGACACCATCATCATCACCATCATCAGCATCATCATCAACCGAATCATCATCATCGCCATCGGGACGCCATCATCATCATGATACTCATCATCATCAAAACCACCGTCACATCATCATGCCATCATCAACATCATCATGATCATCAACATCATCATCATCACCGGGACACCATCATCTTCACCATCATCATCCACAATATCAGTATCGTCAACATCATCATCGGGACAACATCATCATCACCACCATGGCCATCATCATCATGAATCATACACATCGTCATCATCATCATCATCATCATCATCATCAGCATCATCATCATCATCATCATCATCATCGGGACACCATCATCATCACCACCATCACCATCATCACCATCAACAACATCATGGACATCATCCTCATCCTCATCCTCATCCTCATCCTCATCCTCATCCTCATCCTCATCCTCATCCTCATCCTCATCCTCATCCTCATCCTCATTATCATCATCATCATCATCATCATCATCATCATCATCATCATCATCAGCATCATCATCATCATCATCATCATCATCATCATCATCATCATCGGGACACCGACGGGGCACCGGCGGGCCACCGGCGGGACACCGCGAGCCACCAGCCCCTGGAAAAGAATCATTTGGTCCAGCCAGGCCTCAGCCGCAGGCGGGGCACTGGCGGGACACCGTGGGCCACCGGCCCCCGGAAAGGAATCATTTGGTCCGGCCGCGCCTCAGCCGGAGGAGGCTGTCTTCTCGCCCGCCCACGCAGCTTCGCCTCGCCCGCACGCACGGCCCGCACGAACACGAAACCGAAACCGATTTCCCGGTAGGGGGGCTCTCCGTTCCACTTCGATCTCACCCCCTCACCTCCGATAACGTGCAGAAGCCGACAGTTGCCCCTCTCAAGGCGTGTCCCAACACACCTGCCTCTTAGACCAAGTGGTACATGCAAACATCCTCGAAAATGATGTGGCTGAAATACGTCTTTGCGATACCATGCTGAGAGCGCACAACTTCGATTGACATGTACACTACTCGCCCAGCCCCATCTGCATCCCCAATACTCCCCCGAGCGCCACAGCTGTTCCGGCAAGAGCTCTCCTGCGTCTCAGTGAGGGTGACCACCTGGAAATGCTGGAGCTCCTGCAACACATCCTCTGTACACTCAAAAATTCGATGCCTGCGGATTGAAAGTGACTCGCGTCAGGGCCGCACGCGCCGTTGAGCGCCACATCACGCGCGCCTCGCAGGCGCCTCCATGAAGCGGTCGTGAAGCCCGAAGCGGCGGAAGCGTGGAAATCCAGAGCCGAGGTGCCGCTTCATCTATCTATCTATCTCTCTATCTATATATATACATGTAAATATGTATATGTGTGTTTACACCCCGAGTTTTTTAATATGCGTCGGGGGGGGGCGTTACCCCCCCCCGCCGACAGCGCCACATCGACCCCCGTCGCGGGCTTCACCCCCGTCGGGGGGGTACCACCCCCACGCTTATTAAGAAACCCAGAGTATGTACAAACACATCGATACAATCATGCATGCTGTATGTATGAAGTCACACATCCAGCTTGAATCCTTTTCGAACTACAACTCTGATATCACTCGACTAGGGCGAGGGTGTGACACCAATGTGTCTCGACTAGGGCTAGGGTGTGACACCAATGTGCATACACTGGTATATGCACACAATTCGAAAGTCTCTACGATTCTCACAGAAGCCTACCAAAACCACAGCTCGAGTATAATCATACTAGATGTGGCTACCATTCTTGGTATAACCTTACTGAACATACAATTCTGCCATGTCCTTAGCAGAGCTACGTGTCGTACCAAGCTCCAACAAGTCCACCACCATGCCCCCAGGCACGAAGTGGAGGGTCCTCAGGTCCCTTAGAGTCCTCTGTATAGTAAAGCGTGTGTTAAGGACGGGTGATAAGGACGCAATAGCCTTGGAGGCCGAAGTTGGGATTTTGTTGGGCGGCGCCAGTGAAAACGGCAAAGAACGGGCCGCAGAGGCAAGGACACAAAGGCACCCTAGATGAAGGCGCGCGTCCTAACTAGACGCGTTGACTGTAGCGCATCGTGAATATAGGGGCCCACGACCTGGAGCTCCTGGCGCTCTTGCGCGCTTGTGGGATCCAGCGCGTGTCCCGCATCGCACTCTAGAAACCAAACACAACACAGCACGGCACGCGGGCACGGCACGGCACGAAGATCGGCACGGCACGCTGGCGGCAACTCTTCGCATAGAAAATTGGGTGCCCAAATTCTCCGGGATAACAACGGTCCGGGGTAACTCCGGTTTGGGCCCCCGAGGCGCGAATCTGAAATTACCCCTGACCGCCCAAAGCCCTGATGAGTCGAGAGGGTTGGACGTCCGAGTTGACGACAACGACGTCGACGACGCCGACGCCGACGCACAACGCACGACGGACGACAACGACGACGACGACGACAACGACCAACCCAACAACTACAGGGGGAGAGGGGGGGCCTTCGCGAGGCTCAGGGGCCTACCCATTTGGCGGGGGGGGGTGCCCGATCCCATATGTGGGGTGCAACCTTGGATCATATAGGGCCCCCTCCTTCTCGCTTCCACTGCGCACTGCTATACACCTCATTGGTTACGGCAACTCGCCTGAAGATCACACTGATACTTTCCATACACACCACCATCATCACCATCATATCTCCCGTAGTCCCCGTCGTCCTGCCAGCACCATCACCGGCTTCATCATCACCCGCAGCATCATCATCACCACCACCACCACAATCAGCAGCAGCATCATCATCAGCATCAGCATCAGAATCATCATCGTCATCAACATCATTATCATCATCATCATCATCATCATCATCATCATCATCATCATCATCAACATCACCCTCATCACCAGCATCATCCTCATCATCATCATCACCATCACCATCAACATCATAAACACCATCATCACCGCCACAAGCACCATCATAATCCTCATTATCATCCTCATCATCATCGGCGCCATCATCAAGATCAGCATCAGCATCAGCACCAGCTTCACCATCAGCATCACCACAATCATCATCATCATCATCATCAGCATGCTCATCCTATCAGCATCAATATCAGCATCAGCATAACAATCATAATCCTCATCATCGTAATCATTATCATCAGCAGCATCAGCAGCAGCATCATCACCATCATCGCTGTCAACATCATCATCATCATCATCATCATCATCATCATCATCTTCATCATCATCAACAACAACAGCAACATCAACATCAGCATCAGCATCATCATCTCCATCATCATCATCATCATCATCATCATCATCATCATCATCATCATCATCATCATCATCACCATCAGCATCATCACCATAATCCGCCGACCCCTTGGGGTCACGGCGTGTGAGATGCTTCCCCCTCCCCAAACCCCTCCCCCGGGGGCCCGGCCCGGCCAGTTTGGCGGGGGTGGGTGGGGGGCAAATGAGTCGGCCGCACACTTGGAGCCTCAAAAGGCCCTAGAACGGGCCAAAGAGGTTCAGAAGGGTCCCGGAACGGTCCAAGAGAGCTACCAGTCGACGAGAGATCTTCCAAAATGCCGAAGACTGCCTCCAGACGGCCCCATCAGTTCCCAAGACTCTTGAAAAATACTACGAGGCGCCCCACGAAGGCCCTCCACAAGAAAAAACCGTCCCATGCCCCATCGAAAACGTACAGTTTCAGCACATTCGCCTTTTGGGCTTCCACGCGGCCCAAAACGGCCCAAGAAGCCTCCAAGATCGACACTCCGCAGCCCAAGAGGCTTCCCAAAAGGTTCCACGACGGCTTCCAGGCGATCCACGAAGGCTCCAGAAACCATAGCAACGACCCGAGAGAGCCGCAGGACGGTCCCAACTGGGCTCCAAAACGGGCCAATAAGGTCCCCAAAGGCTGCCCAAACGGCCCACGCGGGGGACGATTCAGTCCAAACCGCCCAAGATTGCCTCCAGACGGCCCCATTGGCCCCCAAGACGTTTGAAAACGCGTCCACAAGGCGCTCCAAGAGGGCCTCCAAAAGCAAAAATCGTCCTACTCCCCAGGGGAAACATACATTGTAAGTACATGTGCCTCTTGGGCTTCCACGAGGCCTACATTGGCCCAGTAAACCTCCAAATTCGACCCCGACACCCCGATAGGCTCTCAAAAATGCCCCACGACGGCTTCCAGCCGATCACGAAGGCCTCAGAAACCACAGCAACGGCCCAGGACAGTCGCAGGACGGCCCCACGAGAGCCCCACAACGGGCCAAGAGGGTCCCCAAAGGCCTTCTGGACAGCCCACGAGGGGGACGATTCGGTCCAAAGCGCCCCAGCTTGCCTGCAGACGAGGCCCCCGAGACGTTGGAAAAAGCTACTACGAGGCGCTCCACGAAGGCCTCCAGAAGCCCAAAGCAAAAACCGCCTCATTCCCGAAGAGACATACATTTCCAGCACGTTCGCCTCTTGGGCATCCACGAGGCCTACAACGGCCCGAGAAGCATCCAACATCGACCCCCTACAGCCCAGAGGCGTTCAAGAGGGTTACAAGACGTCCTCCGGGCGCCCCGCGAAGGCCCAAGAGGGCCCCAAGACGAGCCAAGAGGCTTCTTAAACGGCCCCCTGATCGGCCCAAGTCGTTCAACAGTGCCCCAAGTTGTCCAACACTGGCTCCCTACAGCCCTACAGGCACCCAGAACGCCTCAAGACGCTACCTAAAGGCGCCCCAAGAAGCCTTCCAGAAGCGACAACCGTCCGTTCCCCGATGGAAAGAACATATTTCCAACACGTTCGCCCCTTGAAGTTCACGGCCCCTGAGACCCCTTGCGCGCCCCAGCGCGCCACCAGGACGCGGCCCGAGAGGCCGCCCACAAGCAAACATCGGCCCGTTCCCAATGGGAAACGTCCAAGTTTAGCACATTCGCTTCTTGGCCTCTCACGAGGCCCACAGCAACCCAAGAAACCCCCAAATCAATTCAAGGAAACCCCATATGCCTCCAAGAGGGCTCCAAGACGGCACAAAAGGTCCCCAACACGGTCACCGAGGCCACCGAATAGGGCTACGGGGCGGCCCCAAGGGGCTCCCCCGACGGCCCCAAAGGGGTACGACTCGTGAAGAAATCGCTCCAGGACGTCCGACATCGCCTCCAGGCGGCCCCAGAGACCCCCTGCACGCCCCGACACGCCACCAGGACGCGTCCCAAGAGGCCCCCAGAAGCAAACCTCGGCCCGTCCCCTAAGGGAGACGCCCAAATTTAACACTTTCGTTTCTTGGCCTGTCACGCAGCTCACAGCAGCCCCAACAAAAACATCCAAATCAACCCAAGGAAAACCCAGATGCCTCCGAGAAGGCTCCCAGACGGCCCAAAAAGGCCCCAAGAGGGCCCCCGAATCCACCAAGGAAGGCCCCAGGACGGCCCCACGACAAGGGTCCGAGGGGAAACCCGAATGGATCGAAAATCTGTGGCCACCTTGGGCCGAGGGCACCTGTAGCAACCCCCGATACGGGGCCGCGGCGCGGGCTTCGGTATCTGAGCCTCCACAGGCGCCATGCACAGACCATCCCCCAAGATATAACCATAGCTCCTCCTCCCCCTCTGTTCCTCCTCCTCCTCCTCGCAACCTTGAAGCTGCGGACACGTTTGCGTCCATGCCCTCGTCCTCCTGCTCCCCCCCCTGATCTCCGGGCGTTACAATGTTGCTCACGCCAGGCGGTCGCGCTTCGACTCGGGTCCCGAGGTCCGCCGACCCCCTGGGGCCAGGGCGTGTGAGATGCTTAATTATTCCCCCTCCCCAAACGGCTCCCCCGGGAGCCTGGTCGGCGGGAGGTGGGGGGTAAAGGTGCCGGCCGCACACTTGGAACCTGAAAGGACCTCAAAACGATCCAAAAAGGTCCAAAAGGCTCCCGGAACGGTCCAAGAAAACTACGAACCGACGAGGGATCGATCCACAACGCCGAGGCTTGCCTCCAGGCGGCCCCAAAAGCCCCCAAGGCGCCCCAAGAAGCCACCAAGACGCCCTCCAAAAACACAAATTGTCCAATTCCCTACGGACACAACATTTATTTTAAACACGCAATCGCCTCTTGGCCTTTTCACGAGGCCCACAATGGCCCAAGAAACATCCAAAAGCGACCCCAAATAACCCAAAAGGCCCCCGAGAAGGCCCCAAGACGGCCAGCGACGGCCCCGCGAAGGCCCCAGAAACAAACGCAACGGCCCAGGAGAGCCGCAGGACGTCATCAAAAGGGCTCCAAAAGGGGCCAAGGGAGTCCCCAAAGGCCTCATGGATGGCCCACGAGGGCTACGAGTCGTCGAGAGATCGCTCAAAGACGCTCCAGATTGCCTCCCGGCGGTCCCACAGGCTCCCAAAACGGCCCAAGAACCCACCCAGAGACGTCCCAACAGGCTTTCCATATGCAGAAAGCGTTTCATTTTCTATGGACAACATACATGTCCAGCACGTTCGCCTCTTCGTCTTTCACGAGGCCCACAACAGCCCAAGAAGCCTTCCAGATCGACCCAATACGACCCCAAAAAGTTCCCAAAAGGACCCCAAGACAGCCCAAATGGGCGCCAAGAGGCCCCACAAGCCACGAAACTGCCCCAGGACGGCCCCAGGGCGGCCCCCCAAAAAATCTAAAATGGGTCCCACAAGGCTCCCCCGACAGCTCCAGAGCGTGAGTTACGACTCGTGAGGAGATCGCTCCCAAACGTCCGCCATTGCCTCCAGCTGGCCCCTGAAGCCCCCTAGACGCCCCAACACGCCACCAGGACGCGTCCAAAGAGGCCCGAAGGGAAACGTCGAAGTTTAACACATTCGCTTCTTGAGCTTTCACGAGTCCCACAGCAGCCCCAAAAAACACAAAAACTCAGCCCAGAAGCCCCCGCATGCGGGCCCCAACAAGGCCCCCGAAGCCACCAGGGAAAGCCCCAGGACGGCCCCAAGAGGAGGGTAAGAAGGGACACACACATGGAGAAGTCGAGCACTTCGCCCCGAGAAATCATGAAAAGGCGCCTACATGAATCCAAACGGCCCTGACGGGCTTCCACAATGCCCCCGAACGACTCCGGGGCCCGGAGGCGGCCCTTCGAAACGAATCCTTCTCTTGTCCCCACGCAGAAATTGTTCACCGTGGTTTCCCCTGACCCTTCCTGGAATCCAGTCGCAATCGTTTTCCCAAATGCATCCAGCCGCGGCAACAGGGGAGGGGCCTGGACCCCCCCAAACCACAGAAAAACCTACCGAAACCGACGGGCTACTCCGCACAAATTCGTTCCCCGAACCTCCCCCCCGGTCCGCCATTGAAATTTCTCGCCCCTGGTCCGTCCGGTTTTGAAAGTTCTGTGTCCCAGCAGCAACGGCCAAAGACCGTAAGAAGATCAACAAAAAGAAAGAAGACTTCGTCGTCGCCGCCGATGTCTCACACATTTTCGTGGTTGTTCGACCACCCGGGGCATCTCCTCGAATTCAGCCTCCAGGAACCGTTTTCGGTGCCCGGGACCACCACCGAGGGTCCGGGATGAGGATCGACCTCCCTGGCTGGTGCCACCCCTTCGCAAAGGAAAGAACACAACATAGATCGAGGCTCGAGGCATGAGACTCCTACTAGTTCTTGGGCGCTCTCCGCCCCCTCTGGGCCTTCAGGAAGCTCGTCGTCGACACAGCTGGGTCCACTCTCGACCTTCTTGCCGGACGCACCCCCAGCTGGGTCTCAACGATCCCCAAGCCTATCCAGGGGGTGGAAAAGGAGGCCTGGGACAGGCCCCGTGAAGGTCCCAATAAACCCACATAAGACCACGAAAAACTTCAAAACAATCCCCTACAAGGACACCCCCTTGAACCCCACACGCTACGTAGGACAGGCCGAAAACCCAAGATTGCCCAGAGATCGCGCGCGTTCCGCGAACTCCGTCTTTCACTCTTGCTCCCGCCCAAAGGGGTCGGCGGTGCGGCGTAAGCCTCTGAATCATCATCATGATCATCATCCTCAGCAGCAGCAGCAGCAGCAGCATCATCATCATCATCATCATCATCATCATCATCATCATCATCATCATCATCATCAGATTCATCGTCCGATTCATCATCATCATCATCATCATCATCATCATCAGCATCAGCATCATCATCATCTTCATCATCGTTATCATCGTCATCATCACCACCACCACCATCAACATCAGCAGCAGCAGCGGCATAATCAGCATCAGCATCAACATCATCATCATCATCATCACCATTAGTATCATCATCAACAGCATCAGCATCAACATCATCATCTGCATCATTAACATCATCATTATGATCACCATCATCACCACCACCAGCAGCATAATCCTCATAATCATCCTTATCCTCATCCTCATCCTCACCCTCACCCTTATCCTCATCATCATCGTCATCGTCATCATCAGCATCGTCATCGTCATCATTATCATCAGCATAAGCATCAGCATCAACATCATCTTCATCATCATCACCACCATTATGCTCGTCCGCATCATCATCATCATCATCATCATCATCATCAGCATCATCATCATCATCATCATCATCGCCATCGCCATCAGCATCATCATCATCAGCTTCAACATAAGCATCAGCGTCAGCATGAAAATCGGGGTCTGCATCATTAGACTCAGCATCAGCATCAGCATCAGCATCATCAGCCTCATCAACAGTATCAGCATCAGCATCAGCAGCAGCAGCATCATCATCCTCACCTTCATCATCATGCTCACCATAAGCATAATCAGAATACTCGCCATCATCGTCACCAGCACCAGCACCAGCATAATCCTCATCCTCATCCTCATCCTCCTCCTCATCATCATCGTCATCATCATCATGATCAGCATCAGCATCAGCAGCATCCTCATAATCAGCATCACCACCATCATCCTCATCCGCATCACCATCACCAGCAGCAACATCAGTATCAGCATCAGCATACTAATTACCCTGCGACGTACCCAACCCATGTGCATCAAGTGGCAAGAGGAGTAGGCCAACACCAGCAGGAACAACGACAGTGCAGACGTGGTGAATTGCTGCGCCAACTACATGGGATGCGCATGCGTTGCACGACTCACAGGACGACGATCGAAAGAACGAGGATCGAGGCCCCAAGCTCGAAGCGTAACGGGGACAGGAACGAGGGGCAGGAGAAGGATGGAATGGGGGGTAATCTGAATCTGCGTATGACCCCACTCCGCTGGGCCCCCCAGCAGCCCTCGCAAGTGGCGACAGCTTCGCAGATCGTAGCCCCCCCCCCAGGATGACGAGGTCTAATCTGAATCTGCGTATGACCCCACTCCGCTGACCCCCCCCCAACAGTCCTCGAACGCGGTGACAGTTTCGCAGATCGCAGCCCCTCAGGGATGGCGAGGTCGAATCTGAATCCGCGCATGACACCGCTCCTCTGCCCCCCCCCCCCACCCCCACCAGCAGCCCTCGAAAGTGGTGACGGTTTCGCAGATCGCCCCCCAGGGATGGCGAGGTCTAATCTGAATCTGCGCATGACCCCACTCAGCTGCCCCCCCCCCCCCCCAGCAGCCCCCGGAAGTGGCGACAGAGTCGCAGATCGCAGCTCCCCAAGGATTGCGAGGTCTAATCTGAATCTGCGCATGACCCCACTCCCCCCCCCCCCCACCCCCCCCCCCCCCCCCCCCCCCCCCCCCCCCCCCAGGAGCCCCCCCAGGGATGGCGAGGTCGAATCTGATCTGCTCTGCCCCCCCCCGCCCCCCACCCCCCCCCGAGGATGACGAGCATATAATCTCGGGCCCCCACTCCGCTGGGCCCCCAGCAGCCCCCGAAAGTGGCGACAGTTTCACAGATCGCAGCCCCCCAGGGATGGCGAGGTCTAATCTGAATCTGCGTATGACCCCACTCCGCTGGGCCCCCCAGCAGCCCTCGAAAGTGGTGGACAGTTTCACAGATCGCAGCCCCCCAGGGATGGCGAGGAGCAGCCCCCCAGGGATGGCGAGGTCTAATCTGAATCTGCGTATGACCCCACTCCGCTGCCCCCCAGCAGCCCTCGACAGTGGTGACAGTTTCACAGATTGCAGCCCCCTCAGGGATGGCGAGGTCTAATCTGAATCTGCGTATAACCCCACTCCGCTGGGCCCCCATCAGTCCTCGAAGGTGGTGTCAGTTTCGCAGATCGCAACACCGCAGGGACGGCGAGGTCTAATCTGAATATGCGCATGACCCCCCTCCGCTGCCCCCCCCCCCCCCCCCACAGCCCTCGAAAGTGGTGACAGTTTCACAGATTGCAGCCCCCTCAGGGATGGCGAGGTCTAAGCTGAATCTGCGCATGACCCCGCTCCCCTGGGCATCCCAGCAACCCTCGAAACTGGTAACAGTTTCGCAGCTCGCAGCCCCCCCCCCCAGGGATGGCGAGGTCCAATCTGAATCTGCGTATGACCCCACTCCGCTGGGCCTCCCAGCGGCCCTCGAACGTGGTGACAGATTCGCAGATCGCAGCCCTCCTGGGATGGCGAGGTCTAATATGAACCTGCGTATGACCCCACTCCGCTGGGCACCCTAGCAGCCCTAGAAAGTGGCGACAGATTCGCAGATCGCAGCCCCCCCAAGGAAGGCGAGGTCTAATCTGAATCTGCGCATGACCCCACTCCGCTGAGCCCCCCCCCCCCCCAGCAGCCCTAGAACGTGGCGACAGTTTCGCAGATCGCAGCCCCCCAATGATGGCGATGTTTAATCTGAATCTGCGTATGATCCCACTCCGCTGGGTCCCCCAGCAGCCCTCGAACGTGGTGGCAGTTTCGCAGATCGCAGCCCCTCAGGGATGGCGAGGTCGAATCTGAATATGCGTGTGACCACACTCCGCTGCCCCCCCCCCCCAGCAGCCCTAGAAAGTGGCGACAGTTTCGCAGATCGCAGCCCCCCAGCGATGGCGAGGTTTAATATGAATCTGCGTATGACCCCACTCCGCTGGGTCCCCCAGCAGCCCTCGAACGTGGCAACAGATTCGCAGATCGCAGAAGCAAGCTGGCACGCAGCAACGAGCGAGGTAAGAAGCAGGGGAGAGAGGAGAGGAGAGGAGTCGCGACCGCAGCTGTTCTGTTCAAAACGAGAACCCAACGCAGCAGGGTTGGGAATACTGATCATCGTCATCATCAGCAGCATCAGCATAATCGTCATCATCCTCATCATACTCATCAGTTTCATCATCATCGCCATCATCATCAGCCGCATCATCGTCACGATCATGATTGTCAGCATCGTCGCCATCATCATCATCATCATCATCATCATCATCATCATCATCATCAGCAGCAGCAGCAGCAGCATCGTCATCATCCTCACCACCATCAGCAGCATCAGCATCAGCATCATCATCAGCATCATAATCAGCATCATTGTCATCAGCATCATCAACCGAATCATCATCATCATCGACCTCATCAGCATCAGCATCACCATCATTACCATCACCATCATCATCACCACCACCAGAACCCGCACACTCGTCATTATCATCCTCATCATCATCATCAGCGGCATCAGCATCAGCATCAGCATCAGCATTATCAGCATCTCTATAATCACCGTATAATCATCATCGCAACCATCATCCTCATCCGCATCCTCATCCAAATCATAATCATCATCAGCATCAACACCAGCATCAGCATCAGCATACAAATCAGAATCATCGTCATCATCAGCATCGTCAACATCATCAGCATCATAATCAGCATCATCATGGCCATCACCATCATCATTAGCAGCATCAGCCTCACCATCATCATGATCAGCACCAGCAGCATCATCATCAGAAGCAGCAGCATCATCAGCATCACAATCATAATCATCATCAGCCTCAGAATCCTCAGAATCATCATCACCATCATCATCAGCATCACCATCACAGCCCCCATCACTATCATCAGAATCATCACCCGAGTCATCATCATCATCATCATCATCACCATCATCAGCATCATCATCATCATCATTATCATCATCATCATCATCATCATCATCATCATCATCATCATCATCATCAGCACCATCATGATCATCATCAGCATCATCATCATCATCATCATCATCATCATCATCATCGCCATCACCATCATCATCCTCCTCATTATGAACAGCATCTTCATCATCAACATCATCATCATCACCATCGACATTGTCAGCAGTATCATCACCAGCACAAGCACCAGCAGAATCCTCATCATCGTCATCATCGCCATCAGCATCAGCATCATCGTCATAATCAGTATCACCACCACCATCCTCATCCTCATCATCATCTGCAACCGCAACATCAGCATCAGCATCAGAAGAAAAATAGAAATTATCATCATCAGTATCGTCAGCAGCATCATCATCATCATCATCGCCATCATCATCAGCAGCATCATCACAATCATGATCGCCATCATCATCGCCATCATCATCATCAGCATCATCATCAGCATCAGCATCATCAGCATCAGCATCGTCATCATCACCATCATCATCACCAACACCATCAGCAGCATCATCATCGGCATCAGCATCATCATTATCAGTATCATCATGACCATAATCACCAATAAAATCCTCATCATTGGCATCATCAGCATCACCAGCAGTATCATCACCATCATCAGCACCACCACCAGCAGAATCCGCATCCTCATCCTCATCATCATCAGCATCACCACCAGCATCAGCATCAGCATAAAAATCATAATCATCGTCATCATCAGCATCATCAGCATCATCAGCATCATCATCGTCATCATCATCAGCATCATCATCATCCTGATCATCATCAGCATCAGCAGCCTCATCATCTTCATCATCAGCAGCATCATCATCAGCATCATCATCATCATCATCATCATCGTCATCATCATCATCATCATCATCATCATCATCATCAGCATCATCATCATCATCATCTTCATCCTCATCATCATCATCATCATCATCATATTCATCATCAGCAGCATCACCATGACCGTCACCGACCCCGGCATCATCATCACCATCACCATCATCATCGCCACCATCATCACCACCATCACCATCACCATCACCATCACCATCACCATCACCATCCTCATCAACCTCATCATCATCATAATCATCATCATGATCATCATCGTCATCATCATCATCATCATCATCGTCAGCAGCATCATCATAGCCATCATCACCATCATCATCATCACCATCAACATCACCACCAGCATCATCCGCATCAGCATCAGTCTCATTAGCATCATCCTCATCAGCATCATCATCATCCTCATAAGCATCATCAGCATCAGCATCATCATCATCATCAGCATCATCATCCGCATCATCCTCCTGCTCCCCGTCGTCGACTCAGCACCCGCCTCGTCCTCCCGCTCCTCCCCGCGGTCCTGCGGCAGTACCCGGCGAAGTCCACCAGCAGCGTGAGCTTGCCTGCGGCCTCCCTCACCTGCCCGCGCCCCCTGGTTGGGGTCAGGAGGGGCGGGGCTCCTCGCGCTGGGCAGCGCACGGCGCCAAAGACAGGCGCCGTTAGGATAGGATCGGATAGGACAGCGCCCAATAGGATAGGATAGGATAGGATAGGATAGGATAGGACAGGATAGGACAGGATAGGATATGATAGAACGGCGCCCAAGACTGGTCTTCGGGGGAAAGGCCAAGCCCGCTGATTAAACAAACACCTGAGTGCTGCATCGCTTACTCTGTCAGCACCGCTGCGAGTGGCAACATCTCACGGCGAAGGAAGGGGCGGGGAGGGGGGCCCACGTGGGTGCGCGTGTGAGACGTTGTGTCCCCTGGGGCCCTAGAAATCGGGCTCCCCGCACCGTAAGGCAGACCTCTCTCGGCCAAGGTCTCGAGATTATTTGGGAGCCTTCCATGAAAGACATCGCGCCGCAATGAGAAGCAGTGAGCAGCCTTCTCCCCACCCCCCTCCCCTCCAGAGGAGGAGGAAGGGGGAAAGTTGCTCCTGATCCTCTCCGCCTCTGCTGAACGGTGGAATACGAAGCAGGGGTGCCAATCATCTTCAGCACCTTGCGCCGTCGTATCCCATCTCCTGCTCCTCTTCCTCTCATGCCAATCGCCACCTCGTATTTCAGGTCCTCGTCCTCGTTCTCACCCTTCCCGTCGCAATCCGTTGTGACGTGGGCCCTCGGGACACTCGACCCCGTCCCTCGGGCGGATGGTCGTGGGGGGTGGCCTAAATGGAGGATGCAGAAAAGGGCACCTTGAGGTCTCTTTGGGTGGTAATGGGGGGTGAAAAAAACGATTGAAATCCCCCTCCTTCACCACCAGTTACAGAAAGGCTCGACCACAAGAAAACTTCCATCAGAAACCCAACCCTGAGACCCCAGGACGTCAACTGAGTTTTCGACTGGGAGTGGTCACGCTCCCCACCGCAAAACCATCGAAACCGAAGAAGCTCAGGGCACCTTGAAGGCAAGCAGGGTGTTTATCGGCATGGGCTTCCACTGCAAATCGCCCTCCATTACCGGTTATAGGGGATGGGCAAACCCCCCTTTAGAAAAAGGTGGGTTAGTGGTTATGTTAACGGAATTCCCCACATAAGGTGGTACGGGCATGGCGGGATCACGCAGGCAGCATCGGCAACGGCATCATCATCCGCCGCGTCATCGTCAGCATAGACATGCTGGGCCATGCTCATTATCATTAAACCATCATGGTCAGCACCAGCATCCTGATCATTATTGTCATCATCATAACTGTTGTGGTCGTCAGCATCGACATCGCCACGGTCGTCATCAACATCACCATCACCATCATGATCATCATCAGCATCAGCTTCATCATCAGCATCGTCGTCATCGCCGTCGTCAGCTTCATCATGATCATCTCCACCATCATCACCCTCAACCAGTCCTCATCGCCGACCGTCCCCTCCTCCTCGCTCAGGCGGGGCCTCCCTGGAGGGGTGGGAGGGACACGAAACCTTGTAAATAGTATGGCTGTGGGATACCCTCCTTGCTCAGGCGGGGCCTCCCTGGAAGGGTGGGAAGGGCACGACACCTTGTAAATAGTAAATAGTATGGTTGTGGGATACCCTCCTCGCTCAGGCGGGGCCTCCCTGGACGGGTGGGAGGGGCACGAAACCTTGTAACTAGCATGGTTTGGGGATATCCTCCTCGCTGAGGCGGGGCCTCCCTGGAGGAGTGGGAAAAGCACGAAACCTGGGAGGGGCACGAAACCGTGTAAATAGACGGGTTTGGGGATACCCTCCTCGCCCAGGCGGGGCCCCCCTAGAGGGGTGGGATGGGCACGACACCTTGTAAATAGTATGGCTTGGGGATACCCTCCTCGCTCCAGCGGGGCCTCCCTGGACGGGTGGGAGGGGCACGAAACCTTGTAAATAGTATGGCTGTGGGATACCCTCCTTGCTCAGGGTGGGGGGGGGCTCCCTGGAAGGGTGAGAGGGGCACGAAACCTTGTAAACAGTATAGTTTTTGGATGCCCTCCTCGCTCAGGCGGGGCCTCCCTGCAGGGGTGGGAGGGGCACGAAACCTTGCACATAGTATGGTTGTAGGATACCCTCCTCGCTGAGGCGGGGCCTCCCTGGACGGGTGGGAGGGCCACGAAACTTTGCAAATAGTATGGTTTAGGGGATATCCTCCTCGCTCGGGCGGGGCCTGCCTGGAGGGCTGGGAGGGGCACGAAAGTTGCAAATAGTATGGTTTTGGGATACCCTTCACGCTCAGGCGGGGCCTCCCTGGACGGGTGGGAGAGGCACGAAACATTGTAAATAGAAGGGTTCGGGGATACCCTCCTCGCTCAGGCGGGGCCTGACTAGAGGGCTGGGGGGGGCACGAAACCTTGAAAATACTATGGTTTGGGGGTGCCCTCCTCGCTCAGGCGGGGCCTCCCTGGAGGGGTGGGAGGGGTACCAACCCTTGTAAATATTATGGTTTTGGGATACCCTCCTCGCTCAGGCGGGGCCTGCCTAGAGGGCTGGCAGGGGCACGAAACCTTGTGAATAGCTTGGGGATGCCCTCCTCGCTCAGGCGGGGCCTGCCTAGAGGGCTGAGAGGAGCACGAAACCCTGCAAATAGTATGGTTTAGGGATACCCCCTGGAGGGCTGGGAGGGGCACGAAACCTGATATCTAGTACGATTTGCGAATACGGTGTGTATGATATGGCAGGTAATGCATATTATAATACGTATGGTATGGTAGGGGATGGCAGATAATACGATAGGTATGGTATGGCAGGTATGGTATAGTATAGTACGTATAGTATAGTACGTATGGTATGGTATGGTATGGTATGGTATGGTATGATATGGTATGGTATGGTATGGTATGGTATGGTATGGTATGGTAGAGTACGTAATAGTATAGTACGTCTGGTTTTGGTAGGGTATGGCAGGTGTGGCATGGTATAGGTGAAGGAAGCGGAGAAGGAGGAGAAGGACAAGGAGAAGGAGAGGGTGGTCTAGGAAAACGAAAACCCCACTCAGGATGTGGAAAAAAACGACCTCGGACGCAAACCTGGCCGGCTAGAGCCTGGAAACTGACGGCCGCGGCGCCCTCTCGAGAACCGAAAACGGACAATTCACTAGTCGACGTGCCAGGTGTCAGGGTGGGGGTTCTGTCCACCCCCGAACTTACCACCCGCCCGACACACTGGGGCCGGCCGCCCACACTAAGCCTGGCGCTTAGACGGGCCCAGTGGCCGCGAAACCGCCCTCGGGAGCCGAAAACGTTCGAACACCAGCCGTCGAGTTTTTGAGTTGACGCCTGGATCTGAAGGGAAACAGCTCGATGACCCTCCCTACTTAGGACGAAGCCAGGGCGAGGATACCATCGTGTGACGATAAATCGAGGAGCTCTGGGATCCGGCGGCTCTGGAGGATGTCTCGGGCGCTGCGGCCTTCCCGGAGCCTTCCGCAACGCTCTGAGAGCGTTCTGGAACGCTTTGAACGAATATAGTTTCGTCCTAACCCTGCCAGAATATCTTCCCTGCTGGCCTTAGACTTTAGATCTCGATCCCGAGCCTGTCCCAGGGGTGCGTTCTGGCCAGAACTTCGGCGCGAGTCTGGCTGGAAGGCGCCCCAGAAGGTCCAAGATCTCCAAAGCGAATCTCGCCCCTAGCACATCCTTGGCGCGACCGAAATGGGAACGGAAACAGTGCCAGGATGGGCTCGGGAAGCTGGATTGGAATCGGAATCCCGTCGGATCGTTTGGAATCAAGACCAGATTAGCAACTACAGAAATCGAAGACACAAGCTCAAGTCGGAATCGAATCAGACATTGTTTATGGAGTCAGATCGATACAAGCGGATGTTGTGCCAAACCGACAGCGGGCGCTGTTGGACAGGCGACTTTTGCCCGAAATGAACAGGATCTGCGGAGACAACCAGTAGCTGGCCCCATTCAGAACGGACAGGAACTGCTTACGGTCTTCTGGCGCTACGCACACGGGGTAGGGGAG
This sequence comes from Prorocentrum cordatum, assembly GCA_963575745.1. Classification (NCBI taxonomy): domain Eukaryota; class Dinophyceae; order Prorocentrales; family Prorocentraceae; genus Prorocentrum; species Prorocentrum cordatum. Next base: position 41,545 of record CAUYUJ010015608.1, read on the forward strand.
GGGGGAAGGCTTCTTAGAAGGAGGCTGCTTCTTAGAAGGCACCGGCCCCACATCTGCAGAGGTTGCCCGCGCCTGCTACGAAGCAGGGGTGCTTCCAGAAAGCTTTCTCCCTTCCCCCTACCCCACTCTGCACGTGGCCGACCCACTCTTTCCGTCCCCATCTGGATCCCCCTGATGTACGCGCCCTCCGCGGCCCCCCCCCAGCGCCTCCGCCTCCGCCTCGCCGAACGAGTCACGCTGGGCTCTCGCGTCCTCCTCGCGCTTCTCTAGGCACGCCACCGCGCGCTCCACGCAGTAGACCACGTGGCGGATGGTCGCCAGGTGGCACCCCGAGTCCCGGCCGCCGAGCTTGACCACCTGTCGATGAAGGCTCGACGACCCCTGCCGTCTGCAGGATCCTCCACGAATTTTATCCAGATGAGTCTGGGCATCTCTGGATTTTACCTCGATCTCTCGGTAGGCTTGCATCGAGCTGCATCGGTGTGCACCAACTTCTCTGGCTTGATCCCCGCGAGTCGATGGGAGAAGGGTCGACTGGCCCTCAGGGACACCCTGGTGCGATGAGGGAGCCCTCCTCCCTCCTCACTCATCCTCATGCTCCTCCTCCCCCCTCTCTCCTCTCCTCTCCCTTCCTCCTTATCCCTCCCTCCTCATCATTCCCTCCTCAACTTCCTCCTTCTCCTCCTCCTCCTCCTCCTCCTCCTCCTCCTCCTCCTTCTCCTCCTCCGTATCCCTCCCTCCTCCCCCGCCTCCTCATCCTCATCCTCATGACCGGTGTTATCATCATCATCATCATCATCATCATCATCATCATCATCATCATCATCATCATCATCATCATCATCATCATCATCATCATCATCATCATCATCATCATCATCATCATCATCATCATCATCATCATCATCATCATCAAGCATCATCATCATCAGCACCAGCATCAGCATCAGTATCAGCATCAGCATCAGCACACACCACCACCACCACCACCACCACCACATCATCATCATCATCATCATCATCATCATCATCATCATCATCATCATCATCATCATCATCATCATCATCATCATCATCATCATCATCATCATCATCATCATCATCATCATCCACCTCTCTTCCACCCACCAACTCCTCATCCTCCTCACGCCTGAGGTTGTTCCTCGATTTCGGTGTCTGAGAATATTGCCCCCATCGTACGTGAAGACCACATCCCAGAAATAATTTCGAGCACCTGGAAAAGTGTCGAAAGAGTGTCGAAAAAGTGTCGAACGAGTGTATCCCAGGGCCCAAAACGTGAAAACCCTAGAGTTTCGGTCTTTTTTTGGTGCTCGAAATTATTTCTGGTGATCAAGGCTCAAGTAGGAGGGAACATGATAAGCTTCTGAGACCATGCTCCCTGTCCACCCTGATGATCAGCATGCAAGCGCGGTACGATGCACACAGCGCGTTGTTTTCTCAAGGCCGCTGCAGCAGAGGATCCTCACGGTGCCGTCGATCGCTCTCCATTGGCTCCTGCCTACACACGTCCACTCCTCGACCCGTACTAGGCTTAGGTCGAGCGTGTCCCCCTACAGGGGAATGTTGGGCGAAACACATATTAAACAAATACTCAAAAAATCGTCCCCTGACTATTTTTCGGCTATTGTCGAATATTCCTCCTGTATAAGCCCTGGGGCCGTCAAATATCGGCCTGGGGTGAAACAACCTGCCAGGGTAAGCAGAATTTGGAGTATGACTTCAAAGATCCAGGGTTGAGGTTCATCCCCAGAAAAGTGCTTGCACTCAAGGGATTCTCACCTGGGCTCAAGTGACTGGATGGATGGGCTAGGGTTTCGCCACGTGCCAAGCCAGAGTCGCTACCGGGGGCCTGAAGTCTACTCTTTGAATGTTCCTCCTTCTCCTCCTCCTCTTCTTCCTCCTCCTCCTCCCTTTCACCATCATCCTGCCTCCATTACCTCCTCGTCCCCCTCCCCCGCCCCTGCGCGCACGCGCAAACGCCGCGCCCGAAAAAAGGATTGCCGCACTCTGCCGGCCGAGCAAGCATAGATCGGCGCTGGCCGGACAACGGCCCCGTCCCTCCCCTGCGCGCACGCGCAAGCGCCGCGCCCGCAAAGGAGGTTGTCACACTCTGCCGGCCGAACGCGCATAGATCGGCGTTGGCCGGGCAACGGCCCCGTCCCTGCGAGGGAACGTCTTCTCACCCATGCGCAGGTTGCCAGCGCCATAGGCTTCCCCCCCGCTCCTTACCCCCTCTTGTTCTTTCTCTTTCTGTTCCCCGCGTCCCGCACTCCCCTGTCTCATGCTCCTCCTCCTCCTCCTCCTCCTCCTCCTCCTCCTCCTCCTCCTCCTCTTCCTGTTGCTCCCCCTCCTCCTCCTCCTTCTCATCCCCCGCTTGATCCTCTTTCTCCTTCTCCTCCTCCTCCTCCTCTTCCCCCTCCTCCTCCTCCTCCTCCTCCTCCTCCTCCTCGTCCTAGCGAACAGGGTCGGCGGCAACGCCCAGAAACCCTTCGCAATCTGCTCACTCGTGCGCAGATTGCCAGCGCGGCTCTGGATTCCGGAGGCACGCCCCGGAGGGAAGCAGAAGGGGCGGGCCTTCCCAGAGGGCTCAGAGTTAGCTCGGGCGTGTCCCCCTACAGGAGGATTTTGAGCGAGAAAGCAAATATACTCAAAAGATAGACCAAAATAGTCAAAACATAGTATAAGTCGTCCCCTGACTATCTTTTGACTATTTTTGAATATTCTTCCTGTAGAAGGACGCGCTCGACCTAAGCTCAGAGAGTACCAGACCTTCTAAAAAAGCCCGCCGGAGCCGTCTCCGAGGGCAGAGAGGACTTCTCAGAGGGCCGGCGGGCCTCTGAGAAGCCTCGCCGCCTTCTGAGAAGGCCTGCCTCATCCCAATTCCCCCCCCTCCGCCTTATGTAGAGGGCAAGAAATCCACCCCCATAATAACCACCCCGACAAGCGAGGCCATTTAGTAAACACGCCCAAAGAAGGACTCGAACGGGGCAAGGCTGTTTCGTAAACGCCCAAGGCCGTTTATTAAACGCCAGTGTCCGGTCCGGGTGGTTTTGCCTCCCTTGGTTCTGAGAAGGCCTGCCTCCCGATGGTAAAAATCAGAAGTATGAGAGGTATGTGCTGGTTGCGTGCGGGAAACATACAGCCGGACTTGCAGCGCGGGCGCGGTCGCAGGAAACCATCGCAAGAAACCCAACCCTGAAAGCCTGCTCGCGAGGTGCACCTTCAGGGAAAACACGGAGCACGCCGAGATCAGGCTCTCATTTGACGGCTGCGGCAGTCACCGCGCAGCGCGCGGAGCGAAGAAACCCAGGGTACCCGAACGAAAAGTAGATGGTATCTTAATGTGCGCCCCCACTGTAGGACAGAAGAACATCCTTCAAGAGCACGAGACCCTCCTCCAGCCATAACACACAGAACATCCAGGCAGGGGTCTCCCCAGGACGCACAAGGGCAGTCAACAAGCACGAAGAACAGAAGGGCAGCCTCCGAGCCGGCCTCGATCTGAAACCTCGGTCCGACCGTATCAATACACACATTCCGCCACGACGGACAGCTCTCCAAGGGCGACAGGCGCACCGTCCGACGGTCAAACAAAGGTACGAAAGGTATGTGCACGTTGTGTGCGGGGGACATATCCATATATATATATACATATATACATATATATATATATATATATATATATATATATGTACACACGCTCCGGCACGACGGACAGCTCTCCAAGGGCGAGCAGGTGGCACATAGGCCACCATAACCTTGGCGCCCGCTCTGGCCACTGCTGCCTCGTCCGAGTGGAGAACGAGACGGGCGGCCGCTCAGTCCCCTGAGGCTCTCCACCCACAGAACACCTACGTACAGACTCTTTCCGTCGGCGGCGAAGCAGCAAAGGCAATCCGCTCCAGCGTGCGGCCATTCGGAGCAAGCGACATGATGCGAATGGTCCGGCGTGCAAGAAGAAGGAACAGAAGACGAAGGCGGCCGCGCGGGGGGAAGGGGAGGGGAACAAAAACTCTGACGTAGAAGAGTTCCGCGTCGAGCAGGCCAGAGCGGCCAACCGAGGCAGCGGTAACCGTGGCAGCAGCTGGGGCCGAGGCGAGGGCGCACCCACGGGCGCTGCCAGGCCGCAGTGACGAAGGCGAGCAATCAGGAACCGGTCCAGGAGCCTGAGCACTACCAACAGCAAAATGTTGTGTCCACCAGGAGCGCCGACTGTATGGTGCTGCGGCCCAAGCGCAGCGTCCGCGGCGGGGCGGTACGTACAGACACACGGTGGCCCACAAAGCGGGATGCCCGCACTCCCTAACGACCTCCCCGAATTCAAGACATGTCCACACCCACGGCCTCGCGGCCTGGACTCATCGGCCACGGCCCCGTGCATGCAAGGCAGAGCGGCTCTGCGGAGACTGCCCCGCGCGGAGCGTATCCACGGGATCGCGCACCCCTGGGATCGTGCCTCGGTGCACCTCTCGAGTGTCAAGTGCACTCTGAACGGCCAAGTGTTTGAGGTGCACGTCGCAAAGAAACGGACTCTGTACGCGATTGTTCAGCGTTCGGTGTGGGCTTCTGACTTCTTAGACAGATGTTTCCGACTACTCAGAAAACATGTTAGGGTGCCCTTCTATGTTCAGATACGCGCATGTCGCTCGAAGGAGGGAACGGAGGGGACAGAGTGGAGAGGTGAGCAGCAGAGGCAGAATCGGATAAAGTGCACCCTCACGATGGCGCTATACACATGCCCAGAAAAATAGCACGGTGAAAAGATCAACCACGTAAAAACGTTCAAATGCACATCTGCGTTCAACATAGAGACGTATAGAGTGCAAGTCCGTGTTTAGGTCTGGTGAGTGGTACTTTGTCCCTGAAGGGGCGCCGTGCCATCTAAATACTGCATGTTCACCGTATAGAAGGTTAACAAACCACAAACCAAGCCGCCGGAGTCGCCCCCGTTTTACTTCGGCTGCCTTTCGCCGACCTTCCGCCGCCTCCAGCCGAGGAAGGGATGACAGCTCCTTCGATCTCCGAAGGCGAAGATCGGTGCTGCTGGGCCTGCCTCGTAGCACCCCTGCTTCCGAAAGCATTCCGATCGCCCCGCCACCAGCATCGGCCGCCCACGACGGTCGTAGCCCCGCACATACATCCGCCACCGCGCTGCGCTGCGCTTGTAGGCATCCTCTACCTCATCCTATTTCTCCTATTCCTCCTCCTCCTCCGCCTCCTCCTTCTCCTCCTTCTCATCATTATCCTTCTCCTCCTCCTCCTCCTCCTCCTCCTCCTCCTCCTCCTACCCGTTGTTCCTTCCTCCTCCTCCTCCTCCTCCTCATCCTCCTCCTCCTCCTCCTCCTCCTCCTACCCGTTGTCCCTCCTTCTCCTCCTCCTCCTCATCCTCCTCCTCCGTCTCCTCCTCCTTCTCCTCCTCCTCCCTCCGCCGCCGCCGCCGACGGCGACGGCGCTGGCGGCGGAGGACGAGAAGGACGCACATGCCGCGATCCTGGCCAGGCTCACCCTGATCCTTGGCCGGGCCAGAAAAACACATACACCGATCCTGGGAGCAGCAGGGGCATGGCCTCCTTTTTTCTTCATCAGAACTGCTCCTCACGCGACACATCAACAGGAGATCTCCAGCGCGCAGTGGCAAATACGCCACCAAAACCAACCGATCAACATCCTAACAATGGTCGGACGTATACAGAAAGATCGTGCTCCTCCAGCTAATCCCGAGCGTGCCAACGGTGTGCCCGGTTTCTGTTCTCGACGCGGACCCCCAGGACCCAACCCATTCCAGGGGTCGAACCCTGGTGGCCCTAGCGAACCAGCAACGGCCCCAGGGACGCTTAAAATGCGGATAAGCACGTGCAGAAATGTTTCGCAACGCGGGGATGTCTGGCGAGGGAGGGAGGTGGGGGAGAAGGATGATCCCGAAACGCGGGGCCCCGACCTCCTAACCTGGGGCGTGACAGCCCCAATCTACGACTTTGTGGGAGTTTCGACTGGGCCCAAAAGTTTGCGGCCATACTTTGTGATTTACGAGGGGGGCGTCCATTCTCGACTTGGGTGCGTCCAGACAGTCCCCAGGGGGTGTATCCCAGAGTGGCCCCTCTCTTCGCAGCGGCCAATTCATGGGGGGGGACTCGGGGATCGGGGGGAGATACAGTGGAGGCCCGACTACAAGAAACCTTCCACAGGAAACCCAACCCTGAGACCCCAGGACTTCCATTGATTGCTTTTTGGTGTGGGAGCGTCACGCCTTCCGCAGCACAAGACCATGGAAACCCGAGGAACCCAGGGCGCTCTGGAGGCAAGCAGGGTGGTTCTTGGCATGGGCCCCCACTGTAGCGCCTTTGACCTCCGACGCCGCCATCGTTGTTTCTCGACGCAGGACCTCGACACTCCAGCTCCCTCCGACTTTGGAACGAGCGTTAGGTCGAACGTGTCCCCCTACAGGCGGATATTGGACGAAACATAAAAAATAGTCACAAGAATACCCCAAACATGCTCAACCATACTTTAGAAATAGTCCCCCAGCTATTTTATACTATTTCCCCCTGTGCGCAGAGGGACAGGCCGACTCTACTCGAGCGCCCATCGTTCGTGGTCTCTTCGCGACGCGGGGAGGCCCCCGGGGACTCTGGAGTGCGAGACCGCCGAAGCGCAAATTCCGTCGTCTGGATGCGGCACCCCACCAGCCTGGCGGCTCCTCCTCTGCCTCCTCCTCCTCCTCCTCCTCCTCCTCCTCCTCCTCCTCCTCCTCCTCCTCCTCCTCCTCCTCCTCCTTCCTCATCCCTCCTCCTCCTCCCCCTTCCTCCTCCTTCCTCCTCCTCCCTCCTCCTCCCTCCTCCCTCCTGGAGCTGGACCCCATTCAGCGCCACGCAGGCGCTGACGGATGAACACGGCAATGGTGAGAACATTCAGCACGGCCGCCAGGGAGCTCTGAGAGCAAAATGCACAGGGACGCCTGGAGACGGAGCGGCCGGGACGCGTCCACCCGCACAGAGCAGTCCAGCGAACGAGGCCTGGGGAGGGACAGAGCCTACAGCCACTACGCCACCCAGAGACACGCTGAAAAAAGAACGACGGGGCTTCTCACTGGCCCTGGCCATTGCTCGGACGTCCATTCCCCGTGCATGTTTCGATTTCATGTGTGTATCATTTCGCAAGATGGCCAAAGATCGTCCTCGATGGTACTCGCCACGAAAGATGCACATGTCTGAGCGATGCCAAGGGCCACGGCGACGCTGGGCCACGAACAGGTAAGAGGTTCCCCAGCCAAGAGAGCCAGGGCCCCTCCGGAACCCACAGTGGTCCTCATTTCAGCGTCTTGACTGTAGAGGGCACCGATGCCGCCCAAAAAAGGGCGCCTCTTCGGAGCCCAAGACTCAGGAGGGCGAGCGCGATGCTTCTGGAGTCTGTGCGCCTAGTTGCGGATATTCGTGATCAATAGGGGCGAAGGGTATCGCCACCACCACCACCACCACACGAGGCCTTCCAAATGGACTCCGAGCAGAGGGAGTCGGAGGATTGCACCGCATCGCCGACGCATCGGCGATGCGTCGGCGACGCGGTGCATCGGCGCCATCGGCGTGGGGAAGATCGGGCTCCGCATCGAACTGTTTTCAGACCCCAAAAATATTCTAAGAACAAGAACGATGTTCTTAGAACAGAAACCAGATGTGTTAAAACAAGACAGTCCCAGCCATATATATTATAAGGACATGTCGTGGAAACCACAAAAAGTTCTTAGAACATTCTTTGTTAGGCCTATAAGCGAGCCAGGACGCTTCGCCACTGCTAGACCAGCACCACCACCACTATCGCGAGGATCCAGGGATGGCGCAATTTTACCAAGGCCCGGCTGGGCGCCCGGACGCCCGGACGCCCGGGCGCCCGGACGCCTGCACGCCCGGGCGCCCGGCGGGCCAGGCCCAGGCGACAGAACTGCCCAGGGCGCCCGCGCCCGGACGCCCGGACGCCCGGACGCCCGGGCGCCCAGACGCCTGGGCGCCCAGACTGGGCGCCTGAAGCGCCCTGGCGCACGAACGCCCTGGGCGCCAAAGCGCCCGGGCGCCCGGGGCCGGACGCCCGGGGCCAGGCGCCCGGGCGACCGGGCGCCCGGCGGGCCCCGGCGGGCCACGCCCAGGAAACGCCTCGACGCTGGGTGCTAGCGCCCAGGGCGCCCTGGCGCCCGGACGCCCGGACGCCCAGACGCCCAGACGCCCGGGCGCCCGCGCGCGCGGACGCCCGCGGGCGCTCGGACGAGCGAACCGCGCAGACGCCTGGGAGCCCGGACGCCCGGACGCCCGGGCGCCCGGACGCAGCGCCCAGACGCGCGGGCGCCTGGGCGCCTGGGCGCCCAGACGCCCGGACACCGGACACCGGACACCGGGGCGCCCGGACTCCGAGGGCGTGCGCGAACCGCCCAGACGCCTGGGCGCCTGGGCGCCCGGGCGGTCGCGCCCAGACGCCCGCGCGCCTGAAACGCCCAGACGCCCGGGCGCCTGAGCGCCCGGGCGCCCGGACGCGCGGGCGCCACAAGCGCCGGGAACGCCCGCGCCCGGGCGCCCGGACGCCCGGGCGCCCCGGAAACGCCCGGACGCTGGGAGCGCCCAGGGCGCCCGCGCCCGGACGCCCGGACGCCCGGGCGCCCAGGCGCCTGCTTCGGCAACTTGCTCTGTTAGACAGTTGCAATTCGAATTGCATCTCGGTTAAGCCACGTTGCAAGCTGCGCAACCTGTCCTGCAAACTTTCCAAGTACAGGCAAATAGATGTCAAACGGCGTTGACTTATATGCGACTTGCACTGCGTTGCGACGGAAGCATGTGAATTGCATCTACGCCTCATGTAGTTAGCAACCATGTTGCAAATCGTAGAAAAAACTTACCAGAACTTAGCGTGCACTTACCAAAACTTAGCTGCACTTACCAAAACTTAGCTGCACTTACCAAAACTTAGCATCACCGCCGCGACATATTGCCATGCGAGCACATGCACAGACCCATATGTATATGTATATATATATATATATATATATATGTAACGTTTATGTACATTCATACATTCAAACATACATATACACACACCTATATATATATATATATATATATATATATATATGAATAAACACACACATACACACACACACGCACCTTTGCACAAACACATGCCTACCCGCATACAAGTGCACGCGGCCATACACACATACACACCGTATGTATCAATCGATGCATTCGTGCACCCTTCTGTCCCGCGGGGGCAGCGCCTCCCGATACAGCGGCGAGGGTGGATGGTTTCTGGCTAGAAGTTCGAAGCTCTCGGGCCCTCGGGGGCCCCCTTCGTCGCCGCGGCCAGACGCGGCTACGAATAATTACTGGTGCGCTTGGACCATCGGAGGGATCTGGGGGCCCATTTGGAGCGGATTTGGGCCCCTCCCCCTCCTCCTCCCCCGCCTCATCCCTTCCTCCTCCCCCCGTCCTCCCTCCCTCCTCGCTTCCTCATCCTTTCCTCCTCCACCGTCGCCCCAGGAAGGGGGGGGGGAGGAAGGGAGGAGGAAGGGAGGAAGGGGTGAGGAAGGGAGGAGGAAGGGAGGAGGGGGCCAGCAGGCGGGAGCCTGCGGGCCCACTCCTCGCCGCCGTCGCAGGGGGACGCGACGGCGGTCCCAGGAAGGACGCCGCAGGCACCGAGGCGCGCCTCGGATGGTTGCGTGGATGGTTATGGATGGTTAAGTGGGTGGTTGAGCGGATGGTTATGTATGGTTAGATGGATGGTTAGTGGGGTGGTTATGGATGGTTCGTTGGATTGTAAAGCGGATGGTTATGGATGGTTATGTGGATGGTTATTAGGATGGCTATTGATGGTTATTCAGATGGTCACCGGATGTTCTCCTTCAAGCGCTCGCCGAAACATATCCCCCGATGCTCTGGAGTCGAACGCAGAAGAAACTTCACTTCTCGTTCTTGCACTTGCGCACGAACTGTACAACGCCCTGCCATGCTGCCTTCGGGTCCTTGGCCCAGGAGAACAACTTATCTACCCTATGGCCAGCGGGCAGGCAGCGCCAAGCCTTCGCGTTGACGCACGTGTAAATGCGACAGCCGCGATACACCATCGGCCCTGGATTCGTCTCGGGCACGCCTGGGAACTCCAAGCAGGCGGGTTTGCTGAGAGCCTTCAGCGGTTTCACTGTGGTGGCCGCCGCGGGGGTCTTGGGCGCGACCGCCGATGGGCGGCGCTTCACCTCTCGGGTTCGTCGTCGTCGCGTCGTCGTCGTCGTCGTCGTCGTCGTCGTCGACATGTCGACGACGACGACGACGACGATGTCGACATGTGACACTTCCCCGATCCGCCCCCTGCAGGGGGCGGATCGGGGAAATGTCAGGGGGCAATTGAGTGGGGGAGGAAGAGGAAGCCGTAAGGGAGATGAGGGGGAGAGGAGGGGGGTGATGAGGATGAGGACGAGGATGAGGAGGAGGGTAAAGAGATGGAGGAGGAGGGCGCGGGCGGGGAAGATCTCGCCCATTCCCAACCGTCTTGTCCGAAGCCGCGCCGCCACGCAGCAGGCCCTTCACAGCCGCCTGCGATGGGTGGGTCAGCCCCCCCCCCCCCTATACTTACCTCGATAAACTTATAGATATATCACTCGATATATAAATTGATAATACATAGATCAGTCTATATAAACATTATGTAGATAGAACACTGTGTATATATCATATATAGGATGAGGTATATACATATTTCGATTGATAACTATGCGTGTATATAATTACATATAAACAACTGTACATATTTATTGGTATATAGGGAGATAGCTAGATACTTGCACAGATAAGGAGAAATATACATCTATACTCCTCCCTGCCCCTCCCTCTTCCTCCTTCTCCTCCTCCTCCTCCTCATCATCGCCATCATCCCCCTTCCCTCCTCCTCAGCCTCATCCTCCCCATCATCATCCCTCCACATCCCCCTCCTCCTCATCCGCCTCATGCTCATCCACATCCTCGCCCCCCTCCTCGCACAGCCTCCATGTCGTGGAGGCTCCGCTTCTTGCCGCCGTCGGCTGGCGCACCAGCCGCGCCGCCCGCCACGGCCGCGCCGCCCGCCTGCTCGCGCGGAGCTGCTGCCGCGCCTGCCGCGCCGACCCCGACGGCGCCCGCCGTGCCTGCTGCGCCGACCCCGACGGCGCCCGCCGCTCCTGCGGCGACGGCGCCCGCCGTGCCTGCTGCGCCGACCCCGACGGCGCCCGCCGCTCCTGCGACGACGGCGGCGGCGGCTGGAGAGGGGCCGTCAGCCAGCGCCAGCTGCGAGCCCGCGGGCGGGCCCCCAGGACCCCCGCCAGACGCTGGCGCCGAATGCGCCTCCTGCGACTTGCCGCCGTCGAAAAACACCAGGCCTGGCACGAAGGGGTCACCTGGTCGCGCATCGACCTGCGATTGGGAAGCCCTCAAAGACGCGCGAATCCCAGCGGACCTGCCCCTGGTCCTAGTTGGCGCAGTGACAAGTTTGTTGCTCCAGCGGCAGGGGGGTTTGGCCTTCAAGAACATGATGGTGCGCTCGTCCACCTGGCACGCTACTGGCTTCCTGTCGGTGTCGCTGAAGCAGCGGTTGTAGATGTCGATGTCCAAGGCCCTCAACTGATCTGCGGTCTCGGGGTAATCCATGATCTTGCCAACTAGATTGTCCTCTTTCAGGGCAGAGCGGTACGTGCGGAAACCAACCATGATTGACTCTTTCCGCATGATCGCCAGCTCGGGGTCAAAGAGAGGCGAATTGCCGTTTGGCCCAGGCACAGCCCTGCACACGGCCCAGGTGATCCATATCCCAAGGGCAGCAGGCTCGGATGGATGCATGAATCCCATCTCTTGGGCTCTGTGCAGCACGAGGTCGAAGCATCGGTCCCACGTGACCGAGGGGTCCAGGAAGCTGTTCCACATCTCCGCGGTCATGTAATTATGCCAGAACTCGCAATCCTGCAATTGCTGGCGAGGGGCGGCGGCTGCCGCGACGCCACGGCTGCTGCGCCGACCCAGGCGGGCTGAGCGAGCGCCTGGGGCCACAGCGAGGGCGCTGGGCGCCGACGCAGGCGCGCCCGCGACCGCCGGCGGCGTCAGGGCAGGCGATGCCACTGCAGCTGCCGCTGCAGCTCGCGGGGGCGCGCTCGCAAGTGCAGGGGGGGTGCCCTTGACATTCGTATTTACCGCAACCGCGAGGGATCGGCGGGCGGCGGGGTCGAGCTTGCACGAGCCGATGCGCCTCGCGACTGGCAGCGCGTCCTTCATGGCGAGCTGGGGCGCGGTCTGCACGGCCTTCATGATCACATCGTAGAAACCCTGCACAGAGGTCTCGTCGCTCATGCCGTTCGCGATCTGCTGGTCGCAGAACTCGATGGCGTCGACGATCTCCGCGGCAGCCATGTCTGCAAACTGGTGGATGGGATGTGGCTACAAAAATGTAGGGCAGAGCCTCTCCCGCAAACCCGCTCGAGACGGGGGCGGAGCCTCCCGTGCAGCTGCGGAAGTAAACTCATTACATAGATTCCCATGGAAACGGCGGTGAGGGGAGGAGAATAGCGATGGTGGTGGGGGGGGGGGGGGGGGGGAAGGAGGAGGATGCTGCGGAATGAATGATGAAATGCCCGAAGCGGAGAGCACAGCACTAACAACGCAAACAGGAACATTCTATAGGGAATTGAGGCCGTTCTGGAGCGGGGCCGACTGGCCTACTCTGGAGGCCAGCACAAAAAAAACGATGATCATCAACTTTACTTTGGGCCCGAAACACTGTCATGATGATTACCTGGCGCCCTGGCTCAGAAGCCGCGGGCCCTTCCCGAGAACGAACAGCAACGCCCTGCTCCTTTAACCGAATACGCTCTACAAGGGCAGACATTCTCTGCTCGTAGGATGGGGCCGAGTCCGAGGCCGAAAACCGAGTCCGAACTACGGATGGGGGCGTTCGAGGCCCTGGGATCGCCAACAGAAACCGCCAGCCTCGACAAAGGCACACTTTTTTTTTCGAGCAGCGCCTGCAAGCGACGATTTGGGCACTTGCCATGTCGGACCCTCCCGAGGACGTCACGGCCCTTTCTCGCGGGGTTCTCATCCCCTGCCCCCCATCGCCCATCCAACCCCCTAACCCTACCCTCCTCCTCCTCCTCCTCCTCCTCCTCCTCCCCCTCCTCCTCCTCCCCCTCCTCCTCCTCATCCTCCCCCCCCTCCTCCTCCTGCCCCTCCCCGCCATCTCCTGTTCGTCGTGATCGCACGGTCGGCGGAGGCCCCGCCCCGCTGCCCCTAATGACGTAGTCTCCGCCCCCCCCCCCCTGGCACACTCCCGCCCTGAGGGGGGCCGTTCATGTTGCGCACGAGCGAGCGCGCGCGAGGCGTCGTGGAAGGACGGCACCGCTCGCAGCGGCGTGCGCAACCGCTCGCAGCGACCGCTCGCATCCCTCTCCGCCTCCTCCTCCACCTCATCCTCCTCCTCCTCATCCTCCTCCTCGTCCTCCTCATCCTCATCCTCCCCCTCGTCCTCCCCATCGTCATCATCCTCCTCCTCATCCTCCCCCTCATCATCCTCCTCGTCCACATATTTCCCCTCCTCCATATTCCCTCGTCCTCGACCCGCCGACGCGCCGCCCTCAATCGACGTTCAGGTCGACGCTGATGCATCGCCTGACAGCGGGGGGGAGGGGGGGCATGCCCTGGGCCTCTTGGGGCCCTCGTGGGCCCTTCCGACGGCCCTGGGATGAATCCGAAAGGGTTCCTCAGGATGCCGCCAGGAGATCCCCGAGAGATTCCCAAAAACAAACAAAAATCCCCATTGGGTTTCTAAGACGGGGAGGAGGGGTCACCTAAGGACATACAGTTGGCAAAGTTTGTTGCTTAGGTGACCCCCCCCCCCCCCCCGCCCCCCCCCCCCCCCCCCCCCCCCCCCCCCCCGCGCGGCCGCCGAGGCCCGCGCCTGGCGCCCTCCAGGGGCCGCGGGAAGGGGTGCACCTGAGGGCAGAAACTATGCCAAATGCGTTGCTTAGGTGACCCCTCCCCGCGGCTAGGAGGAGGAGGAGGAGGACGAGGGGAGAGCAGCAGGAAGAGCAGGAGGTGATGGGGAGGAGGTGGATGACGAGGAGGGCGCGGAGGAAGGGAGGAGGGATGGGGAGGAGGAAGGGAGGGGGGCGAAGGGAGGGAGGGGGGAGGACAGGAGGATGAAGGTAGGAGGAGGGGAAGAGGAAAGGAGGGGTCTTGGGCCGCCCAGGGAGGAAGAGGGGAGGAGGAAGGGAGGAAGGGGGGAGGACAGGAGGGGGGGGGGATGAAGGGAGGAGGAGGGGAAGAGGAAGGGAGGACGAGGGGAGGAGAAGGGGAGGGGGAGGGGAGGAGGAAGGTAAGAGGAAGGGAGGAGGAATGGATGAGGAAGAAGGGGGGAGGAGGGGAGGAGGGGGGCGAGGAAGAGGAGGAGGGGGATGACGAGGAGGAGGAGGAGGATGTTGGATGGGAGAGAGGATCGAGGAGCCACTCCACGGGTGCGAAAGCGGCAGCAGGCCGCCGCGCGGCCTTGATGATCTCGGTCAGGCGTCTGCCTGGCAGCGAAAGCGGGGCCCCGAGGAGGATAGGGGGGAGTGTCGTCGTCGTCGTCGTCGTCGTCGTCGTCGTCGTCGCCGTCGCTAGCAGCCAATCCATATGCATTAGCAGCACATCCATATGCCGTCGTCGTCGTCGGCGTCGGCGTCGTCGTCGTCGTCGTCGGCGTCGTCGTCGTCGTCGTCGTCGCCATCCTCGCGCGCTACGTCCCCCCTATCGTCGTCGTCGTCGTCGTCGTCGTCGTCGGCGTCGTCGTCGTCGTCGCCGTCGTCAGCATGGAGCGCGTCGTCGTCGTCGGCGGCGTCGTCGTCGTCGTCGCCCCCGCGCGCTACGTCCCCCCCTATCGTCGTCGTCGTCGTCGTCGTCGCCGTCGTCGTCGTCGTCGTCGGCGGCGGCGCCTCGGGCCCGCTCTCTGGCACCGCGGCGATCGGGTGCTCCGTCGGCGTGGTCGTCCTGCGCGAGCGCAGGACGGCGGCCCCGAGGCGGCGCGTGGAACGGCCGCGCCTCCCGAATGCGATAGGGTAAGATGAGCATCATGTTCTACCCTCTTCCTCAACACTGGTTCACGGACCTGTCCTGGGCAGGTGCTCTAGCCCGAACCGCGAGGCGCATCCAGCACTGGCGACGAGCCTCTTGAGGGGCCAGATATCGCCCTGACCGCCCAGACCTCGCGTTTTCACGTCGGATCGCTCTGGAGGCCTGCCGCCCTCCTCCTCCCTTCCTCCCCCCTTCCTTATCACTTCCTCCTCCCTTCTTCATCCATTCCTACTCCCTTCCTCCTCCCCTCGTCCTGCCCTCGCCCCCCCCTCGCCCTCCCTTCCTCCTGCCCTCCTCCCTCCTTCCTCATCCCTTCATCCACCCTTCCTCCGCACTTCATCATTCATTCAGGTTGGGTGGATGGTTATTGATGGCTAGGTGGATGATCACGCGGACGATTATCGATGATTAGCTGGATGGTTATTTGGATGATTATGGATGATTAGTTGGATGATTAAGCGGATGATTATGGATGATTATATGGATGATTTTTGAGATGATTATGGATGATTATTCGGATGATTAGTGGATGATTTTTTGGATGATTAATTGGATGATTATTTGGATGATTAGTGGATGATTTTTTGGATGATTAATTCGATGATTATTTGGATGATTATTAATTTCAATTGATTTCAATAAGAAACCATATGGATGATTATTGGATGATTATTCGGATGATTATTCGGGTGATTATTAGATGATTATTCGGATGATTATTGGATGACTATTTGGATGATTATTCGGATGATTATGTGGATGATTATGGATGATTATTCGGATGATTGTGTGGATGATTATGGATGGTTATTCTGATGATTATGTGGATGATTATTGATGATTATGTGTGTTGCCTTCGGATGATTACGGATGGTTAGTTGGATGATTATTCGCATCATTGTTGCGTAGGATGGCCAGTGATGGCCAGCTGGGTATCTGCTGCGTGTCTGGCGCAGCGCTCCTCTGCTGGTGAGCGCCTGCGGCGCTGCTCTCTGCTCAGCTCTGCACTCATGTCGCCTTGCGCTTGCTGCCAGCCCCACCAGCTGATTTGCCCTTGGCCTTGCCCTTGGCTTTGGCCTTGGCCTTGCTCTTGCCTGCTGCCTTGGGCAAGGCCTTGCGGCTGACCGTCGCCTCGGCCTGCTGCTTGTCGTGGGGGCTGAGCAGGCCGACGAGCGGGGCCTCGTCCGTTGCGACCTCCGCGGCGCCGCCCGCGCCCTCCTGGCCGCCCTGCGAGTCCCTGGAGCCCGCGGCCAACGCTTCTTCGATAACGCCCTCTAAGGCTGGCTCGGTCTGCTCGGCCTCGTCTTCGGACTTCAGGATGGACTCGAGACTGCCTGAGGCGGGCCCTCCTCTCCCCCCCCTCCCCCCCCCCCCCCCTCCTATTCCCCCACCCCCCCCCCCCCCCCCCCCCCTCCCCCACCCCTCCTCCTCACCCCTCCCCCTCCTCCTCCTCCTCATATCCCTCTTCCTCCGTCTCCTTCTCCTCCTTCTCCTTCTCCTTCTCCCCCCTCCTCCTCCTCCTCCTCCTCCTCTTTTCCACCCCCCCTCCTCGCCCCCCTCGTCCTCCTCGTCCTCATCGTCATCCTCCTCCTCCGCCTTGTCCTCCTCGTCTCCCTCGCCCTCCCCACCCCCATCGTGAGCCTGTCAGCACCGTGGCGTGCTCGGTCATCACGTCCATGGCCGCGTCCAACTTCTCCGCGCCCGTGTCCGCGTGATCCTTCGCGTCGAACTTGTTCTCGTCGGGGATTGGCTGCAGCGAGTCAATCATCTGCTGGACCACAGCCGCGGCGCCCTCAGCGCGGTCGGCCACCTTCGCCGTGACGAACTCCTTGCCCTCCTCGCTGCGGGCCGTCTCGATCAGCTTTGTCAACTTGGTGAAGTTCTCCTTCGCCTCGTTGATCAAGTGCTGAGCCCTGAAGATGGTTCTTTTAGGCAACGCCTTTGCCTTGGGCTCATTGGGCTCCTTCTTCACCTTGTCGGCGATGGCTGCAGCCGCCTTGGGCTTCGGGACAACCTTCTCGGCGGTCGCCTTCTTGATGTGACTCTTCACGCGCTCGAACGACTCCGCGTGGTTCTGGGTGTACTTCGGGACGTAGACCATGTCGATCTTCATGTAGGGGCACGTGAACGACATCCCAGGGCACTGGAGGAGGTTCTCGAGGGCTTCTGGGTTGTCTGCGAACATCGGCAACTTCCTAGCCTCCGAAAGGGCCATCGCCTCGGGCTTCTCCGCGCGCTCACTGCGGGTGGATCCCGTGCTCGTGTGCGTCATAGCCCCCTCCAAATATTTCTTCACACTCGAGAGGGTCATGCCGCGGCATTGCTGCATGATATCGGTCTTCTCGTCCGCGTCGGTCGGGCACCCCTGGAAGAGTTCTGGGTCCGACCCCCGCAAGCTCCTGAGGTGGTTGATCGTATTGTTGCAGCCCCTGCAGCGGTAGATCGGCTGTCGGTTGGAAGATTCAGCCAAACTTTTGTTGGCGAAGATGTAGCTATCCTCCCTGTCCGATTTGCATCGGTCGCACTTCTTGGTGACGGAAACCATCGCCATCGAGCGAGCACGCCGCGCACGGAAGGGTGGCAACGCAAGTGCAGCGGGCGGGGCAGTGCCTCCGCAAGCCTGTTTGAGCCAAAAAATGGCAACGGTATTTGTGTTAGGTGTTTCTCGTCCAGGGGCTCCCAAGGCCCCAACCAATTTACAAGGGGAACGCTCGAGGGTGAAAGCGATTTGTCGGCCCCTGGACCCAGACAACAAAGACTCCCACCTGATACTTCCTCAACTCATTCACTTCGGGGGCAGGGCCTCCCCAAGGCTGGAGACGCGGCGGTTGAATGGACAGCCAAACGTGCACTTGATACAAATATATGCATATGTGAATATACATATTCAAGTAAAGGGGGAGGAGGGGGGGCTGACGCAAATTTTGCAAATGAAAAACGCGCACGTCTCGCGATTTATTTAGACACCCTCGCCTGAGATTTCCTCGCGATTCATTCAGGCACAACGTTTTGTTGCCCACCCGCCCGCGTCCTCATCCTCATCCTCATCATCATCATCATCATCATCATCATCATCAGCATCAGCATCATCATCCTCATCCTCATCCTCGTCCTCCTCCTCCTCCCCAGCCTCCTTCTCCTCCTCCTCTTCGTCCGCCTCCTCCTCCTCCTCCTCCTTCGTTTGGCCTCCCCAAGGATGCCCCCTCCCCTCGTCGTCGTCGTCGTCGCCGTCGTCGTCGTCGTCGTCGTCGTCGTCCCTCACGCACCCTTTCTTCGGGGGGGATGCGGCGGCGGGTCCCCGTGGCCCGCGTCGGCTGCTCCTCGGGCGACTCGACCTCCGTGGTGCTCCCGTCCTGTCGCGGGGCGGGGGATTCCTCCTCCTCCTCGACTGTGTATATATCATATTTAGGATGAGGTATATAGATATTTCGATTGATAACTATACGTGTATATAATTACATATAAACAACTGTACATAGTTATTGGTACATAGGGAGATAGCTAGATACTTGTACAGATAAGGAGAAATATACAGTTATACTCCTCCCTGCCCCTCCCTCTTCCTCCTCCTCCTCCTCATCCCCCTGCTCCGCATCTTCCTACTCCATCCTCCTCCTATCGGCGCAGAGCAAGTGCAGCGCTGCGGCAAGTCCTGCTGCGCCCAGCCAGCCGACCTCTGCAGGGCCACGCCGCCCAGCGCGATGGCGTCGCCTGCCGCGGGGAGGGGGGGGGGGGGGGTGAGCGTTGCCGTGTGTTGCGTCAGCCGCGTGCTGCATGGAATCGCAGTGCGTTGCGTTAGCCGTGCGCTGGGCTAGCCGTGCCCTGGGTTAACCGTGCGTTGGCTTAGCCGTGTGATGGAACTGCCGTGCGTTGGCTTACCCGTGCGTTGGGTTTGCCGTGCGCTGGGATAGACGTGCGTATCCGCACGGTGGTATCGCCGCGCGCTGGAATAGCCGTGCGGTGGCCTTGCCGTGTGCTGGAATAACCATGCGCTGGGTTAGCCGTGCGGTGGCTTAGCCGCGTGCTTTAATACCCGTGCGTTTGGATCACATGGACACCGCTACTATAGTATGCTCGTTCCCTCCCTGCTCCTTGCCCCCATACAACAACTGCTGCACAATGCAAAATGAAATGGGTCGCCTGCAGGGGGGTCCGCGTTCACTTCGACCTCCCGCGACTCGTGCAGCGTGGTCTCAGGTCTGACAGGCTGCGCGGGCACGGGTCGCTGGGCTAGTAAATGCGCTGGTGGCGCATGCTGCGGTGGCTGCGGGGCTCTCCTCGCCGTGGACTCTCTCAACGCCCTGTCCGCGCGCTCCCTCAGCTCAGCATCGCCCACGGGCGCGCCAGCGGGCGGCTGGCCCACAACGCATTGCCACGCGGCCTCCCACGCAGGCCGCAAGCAATCCACGCGCCCAACCACAATCAGCTCTCGCTCTGGGTATCTCTTGCGGCCTCGGGTGCGCACCAAGCAATGATGATCTTGCAAGATCCGTGCCCTCTGTTCGCTGGTAACTGTTCCTGCGCTGCCAGGGATCTGTTCAGTTATCACTGCGATCGGCCCATTCGACTCTGGCCCGAAATCACACTGCTCGCTCAGGGCCGCCGTTGCGGCAGCCCTCATCTGAGCCAGCGAGGGCTGCGGGCGGGGCGGGGGGGGAGGGGGAGTGGCGGGTGACAAGCAGCGGGGCTGTGCCTCCGCGATGGACTCGCGCGCGTGGCCCAATGCCAAAAGGATGCGGTTGGGGGCGAGGGCGGGGAGGGTGGGTCCAGAATATCAAACACTTCCCCTTTTTAGTGAACATGTATTTCTTGCTTTTAAGTGCTTTTGTTATTCATAATACAGTATAATATGATATAATCTGATATAATATAACATATATAATACGTTATAATATAATATATCATGCCCCAACCCCCTCTCCCGCCCCCCACGATCCATCGAAACTTATTTTCCATCGCCACTCAAGCGGGCCCCAGGGGCTCGATGAGCCCGTCGTCGTGTGCGACGCGCAAATATATAGCTTCTACGCAATTCATGTCCACAAATGCAACGTTATCTGTGCAGCCGTACAACTTGTCATTTACACTGTGCTTGGCCAGGAAACGAACCACTATCATCATAATATTTGCATATGCGTGCACTTCCATTGCCTGCGCACACAACTCAACGAGCCCAAAGGCGGCGGCCCCGCCGCGCCCCCGCAAAAACGAGGTCGCCCGCCCGCAATATCTGATGCCCCCACCTGGCTTTCAGCGCCGTGACGACAGACGTCGGGGATATGCAGTCGGGGAGATATTCGTCAAACTCAGACGTTCTCTTTGGCGTGCACCCTTTGCGAAAAATAAGCTCGCACTTAACAAAGCTCGAAGTCTCGAGCCTATGTTCCAAATCAACAAACAAGCGGCAAATAATTGACATGGACGACTCCGAATTGTCGCCTCCAGCATGCGTGTAATGCCGCGCGGCCTTGATCAGCAACCTGTTCCGCCGTTCGTTTGACCAGCACGCCAATCCGAATTTAACGGTCGCAAGGCACTTGGGGATGTGGTGCTGAAGGTGTGCCTTGATCTTCAATATGGCGGTGGAATAGATATCCTTCAGCGACCGATGGTAGCGCAAAATCACATCGTTTAACTCTTCGGTTCTTCCGACGGCGGCGTCTCCAGTGCGCAAAATTGCAATGATATCGTGCGCCAAGCAAATCGCACGGGACTGCTCCACGAGCGCGTCCTCTGGAATCAGATTTCGCACACAAAACCAATACAGGAAACACAACACTGTGAGCATGTCGCTCGCGAAACCCTCCATGTGTTTGCCCCGTGTCCGAACCGCGTGACCCTGGAAGAATTTTTTGCCCAACGGCCTTAATTGGGTCTTGTTGCATTCGGCGAAAGCGGCCATCATCTCGTCCAGCGTTGCCATGTTAACGGCGTGTTTTCGATTATGTCCAGAAGCATTTCGTTAAAGTGGTACTGCATCAAACCAGAACTGGTCAGGTATATGCGCATCCAGTCCCAATATACGCACGACACTGGCCTGTAGAATTCCCGAAGGGGCACGTCGAATGGGAGGGAAGCCTGGTCATAGCAGATCCCGAAAACTTGCTGGGACAATCCGAACGCGGAGGGGCCTTCCTCGGCCGACCTTGGGGGGGTCATACATGGGGGGTGGCGAGAGCGGTCAGAAAAGGTACCCAAACGGTGCCTAAACGAGCCCCCTGGGGCTCCGGAGGGGCCCGAAAGGGGCGCGAAAGGGCGCCGTTTCTGACCCTCCCATTTATGACCCCCCCGTCAAGCCACGCCCAACGACCTCCTCGTCAGCTCGTCGCACATCTCCCAAAATGATTGGTCGTCCTGTGGGTCGAATTTCGACACCTCTGGCGACGTGAAGTGAACGCAATAGTGTGCACTCGGGATCTGGGGGCCAGGGCAATGCAGGAATCGCGCGAAAATTCCCCCTGCCCCCATCCTCGTTCGCCCCCGCGCAGCGTTGTTTGTTCTCATCGCAGTGTTCATAACCCTCCCCGTTTTCCATGCCCCCCCCCCCCCACTTCCAGGCCATCACCCCCAACCCATCCACCGCTGCAAGGGAGGAGGGGCGTAGGGCGGCGAGGGGCGAGGACGGGGGACGGGGGAATTCGCAGGCACTGCATTGCCCCCGCCCGCTCGCACCTGCTCTGGATCAATCGCTCCCAACACGTTTTTGCACATGAGACAACATTTCGCCCCCGATGCACCCTTGACCGATGAAACTTGTTTATGGCCTTTCTCGTCCTGCAAGACGGCGGCGAGGCGCCCCTTGATCAGGGTAGCCGCGCCGCAAAGGTTCAGAGAAATGCCATTCGCAAAATTGTTCGGGCCCATGAAGAAATGCCGAAGGATGTGCTTCATGATCCCCGACGCCTCACCAGCTACGGTTTTCACTGAATCATGCGAAAGGATTCCGATCGGCCACCATCCGCGGTCGCAGCCCTTAAAGAATTCAGGGAGATCAGCAATCGACCAATAAAATGATAGAAAAGTGCGTGACATGTCTGCTCTCAATTGGTTGCCTGACGTTGTCTCGTCGGACCACGCGATGACATTTGCCACGTCGCCTACAATGCTATTGCGAAGGAGCTTGCCGAACGCAAAACTTCTCTCACACATAAAATACAACAGCGCGAATGGGCATAATATCGGCATGGCAAGGAAACCACCTGTCTTCAGAGGCAACTGAATGCGTTTCACAACATGACCAAACGGAGTGACAATATCCGAAACATATTGCGCTACTTGTCTAGGTATGTTGTTCAGGGGGATATCTTCGTCATCGCCACTGCGCCGCAGCTCCCTCGCAATCTTCCCAATCGCGTTCAAAGGAATCGCAAGGCCAAGTGTTTGAACAAATTCAATCACACGAGGTTTCTTGTGCGCATGCATTTTCCTGAACCGAGAAACTCTGCGGCACGGACTTAGGTGTTTGCCGTTGTCCTCCTCCTCCTCCTCCTCTTATCCTCCCCCATCCTCCTCCTCCTCCTCCTCCTCCTCTTCTTCCTCCTCCTCCTCGCCCTCCTTCGCGGAAAACGTAACCAAACTTACAAAAACTTATCAACACTTAACAACACTTAACAAAAAGTTACCATAACTTATCGAAACTTAACAACACTTAGCAAACCTTAGCGCGCACTTGCCCTCGACTTGGCTAAATAGTTGAGCTATGTCGTTACAACTCACATGGATGTGAGTAAGTGCACGAGTTGCCGAAGTGGGCGCACGGGCGCCAGAAGCGCCGGGAACGCCCGCGCCCACGGACGCCCGGACGCCCGGGCGCCCGGGAAACGCCCGGGCGCTGGGAGCGCCCAGGGCGCCCGCGCCCGGACGCCGAGACGCACGGGCGCCCGGGCGCCCAGACGCGCGGGCGCCCGCGCGCCCGAGCACCGGCAGGCGCCCAGACGCCCGGACGCCCAGACGCCCAGACGCCCGGGCTCCGGGGCTCCGGGGCGCCCGGACGCCCCGGCGCCTGAAACGCCCAGACGCCCAGACGCCTGGGCGCCAGGCGCCGGGGCGCCCGGACGCTCGGACGCCCGGGCGCCCAGGGGCGCCCGGGCGCCTGAAGCGCCCAGACGCCCAGGCGCCGGAACGCCCGGACGCCCGGACACGCCCGGACGCCCGTGCGCCCGGGCGCCCAGCGGGCCAGGCCCGGGCGCCAGAAGCGCCCAGGGCGCCCGCGCCCGGACGTCCGGACGCCCGGACGCCCGGGCGCCTGGACGCCTGGGCGCCCGGGCGCCCGGACACCCAAGCGCCCGGGCGCCTGGGCACCTGAAGCGCCCTGACGCACGGACGCCCCCAATGGGCGCCCAATCACCCAGACGCCCGGCGGGCCACGCCCAGGAAACGCCTGGAGTATAGGTGGTACTTTGCGGGTGCCTCCATGTAGCACATTTGGAAGTCACATGCATGCCTACATATAACTACGACAACCCATCGTATAACCCAGAAGAAAGTATCCCGGCAAAGCAACCTAAAAGCGATGTGTATAGGTCGAACACATCTACAACTACACACAACAAAACTGCACCTTGTTGCGGGGGCCAGGGGCGGCAATCATAATTCGATTTGGCGCGTCGGTCGGTCTGGGTGGACGGACATCGCCTCATGACCCACGATGGAAGGCGATGGTCGTGCCGACGACGTTGCGTGCCAAGCGTGGAAGCGATCACCACGTTGCACGGCGAGGCTTGGCGGCAGCCGCAAGAAAAATCATAACACGAAAAAGCGCTCACGCTCGGACGGGGCTTCCGGCACGAAGAAGAATTTGAAAACGCGGGGGATCGGATCGCGAATTTGCTGCTGGGGCATAGGCGGGGGGGGGGAATCGGGCTGCGCGACGTCGAGGCCCCCAGGCATACGGCTGGCGGCGCTGAGCCAAGGGATGCGGGATGTCGGTGGGGAGCGGCCCAGGGGGCGGGGCCTCGGCGATGGGCAGCGCGGGCAGCCGATGCTTCGCGAAAAGGGGACACGTACAGAACGGCACTTAGCGGCCGGGGCGCGGTACACGTCGGGGGCGCGAGTGGCGGCACCCGACATGCACCCCGCCCCGCTGGCTAGGTGTAGTTCTATAAGTGCTTCGTTTTGTGGGGATGTCTCCGGCGAAACCAGCACGTACAGAACTACACCTAGTGCCCGGCTAAGTGTAGTTCTGAACGCGCTGGATGTCTCGCGCGGGGCGAGCACGCACAGACCGGCACCTAGCGAAAGGGGCGGGGTACACGTCGGGTACGTCGTCGCGCCCCGCCCGCAGAGTCAGGAAGGCAAGGGCCGCTGAACCCCCTGCCGGCCTCCGGGCGGAGGTGTCTGAACTTCCCGGGGCTATCAGAAAGAATTCCAACTGCGGCCTCCGCCCACATCGCTCCCCCAATCAGAGTATCTCGCCTGGTCACTATGTTCACCATTCCCGCCCGCTGCTTTGCCCTCCCCCTCCCCCGTTTTTCCTCTACCTGCCGCCCTCCATTTCCCTGAGCGTTTCCTAGCTGCCCCTGGCTCCTGCGTGGCGGCGAACGCCCTCGACCCCCCGCAGCTGAAAGACTCACCTTGCGCCCATCCTCCAATCCACTCGTGAGGCGCAAGCCTTGGTTCCACACTGACAATGGCAAGACACGCCGAAGCCCCGGCAAATCCAACAGGCGCGATCGGCCCCCTCGAATGGCGGGCGAACCAATACGTAAGACGATGTCGCAAAAATAAGTTTGGAATTTCGGGATCCGCGCAAGAAGCTAATCCACTCGCCCAAAGTGTAGTTCTACGCCTGTCCGAATAGGCATATCTGGAAGCATCCCCCTTAAGATTCAGGTGGGAATCCAGTTGTAGAATTCTGCTGTTCTCGCAGTCGCAGTCGCATTCGCAATGAAAGTCGCAGTGGCAACGGCCTTAGGATCCAATGGAATCCAATCGAATCCTAAGGATTCCAAGGGATTCCTAAGCTTGCCTCGGCCTCAGCCTCAGCCTGCCTCGGCCTCAACCTCAGCCTCAGCCTGCCTCAGCCTCAGCCTCAGCCTGCCTCAGCCTCAGCCTGCATCAGCCTCAGCCTCAGCCTGCCTCAGCCGCAGCTTGCCTCAGCCTCAGCCACAGCCTCAGCCTCAGCCTCAGCCTGCCTCAGCTTCAGCCTCAGCCTCAGCCAGCCTCGGCCGCCAGCCTCAGCCTCAGCCTCTGCCTCGGCCTCAGCCTCAGCCTGCCTCGGCCTCAGCCTCAGCCTCAGCCTGCCTCAGCCTCAGCCTCAGCCTGCCTCAGCCTCAGCCTGCATCAGCCTCAGCCTCAGCCTGCCTCAGCCGCAGCTTGCCTCAGCCTCAGCCACAGCCTCAGCTTCAGCCTCAGCCTGCCTCAGCTTCAGCCTCAGCCTCAGCCTGCCTCGGCCGCAGCCTCAGCCTCAGCCTCAGCCTGCCTCGGCCTCAGCCTCAGCCTGCCTCAGCCTCAGCGTCAGCCTCTCAGCCCCAGCCTGCATCAGCCTCAGCCTCAGCCTCAGCCCTCAGCCTCAGCCTGCCTCAGCCTCAGCCTGCCTCGGCCTCAGCCTCAGCCTGCCTCAGCCTCAGCCTGCCTCAGCCTCAGCAACTGCCTCAGCCTCAGCCTCAGCCTGCCTCCGCTTCAGCCTCAGCCTCAGCCTGCCTCGGCTTGCCTCAGCCTCAGCTGCCTCAGCCTCAGCCTCAGCCTGCCTCAGTCTTAGCCTGCCTCAGCCTCAGCCTCAGCCTGCCTCAGCCGCAGCTTGCCTCAGCCTCAGCCACTGCCTCAGCCTCAGCCTCAGCCTGCCTCAGCTTCAGTCTCAGCCTCAGCCTGCCTCGGCTTGCCTCAGCCTCAGCCTCAGCCTGCCTCGGCCTCAGCCTCAGCCTCAGCCTGCCTCGGCCTCAGCGTCAGCCTCTCAGCCTCAGCCTGCATCAGCCTCAGCCTCAGCCTCAGCCTGCCTCAGCCTCAGCCTGCCTCAGCCTCAGCCTCAGCCTGCCTCAGCCTCAGCCTCAGCCTGCTTCAGCCTCAGCCTCAGTCTGCCTTCAGCCTCGGCCTCAGCCTCAGCCTTCCTCAGCCTCAGCCTGCATCAGCCTCAGCCTCAGCCTCAGCCTGCCTCAGCCTAGGCATCCTCGGCTTGCTCTCGGCCCTCACCTCAGCTGCCTCGGGCCCTCCACAGCCTAAGCCTCCAGCCTGCCTCAGCTCTCAGCCTATGCATCAGCCTCACCTCAGCCTCAGCTGCCTCAGCCGCAGCTTGCCTCAGCCTCAGCCACAGCCTCAGCCTCACCTCAAGCCTCGCAGCTTCAGCCATCAGCCTCTAGCCTCAGCCTGCCTCGGCTTGCATCAGCCTCAGCCTCAGCCTGCCTCTAGCCTCGCGTCAAGCCTCTCAGCCTCAGCTGCCTCAGCCTCAGCCACAGCCTCAGCCTTTCCTCAGCCGTCTAGTCTCAGCCTGCCTCAGCCTCAGAGCCTGCATCAGTCAGCCTGCCTCAGCTCAACTTCAGCCGCCTCGGCCCTCATCCTGCGTCAGCCTCAGCCTCAGCCTGCCTCAGCCTGAACCTGCCTCAGCCTCAGCCTCAGCTTGCCTCGGCGTGCCTCAGCCTCAGCCTCAGCCTGCCTCGGCCTCAGCCAGCCTGGGCCTCAGCTTGCCTCAGCTCGGGCATTCAAAATATGGCAGAGGACTGGTGTTCTGGGAACACGAAGATCACGAAGTGGCCGATAGTTGGCTCCGGGCAATCAAAATGTGGCCTGGGAGTGTGTTCTGGGAAGACGAAGATCACGAAGTGGCCTACAGTTGGCTCCGGGCATTCAAAATGTGGCCTGGGAATGGTGTTTTGGGAACACGAAGAACACGAAGTGGCCTACAGTTGGCTCCGGGCATTTAAAATGTGGCCTGGGAATGGTGTTCTGGGATCACGAAGAACACGGAGTGGCCTACAGTTGGTTGGCTCCGGGCATTCAAAGTGTGGCCTGGGAATCGTGTTCTGGGAAGACGAAAAACACGAAGAGGCCAAAAGTTGGCTCCGGGCATTCAAAATGTGGCCTGGGAACGGTGTTCTGGAAAAGACGAAGAACGCGAAGTGGCCCAGAGTTGGCTCCAGGCAATCAAAATGTGGCCTGGGAGTTGTGTTTTGGGAATGGACTCCTGAGGATTCCTAAAAATTCCTGAGGATTTCTAAGGGTTCCTGGGGCTGCCGGATCTGCAGGATCCTTTGTCCGGTTCCCGCCGAGACCCCCTCTGGGGCGTCAAGATGCTCTCTTTTGAGCCCACTAGAAGCCTATCAGCAAGAGCTGTTAGGTAACTAAGAATTTGCAGTTCTGTCGCCAGTCGCAAACACATACAAATCAATTGGCAATTTGCTAGGTCATTTGTAAATGGTTTAGCTAGGGTGGTGTTCTGATGATACGAAAGGATCGGCGAATGTAAGAAGAACGCTCGCGCAACAAAAAAACAGTACAGATACAATGGGCCGTCTGTAGATTTAGGTACGACTTAACTTGATTTAACATGCAAGGGGCCAAACAATCTATGACGAAGGAAAGGGTACCAATGAAATTGAGGGGCGCTGATTTCGCGCAGGCTCACCAGGGCGCAGTTATGGCAGGTGTCGCGATCAATTTAGCAATCGTTTGAACATGGCCGTCTCCCGGTCACAATTTCTTGACGCGTGCTTGGATTTGGTATTTTGCTAGTGTCCTCCCCCTCCCCTTCCTCACCTCGATTGTTTCCGGCTCAAAAATCGGCTTGTTGAACATGTCCCCAAAGAAAAGACTCAGAGTCGAAGTATAGGGAATCACCTCACGGTTTCGAAGGCTGAGTTGCCCCGTATTTTAGAAGAGGCATCCCGTGACAACCATGAACCAAATGTCTTGCCTCTGGAGACGCCGTTTGGACACCTTATCGAGTGCTCTGCGCTGGCAATGAAAGATGGCAGCGAGGTTTGGTTTCACTATA